>JAMPIV010020360.1:0-501844 GCA_024509875.1 Oreohelix idahoensis
CTAAAGTTCAATATTTTTGTATGTTTTCCCAGGGACACACAGTGAAGTATGAGTTGTCAAACTGGGGCAAATGTGATAAGACTGAAGGTTGTTTGTTTCAAACTTAAATATATCAGATATTTTTTTGATTCAACGTGTAAGAACGTCGACACAATCAAGTGAAAGATAGTTGTGCAATACTATTGTATGTCACGATGTATTAAGACTGAAGTGTTGGGTTTCCAACTTAAATTATATGTTTCAAATATTTTCTGTTTATCCCAGGGACTCACCATTGAAAATATTGGTCAAACTAGGGCAGTGAGTTTAAGACTGCTGTGTTGCTCTGTTTTAATTTTCCAGAAACTTGAAATAAGGTACAATCTAAAATCTTGTTTTGGGGGGGGGGTCATCCCCTACATCTGTGCTAGAGAGATAAGAGATGGACAATTACAATGGGTTAACAATTGGTAATTTCAGGTTATATTCCTGTCAAAGAGTAACAGCTCGTATAGAGCCAGCCTCAACTGAAGGAACTAGTGGTCGGCGGAGCGCGGCCTTTGAGTTTAGGAGGGACAAGCCACCAGAACTCTACTGACCGCTGGAGGTATCTCAGTATGATCTTTGGTGTAATCCTTCCACGAAATAATCGAGGCACACACACAACAATACGAAACAGCGTAACGAGATAAATGTACAGCACAAACACAACAAAAACAGGCTATCTGTCCAGTACACACCAGTAATGGACCGACAAATCAGCGAGACAGCTTAATATTCAAATGATGACCATTCATGTTGGCAGCTAGATAGGCATACTTAAGTCTCAGATGAATTGACAATAATTCAGTAATACTGAGAAGATCTAGATATTGGGAACTTAAAAATAAAGACAGTCAACAACCAGATTGATAACAGAGCCAGGAAGAAAGAACTTTCCCTTATAAATTTAAAAGACAGTATTTAGGTTTGTGAACATTTACAAGAGTGATTTTATTATATTCAATTATGTTGTAATTCAAATTTAGAGGATTACAGTGAAAATTTTCACAAAGAAACTGAAAAACTAAGTATAAAATACAATTGGTAAATATTAGCCCGATTACAGACTTACGATGGAGGTTATTTAAGTTAAGTTTACAGTTCTTAGTTGTAAATAGATTAGTTTAATACCCTAGCAGGAGTGCGTAACATTATAAAACCAGAGGGAGGAGGGAATCTGAGGAGGAGCATTATTGGGAACCTAGGAATAAAATGCACATCATCATACCTAAGAAACTTATACATCTTGAACTTACCTTTGATGTCTTGTATACAGACCCTTACACTTTCCATAGAAGGGGGTAAGCATAGAAGGGAGTACCTAGTCCCTTATCATACACTATCCTTTTGAATCACCTGAAGACCAATACTTTGTGTCCAGGATACCTTATATTTCAAACAACAATTTTACCCTCTCGTGACATAACGGTCGTTCGGACTTATAGTTCGAAAATAAGGTTGTCTTCTATTCTTTGCATTTCACATGTCGTTCAGCAGTCAAATTTTCTTTTCTGAGCTACGATCTTTTCCGCTGTTCTCGGCGATATTTATTTATTCAATGGGGAAAGTCTTTTACAGACAGGGGGTATGATGTGCTGGTGTTGTAGGTGTGAGTGGTTTCGCTCCTCCCCCCTTTGTGCATATCAGTCTACCCTAGGGGCCAATAGTGAATTCTTAGGTACATGAAAGTGAGCGACCATTGCGGTGATTAGTCTCTTTGGCCTAGCACAACCTCTCAACCCCAAGTATATCGTATGTGCGTTTGGTGAAGAGCTAGCACCCCATCCTCACGGTAGTCCAGGTAAACTGAGTGTGATGGCAGAATTCCACAGGCTAAACACAACGGATCTAGTGAGGAGCAAGACCTTCAGAAAATAAAACGCGGTTGCACTAACCGTACGAAAACGCCCCCATCATGTGGGTGGGAAGGAACCAGATGATACCATGAACAAGTCCTTGGGGAGTGTGAACGAGTGTGGGACCCACCCTGAAACTCGGAACACGCACGTAACAGGCACAGAGAAGTCACTCGGAATTGAACGATGCCTATTGCCTTCAACACTCTTGGTTCACATGCCTAGAGCCTCGGGAAACTGCGGGCGTAACCAGCAGTGCAATTTGGTGGCGGGGAAAGAGCACTGTGAGAGCCCTACCCTATTGCTACGTATCACAAGGATACGCATAAACACCCCTTTAAACTCCCCCAGAGCTGGCTACATTACACTTCTGGCTTCTACCCCGGGGCTGTGTAGGAAATCCACATCAAAAAAAAACCGGCGGTATGCAAGTCCCACCATCAGATGCGGCCATGCTGGGCCCACTGGCGCGTGGACACTTCCCGATCCCCATCGAGACTTGCCCGGGGATCCCCCCCGCCCACCCCGGCTCAAAAAGACAGGGAGATAGGGCCACTCTCTCAAAAACCGGGGCGTCCGAAGTCATTAGGCGGGGCAGTCCCCACTGAAGACACGCCCACGGCGACCGTTGCCTCAATTGGCTGTGTGTGGTGTAACGCCCGGAAACGGGGCCTACCCAGTACTGAGGGCACAGTTAAGTCCCCGATGTCACTATATCGGTGCAGAGTTGAGAGAGATGGCTGAGCATCACAATCCCCCCTGTGTTGCAGCATGATGAAAACCCAGCAATTGCACACTGAGCTTGGGGGGATCACATTGGGCACCAGACTTAATACTGGCTCTTGACTGGATGGCCGCATGCAGGAGATTTCTACAATGGGGGGTTGGCAGGTGGTGGCGGTATCTGGATGGAAGTGGCTCTGTGCAGGACGTGAGGATTCCTTTGGGAGAGCCCCAGAACCAGAGCACAGCATTGTGCAAGCTCTGCATAGTTGGAGAGCCCCCTGGATGACGGGGAATGCACAGTGTGCTACCCCATCTATCCCCAACTGCTAACTTAGAACCAGAAGTGGGGTCCTCTGTATGCGTGCCAGGCCAGGATAAAATGCCTGGGAAAGAGACTGGAGCTCAGAACTCCCTAACTCAAAGTTGCAGGATGGCAGAAAAGCCACGGGAAAGATAGGTCTATTTTGAAGATAACGCAACCATATTTTCACCATACGAGCTCGGACGCCGCCTCGGTAAACAAGGTCCGCGCAGAGCAGTGACACCCCCAGGCTGCTTGCGAATAGTCTACTACTGGGAACATAAACAGATTAGGGATGAGCCCACTCTCCCGTTGAACAGGTGCTAAAGTCGTAGATACTGGGCCAGAAGGCGCACCGGAAACCACAGTACCACGCAACTCGCTTTTTTTTTTCTATGGAGAGTACACGTCAAATAAATCTCGTACTGGTGCTCGCCCTGTGGAGCTCCACCAGGCAGGTGCAGTGCCGGGCTCTGAGCCTCGACAGAGCCCACCCTCAGCTACTGGAGGACCCTCTAGACCGTCTTGTGGAGTCAGCAGACGGCGGAGGAGAACTACTGACCAAAACAAAACAGAAAAAAGAGAAACCCAGAGTGCCACTTGTCATGATGCACTGGAATGCAGAGGGAGTGAACAGCAAGCAGGCTGGATACAGCAAAAAGACAGAGCTGGAAAACATCTTGTATGAGAAGCAAGTCAGTGTTTGCTGTATCCAAGAGACTCACTTGAAAGCAGATCAAACCTTTAAAATAAGGGGATATCAATGCTTCAGATCCGACAGAAAAGATAGACGAAAAGGAGGAGTACTTACTCTTGTAAGGAATAACATTCCTGCACACGAAAGGAAAACCTTCATGGATGGAGCAGAATATCAGCTGTTGCAGATAAAGGTAGACAAGATGGAAATAGAACTCCTGAACTATTACTGTCCGAACAACAAACCCCTGAGTCTCAGCTCTATACAGGTACCAGCCACCAACTTTATAGCAGTTGGAGACTTTAATAGCCACTCCCAGAGCTGGGGCTATAACCATCTGGATCACAGAGGTGAAGAGGTTGAAACTTGGCAAGATGATCACTCCCTAATCCTAGTCAATAATGCCACAGATACTCCTACCTTCTACTCCAGAGGATGGCACACAACTTCAACACCAGATCTTGCCTTCTCCACACCAGATATAGCTGGATCTATTAGTAGAGAAGTAGGAGACCAACTAGGGGGAAGCGACCATCGCCCAATCTTTCTTACTGTCCAGAGTGCAACTCTCAGTACAGGCCCAGCCATTACAAGATGGAACTACAAAAAAGCCAACTGGGGTATATTCAGGCATCAGGTGAACACGCTGCTGTCTACCCTCAAGGTACAGAACAGAGACATTAATGAAGTGGTAAAAGACTTCAACAGATGCATACTACAAGCTGCAAAAGAAACCATTCCCAAAGGATGCCAGCATAACTACATACCATACTGGTCCAGCACACTCCAAGAACGTCAGGAAGCTATGGACAGGGCTAGAAAGGACGCAGAGTCTCAGCCTTCACTTGAAACTCACAACAAATGGAAAAAGGCTGTAGCAGAGTTTCAGAGAACAAAGCTAGAAGAAAAACGGAAAAGCTGGAGAACTAAAACGGCATCGCTGAACCTTGAGAAAAGACGGCAGGAAACTTTGGAGATTAGTCAAGTCTCTAAATGAAGAGCGTTCCTCACCTAGGCAGACTATCACATTGGATGAAGGTGGCAAACTTTTCAGAGGAAAACAAGCTGCAGACTTGTTTGCTAGAAGATACAGTTCAGAAAGCAACTTACCCATTAACATAGATCATCAGAGAGAGATAAGAAAAGAAATACTGGCAACCATGGGACAGACAGATACTCCTGCCCCAATGAGGGAACCCATCACACTAGGAGAACTACAGAAGGCTATTTTCCAAGCTTAAGTTTCAAAAGTCACCCGGCCCAGACAAAATCAGCAACGAAATGCTAGTAAATCTGAGCTCAGCAGCAAAGACAAAACTGCTTGAGATATTCAACCACAGCTGGTTGAAAGGAACGGTACCCCAAGTATGGAGAGAAGCCATCACAATACCCATACTAAAGAAAGGGAAATGTAAGACCGAGGCTGCAAGTTACCGGCCAATCAGTCTCACAAGCTGTGTTGGGAAGACTATGGAGCGAATAGTCAACCACAGATTGAAATGGTATTTAGAGTCTGAGCAGATCCTGGTGCCGGAACAAGCTGGATTTAGAGAATGCTACAGTATAGAAGACCAAGTTACTTACTTGTCTCAAGCAATAGAAGATGCCTTCCAGGAGAAGAAGAAAAAGGTCCTAACGATCTGGGTCGACTTCAAGCAGGCCTTTGACAAGGTGTGGAAAGATGGCCTCATTGCAAAACTTAGGAGAAGTGGAATCCAAGGCAACATGATGAAATGGATCCAGTCATACTTGCATAACAGGAGAACTAGAGTCACTCTTGACGGTCTGCAGAGCAGAAAAGTGTGTTGCTCCATCAGGGGGTACCTCAAGGAGGAGTAATTTCCCCAACACTCTTCCTTGTTTACATCAATGACCTGGTGAAAGATCTCCCTGCAGGAGTTAAAGCTGCCTTATATGCAGATGACCTAGTACTCTGGTGCGCTGATGAAAAAGTCACACCACAAGAATGCAGCGTGGCAGCAGACATGCTAGTGTCATGGGCAGAGAAATGGCTTATCACAATAAACACAGACAAAACCTCCACAAACAAACTGTTCTTCCTCGCCCCCAAGGACAAATCAGCTAACATACACCTAGGGACAACCGTGATCAAGGAAGAAAGCTACCCCACCTATCTTGGGGTGACATTTGACCAAAGGCTTACATGGAATAAGCATATTGAAAATGCAGAAGGAAAGGCCCGAAGACGACTAGGCATACTCAGAAAATTAGCAGGTACCAACTGGGTAGCAAATGATCAACGAAATCTGAAAGAAGCATAACAATTACCTAATGGAGTAATGGATACTCCGCCTCACCAACTCGCATCAGCTTAGAGTTTTAGCTCAGCAGCATGGGTCCAGGTCATATGGCATCTGCTAACTCACACATCTGCTGCAGTCTTTGGACAAGGTGGCAAAATCAAGCTCTCAGTGGCTCATGTTACAGGAGCCATGAAAACCTACACCAATAACAAAGATGCAGAAGGTTGCTGGATTACAAGACAGACATTGTATGTCCCATAGAAGAGACACAGAAAAAAGGATCACCATGATCCAGATGAAAAGTACAAAACAGTATGACCAATGCAACGCTCCAATGACGTCCAAGAGTTAGATGGATACTGGGCTATCCTGGGGACGAGAGCTAATGAAGCGTAGCTATCTTATGGTGCATATCCGGAGTGGGTAAAGACTCGATACATAACCAGTAGCATGCAAGCCTCAAGACGCACCAAATTTCCAAGAAGACAACACCCCTTAAGCCCCACCTCAAGTACCGCTTTAGCGCCGCAGGTAGTCAGGGCCGAGCAGTGCCCCACCATGATTAATACATTCCGTCTTCCCTATGAGGATCACGTGAGTCTCCAAATCAAGTGGTACTGTAAGAGTATAATGCGAATCTGTCAAAAACGAACTGCCTACATTGAGTATCGTTGAAATCCAATGAAAAAGCCTAATCCCGCATCAACTTCATGGATTTACATGGCCCTATATGCAAGATGGATTCAGCAACTAAAGCCTAGTTAGAAATGGGAGGAGATGGCCGGTATCTTTATCTCATATATCCTGCACAACCACTATGAGAAGAGACTAGGCACATTCCCCCACTGTAAATGGTCTATTCTGGTTCCAACTACAATACATGGCCTGAGGTTTCAAGAGCTCTAGAGCAAGCTGCAAATATGATCTTTTAATAAACCAGCATACCAACTACGAACTCAAACACCACACACCCAGGAAGGTCTTCCCAACACACCAGATGCACTGTTCTGTCACCCATGGCAAGCACTCTCAAGGGGTGGAAAACTGTCCCGCTCTATGAGAAATGAACCTAAACAGAAGGTAGTCTGCCAAAAATAGACCCATTAAACCATAACATCAGTAGTGGTAACCTGGGTCATCGTTACCATTGTGTGGTGTAGAACCCTGCGGAAATGAAATGCAGAATAAAACGTAAGCAGAAAAATGGAGGGGGAGTAGATGAAAGAGCACCAGAAGATAATGACATTCACGAGATACTTATATGAGAAAAAGAGAGCATATCCTCAGGACTAATCAGAAGTAGAAACAGAATACCAACCACTCACAAAGAACCGAGACTATCACACACAAGCTAACTCCATCGAGCCGCAGGGAGACAAGATAACTATTTTTTTTCTGAACTGCCAGCGGACAAGTAGTGGGCATACAACAAAAACTGAATACTAAACACACATTGCACAAGCTATACGATTAGTCTTGCCCTGCTCTTCACAATAGTAACTTGTGTGTTGGCAACAAGCTAACCACAATGGATTTAAAAACCGCAACAAACAAACTGTCTGGAAGTATTATACTCTACAAGTTTGCATGTTCTACAGGACTGTCACTCTGAAATGACAGCAGATTAAAGGAAATGTATATAACTGCTAGGCGCGCAATGGACTCAACAGCTTAAACCTCTAAAGCTAATGGAGTTAGAAGATGTAACTTCAAAACAACAGTCGAAAGATTCATCAAGGAGAACAGGTCGTCTGACGGTTTAATTGCATCAAAATCTGCGATCGGCAAGAAGAAGTAAGAAAGATTAATTCAATGTAGACGGTGCAAGGGACAAGTCGATCATGTGAACTCCCTAGGTTCAGTCATTTAACAGATTCTTAATCCATTTTATTATCTTTCCTTGAGTATAAAAACGTTAGACCATTTTATCAGAAAGACTTTTTGCTGATAATCCGAGCAATATTAACCTATTATTTATGCGCGCAACGTGAATTGTAGGACATCTTATGAAAAGTTTAAGCAATTTCTATATGGCGGATCCGCGTCGATTGGAAGATGACTATGAGAAACTGATGCAATTTACTGACTGCACTGTGGTATAGCTCATTTGTTTCTAGTATTTTTCTTTTAGAAATTATGAATTGCTACTTCATACACCCCCCCTCCCCCCCTGGTTTTACAACTTTTTTTTATTATCCCCTGTACCGAACAGCAAAATTAGAACAGTCAGCGTCTCCGGATTAAACCAACTTTCGGTCCCAACAAAGATGGTTTGTCCATGTGTCTGCATAAAGGTGTAGTGGAAGAACGGCTACCATGTTGGGACGGGACAAGCATGGTTGAAACTACAGTAGCCAGTAGGAACCATACGCCCCGGACGACCCAAGTCCTCTGGGGAGTGGTACAACCATCTAGACTTCATCTTTGAAGGACTGGCGAAGGACAAGAAAGGTTGATACCAGGCCTAGGAGGAAAAGACCAGCCTATGAGTATAGTCTTTGGCGCACAGTTATCTCTCCTTTAACTTGTGCCAAAACACTAGCATTCCTTCACTGTAGAAGTGCAGTGGGACCCGACTAATTAAGTACGTGGAACAAGCTACGTAATTATTAATTTCCATAGCGTCCATTAGCAACCAATCAGCTAATGGCTAATTAATACCCGCCTTCCGGTAATTTGGCCTCGAGACTATCATATCTTTTATTTTTGCCTGATGACGTTATATAGAACCCGTCATACTTAGGTGGTAGCCACACGGCTCTGGGGTCGACCCAGCCTTATGAATTAGGTCCCAGAGCAACACTGGGAAGGTTAAGGCGTCCGGCATGATGCTGACCACATCACCTCTAGTGTGCCTCTAGTAACGTGATCCTTTACCTTTTTTTAAGTGTGAGATCTGGCCTGTTTAACATGGCTGCATTTCGGGCATTATATTTTGTTTCTGTCTGTTGTAAATTCCCTTTATTGACTATTTTAGGTGTTACTTTTATCTTAATTTTATTTCCGGAAAACAAAAACTTAAACATAAAACGTATTAGTAAAATGGCAGGTGTTGCTTCGCGTGTTGCTATTTGTTTTATATGTATCTGGTAGATAAAAGTCAGGACATAAACTTTTACAAAATAGATAAATGACTTTTAAATGACCATACAAAAGATCTGTTGTGTCGAAAACTTGTTTTTCTCCTATCAAATCTCAGTCGACTAATACTATAATGTCTGATGGTTTATCTTGTCTAATATTGTTCATGGTCCTGCTAGAAACAGTTTTTCTCAATAATCTGGGCACTCTTGCAAATCTTTCTCAGTAATCTGTGCACTCTTGAATTTTCGGCCAGCCAGTCCGTCAGTTACACGATTAACCTACCACTGTTTTTGTCCATGCCCTATTTTAATTTTTATTGACACTTAGACGCTTTGTCGCGCATTTATCTACGTGTCAGTCTTAGTTCTGGCAGCGTTAAAGAACGCCCCACGGGCATTAGCCGACAAAAAGTTTCTATCTTGTCGGCTGGCTAATGGTTCCCTAGTCGTTTGAAATTGACGAACGAAATATGACCGCTGATCGCGCAACGCTTTTCTTGTCCGCCGGCTCGAGCAGGATAACCTTTGATACATGGTCGCGCTGTCAAAATCTCCCTGTCAAAGTCGAAACAGAATCTCCTTCATCATGCCGCAACAGGTGACGATGCAAACGAGCGTGACTTTGCCAGGGGAAAAGTTGCCGCCCATCCCGTGCACCTGCACGACTTCAGAAGCATGATTTAAGCCTAATTTTGGATCTATAAGGGATTACTTTTAAATCCATCCTTACTTGCAGCAACGACAATCCGGTCACGCGAAGTGGATTTCTTAGTTAAAGTTATACAGTCGCGTTCATTCCCCTGACACCTCGGAGAGATAATTTCCAGCGGATTCAATTTCTGTTTTGGTAAGCGACACTTAGTTCATTATTCGTTGTAATTGGGTTAACATTGACTTATTTTTGAACTGGAGCTAGAGTTATTTTATCCATAAATTAATGAGTATAGTGGTTCTTTTGCTAAGCAATTTACACGAAGGGTGTCGATATTCTCTGAAGTAAAATTTCATAGTTATTATAGATAAAGGCATAAACACGTAATATGGTTGTTCATATCAGATCTTTGTGTACAGTGTAGAAGGTATGTTTTGGTAACGGCCTCTGGCCAACAGGGGAAACTCCCTCCCCAAGGCCGTGTAAAGTGTATAATTTTTACGTCAATGTAACTTTTTGGCAAATACTTGGAGGGACCGGCGCTTATCACTTATACATTATAATTATTCTAGACACTGCCTGAATAGTAGTAAGAATAATATATAAAATGTATTTATGAATGAGAAAGAGAGAGAGAGACCGTCATAAAGAACGTGTGTTGTATTCTTTTGTAAACAAACCTACTACGGACAGCGAGACACTGTTAGTTTATGTAATTTCTTCGGGCGAAAGAAGCCTATCTCGGTCTACCTGAACGATCGGCGAGAAAATATTTCACAAGCCTTGTTTTCATACTTGCCGGGTCATCGAACAACTGCAGGCCTGAAAGTAGGTGTGACCAAGCGTGTTGTGGTACTATGTAAACAAGGAGCAGAAGGAAGTTTAAACTGTATGCATGTGTGTAAATACTAATGGTTGTAACTTGCTTAAGGGTTAATCATGTGTATACGTATGTGTATAATTTCAGACGACAGCTGGTAGAGTTCTGCAGTGAAACAAATAGCGAAGCATCGCCTTTTATAACACCCGGATAAGCAGGAGCCCCAAAATAGCAGTACCCAACCTGCCACACAGACACCTGCCAACGATTTTCTCCAACTGTGCTCGCACCGTTTATTCTTTCAGTGAGCTGGATATGCTCAGTTGTATGGAAATATCATATATGAGTTCTCAGTCAGCATCAGACTAGAACAGATAGAGGACAGATCTTATCTGCATCTATTTAACCAGCCCGTGTGGTATCAACCTTCTGTACGTGGGTATATTTAGCATTCGTCCTGGCCTTCTCGCCTGACAACATCAGTAACGTACAGTTATCGATCAGAGACAGAATTTCATTCTCGTCAAAGCTTCCGGAGAGTGGACAGTAGTCATAGCGGAGTAGATCTTGATTTCACTGTTTGTCACCGTCTAAGGATTTTACCGGCGCGGCTACCCAGACCAGCCTATGTCAACCGATAAACTGGGACCCAAAGATGCAGCAATAGAGAATGCAGTCAGCGACCCATAGCTTGACTGCTTGCGTCAGGGTCAGCGAACCAGAGCTGACCAAGACCCTATTCCACCTCCACGTGGTGGTCCTGGAAACAGGCTGCATCACTGCAGTCTGGCTGAAAGAGTAGGGATCGAAGAGGGAAGGCAAACCCGGTCCCAAAAAAATGCCGTGCTGAAGTCGGATGTGTCGGCCGAAAGGCGCAGATATCGCAGCTCCGGTGTAAAGAGACACAACGCAACCAACGTCCTTTTCAGTATGAACGAGGAAGAAGAAGAAGAACCGATAAACTGAATGTGCTTGTCCCTCATGTGGCAGTGTTGTTCTGTCCAGTGTTATGATTGTGTAAATACGTGTTTCATATTTCTTCTTGCACTTTTTTTCTTTGACACTGTTTTTTTTTCTCTCAATCACATTGTTGATTATTCCATATATGATGCCAGACAGGTTAGTTAAGTTAATTTTCTCCTTTGATTGTTGCATGTAGTTTTTTTATACCTTGATAGATGTTTTTGCATTAGTTATTTATCTTTTTAGTTGTACGATTTAGATATTTATTAAATCGAGACAAGAGATTGATAACAGACAAGTAGTTTTTCCTCTCTGTATCTGTAGATGATCTGTTTTGTCCAAAACCTGATTGTTCATCTCTCAGTTGTCCATCTTTTATTCTGATGATCCCGTTGACGTTTTCTGGCTTTCTTAATGGTTGTTCACAGTTATCTTATAACTCTTTCTCTTCGATCTAGATATATGAGATATCACGTGGAGCTGCTTTATTTAGCCATTCCTTGGTTTGTTTCGTCAATCTCCTCATCTGCTTGTTTATGTTGCTGAGCACTTTTCCATTATTGTCCGTGATGAGGCCATTTGATTGCTTACATTTCCCAGTTAACTTTATTGGGCTGTTGTACAGGACATTTATACTTCCTTTGGCTGCAGATTTCGCCGCCGTCTCTCCTGCCAACTCGTCAGTCTATTTCCACTTGTCACCTCTCGTACTTCTTTTTCTTCTTCTTTCCTTGTTTGATCCTATATATAATTCATAGAAAACATAGAAATGAAAAGAGAATTAATGAAGATCAAAATTAGACAGCTAAAGTATTTTGGCCATGTAAAAAGATATAACACCTTATTGAAGACCATAACAGAAGGAAGAGTTGAAGGCAAACGTACAAGAGGAAAACAGCGCTATAAGTGGGGAGATAACATCAAGAGATGGACAGGAAAGAATCTACCAGAGTGCACCATCCAGACAAGAGATTGAAGATGTTAGAGATCCATAGCAGCCGTTCTTGTTTGTGGAGATGGCAACTGATGATGATGGTCATGATGAAGAGAGTAATAGTTCATGAGCCTTGGCACTGGAGCATTTGGGTTCGCTCCATTTTTTGCTGCTGTTTTTCACTTGCTCACCCTGTGTAGTTCTTGAGGGTTTCTGAGGAGACAAAGAAAGAACAAGACTTTTGCTTCCACTAACACCTTATTACTTGGCACGCATGGTTTGATGAGACAAAGAAAGAGCTGCACCAGTGCTTCAACCAGGTAATTCTTCAAGTGGCGACTCGTGTGAGGTTATGCATGGGGCTGGCAACCCTACCGTGTGAAGCTAATTACTACAGAAATGACCATGTGTCGCAAAATTGGTTTCAATACATTGCAAACGTGACTTCATGTAGTTTACAGACCATTCACCGATCGATTGTCACAGGGCCGGCCGCTTACAAAATGGCGGTGTATCGGCAAAATGTCGATGAGACATCGGAAATCGGCAATGATAAATAAGAGCATACTGGAATCTTTGGGAGAAGGATATCACCTTGTAGTCCAGGAGAGGATTGTGTATAACTGTATATAAGGAAAAACAGTAGGAAGTTAACATTTACGGAGATATATGCATATTACGGCTGTCTACAGTTAAGCCGAAAGCCTAAAACGTATCACAACTAGCCCCACAGCCAAATGAAGATAATATTTATCATATTAAATGCTGTATCTCGTACGAAGATAAAGGCAGTCCCATGGCAGAGATTGTCATAGGCAAATGAAGTGTTAGAAGCTTCATCACGGAAGATACCGCTTTTACGAGGTTAAGTGACTAGTTCCCTTCCTCGCTGCCTTTTCCGTCCCTAGTTCGAGCGCACAACTGAGTACCCATTTACCGCTAGTAAACTGGAGTGTTCCATAGCCAGGCTTCAATTCAACAACTATGTAGTTATACTACTGAAGAAAGCAACCTGATCGTTTGGTCAGTCGGGCACTCACTTTATCTATTTGTGTATTAATTTTGTGTAGATGCTAGGAATGGCATCAGTATTTAAATTTGTACCTGATATGGTTTGGAAAGATCAAGTTATAAATAAGTAAAGGATGTACAGGAGCGGAATAAACCAGATGATGTTTATTACTGATAATGTTAATATTAATTCTGTATCATTGAAATGATGTCCATTACTATGACTGTATAACTTTGACATCTGATGACTGACTAGTCTGACTTATGTGCTAGTCAGTTACAATTAATTGAAATGTTAATACTTCTGTATCACTGAAATGATGTCCTTACTTACTATGATTGTATAACGGTAACATCTGATGACTGACTGCTCTGACATCTGTGCTAGTCAGCTACAAGTCTAGCCAGATACTAGCCAAGGCTGATATGATGTTTCAGGTTCCATGAAATAACTCAAACCAGACTGTCACGTATCAGAAGCCTGTGTTGTTCATCAGAGGCAATCCCACAAAAGTGCAGGACCCCAAAGAGTGAACTTCAACTGGTCATTGGCATCCCTATAGCTGGGTCTACCAAGTCTGATATCTACAAAGGACAGTTCAGTGTCAGCAGTGTCAAGTTGAAAAGATAAGTGTCATTTAAGACACTGACCACCCATATATGAACAAACAGCCAATAGTGAGAACAGTATTAAAATCATTAAAGCATTCAGTCAAATGAGGAAAGTAATGTGTAAAGTCAGAGGACTAAAAGAAAAGTGATCCAGTTAAAGTGATTCCAGTTTTTCAGTAACTTTATTATCCAAGATCTTGAAGTCTAAACAGGCAATAATAGTAATTGTGTGAATATATTTTTATATAATCTTATGCTCTTTTCCAACTAGCAGAAATAGAATATTAGTGTAAATATTAAAATATTTTAACTGTACCTGAGGAATTATTCACTTCTTACATTTGTGGTTACATTGAATGTTCATTTTAATTATCCCCAAGAAAATATAGAAATCATAAGATAGTCACAGGGAGGAGACACCTTAAATCCTGGTACAACTTCTTACCAACTGGCCAGGGTTTTCACAGTCTGACTATTTCTATGAAATCCATACACCCGTGCTTAATTCTAGACTGGGGTATTATTTGTAAGACCAGAACTCTTTACTGGCATACTATCCTGGTAGCATATGAGATACCTGGATTCTTACATAGATAATTAATTTTAAATAACCTCCCGCTACACCATGGCAGGGGCGTATTTAGTGCTTTAGCATTGGTTTCCTACTTGGGAGATACTGAAATGGTGGCCCCGTGCTCCATAAGGAGCGAAAACGGTAAAGAATAGGGACTGAGGGAGTTAGAGAAAAGTTCATGTCTTGAGAGAAAGCATAATCGCTCTGTAAAGAGTTTCCTATCATCATAACATTTGCATTGGGACATGTTTTGTGTCGTTTTGAAACCTGAGCTATTTTGAGATCCGTTATAGATTGTTTTCTTTAATATTTTCCTGTCTAATCAATAAGACCTCAGCCTTTCTTGTAGGATCAAAGGTCAGAAGAAAGTTGAGTTTTAAATTAAGACTATTGATGGTTAGGATTAATCGTGTTTACAGCTAACTGACCGTTTTTATGCGTTTTCCAACACTTTTATTTAATTTCATATGAGGTTGTTTGGATGTTTAAAATCTTTGAGCCCTTTTGTTCACTAGGTTTCAGATGACATGTGTAGCTGAAATTTGCACATGACCCTCTATCGTGGTATATTTTAAACTACCAAAATTTGAAGAAGCCTTGAATGACCTGTCCTGGGCTTGCCATATAGAAATTACAGCCGAAAATAATCATATAATATTTACAAGATTACAGCTGTGAAATGATCACATAACTAGCTGACGTTGTACACAAAATTATGAACAGGATCACAGAACTTGGTGTCATTGTGCATACAAACTGTGAACATTGTTATAGCTTTGTTACAATTCGTAGCGTCGGGAGGAACAATCTAGTTAAAGATTTTTTTAAGCGGATGTGGTCACAGCAATAAAAGTGGATGCCTAAAAACTTGTGTTTTTCTTCACTCGTTTCTTTGTCGTTATCGTCCGACGTTCTCAATCAATCAATACCCTTTAGCTCCCCAAGGAGCATATACCTTCAACAAACACATGCCAAGTCCTGTCACATGTCATCAGCTCAATCTCTTTGCACGTTTTCCTCATCATTTTCACTTCTGTCTCCAGTTTTCTTCTCCATGTGTTTCGTGGTCTACCTCTGTCTCTCTTACCCTGGGAGTTCCAGAACAAGGGCTGCTTTGTAACGTTATCAACAGGTTTCCTCAATGTGTGTTCTATCCATCTCTAGCGCCTTCTTCTTGGTCCGCTGGCTCTTGTCATCAATTTCCACATTAGTGACTTTGCCATACCACTTTCATCCTATTCTACGCAGGCACCATTTACGAAAGCCGGTTGCTTTTTGGTTGTTGTTTGTGCTTTTCTGCTGTTCTCCATGTTTCAGAACCATACAATAGGACTGACTTGACATTTGAGTTGAAGATTTTTATTTTTGTGTTGGACTTGATTTCTCTTGATCTCCATATATTTCCCAATGTACTGAAACCTCATATTGCTTTTTGTATTCTTATTTTGATATTGTTGTCTGTTCCTCCATCTTTGTCTACATTGCTGCCAAGATATGTGTATGATTCCACATCTTGTTGTTGTGTTTATTCAAGTTCAACCTTGTTATCATTTCTTGCATTTATTCTATTATCTTTGTCTTTCCCCCGTGTATTTTCAGACCCACTTGCTGTGACTTCTCATCTAATATTTTCATTTTCTCTTGCACATCCGATGTTGTTAATAGAAAATAAGGTCAATTTTCGACAGAACCGGTTGTTGAAAGATTAGAATGACACCAATGGGTATGACTCCTGATTTCCAGCTCAGTTTAAAAAAGAAAACCATCAACTTCATCATGCTGGCACGGCCATCGTGGCTGGTGTTCAATAGTGCTCTAGATTTCTATAGAGAGTTACGTCAACTATGTCAGAATCGAAAACGAGGCTGAACGACGTAGACGCCATTTTCAGCTGGACAATACCAGGGTTTTATATCAGAGCTGTGTGCTTTCTGTGCTTCTCTATGGTGCAGAATGTTGGAGAGTTACAGAGAAGGAAATGTCGAAATTGTCCTCTTTTCACACAACATGCCTAAGAAAAATTCACCGAATCTTTTGGCCGAATACCATCACCAACCAAGATCTGCTTACTCGGAGCAAGCAAGAGGACATGCACATAATCATAGCTGGCAGACGCTGGAGCTGTGTTGGCCATGTCCTCAGAAGAGACCCCGATGCCATCACAAGAACAGCTATGCTTTGGACCCCTGAAGGAAAACGAGAGGCCGACCAAAAACAACCTGGCGGAGGACTGTGGAGGCTGAGATGCAAGGAATGAACCAGAGTTGGGGCACTGTACGAAGGATGGCCGCCGACCGAGCAAAGTGGAATCAATTTGTTGTTGCCCTACAAGACGTCACTAGGCGTGATGGCCACAGACTGCTTTGACGGTCGGCGGCTAAGGATCAAAGAAGAAGAAGAAGAATACCAGGGTTAGTAGCGAGAATAAGCATCGAGTAAGATTTTTTTTTTAATTAATGAAGAAAAATATCCCGTTCAACCTCTGATGGGTTATAATTAGGATATATATTGTTTTCAATTCCAAATAATATGAACAACTGCCGATATGAGAAAGTAGCATCACATTTGTCAAATCATTGTAAATAGGGACAATCACAATTATGCTATGACGTTTAATAAATAAACAAAAAACAAAACAAAACAAAAAAACAAACAAAATCAAGAAGAAACTCTGAACAAGAATAATATTAAAATGGAGGGGTGTAAAGGCCTGGTGTTTCCAGTTATATAACTGACTTTAACAGATATTTAATTGACTTTCATCTGTTAAAAGTCATATGCATTGTAAGAACAGCATCAGACCTTCACATTCCCAGCCACCAATATTAACATTTGTTCGTGTTAAATATTGTTTGACTATATTTTGCAGTTCCCTATATCTGTCTATTCTTAACACCTCTTCTATATTTATAAGTAATTGTAATATATAAAAAATAAAATTATATAATATAATAAAATTTTATATTTTTATTAATTATAATAACATTATTATAAAATTATATAATAAATTACATAATATTATTATATAAAAATAAAAATTATATATATATATATATATATATATATATATATATATATATATATATATATATATATATATATATATATATATATATATATATATATAATATAAACATAAAAAAATTATATAATATAGTTATATAATAAAATTATAATAAAATCTGTGGTCCAAAATATGTAATTAGATTTTGTTAAAACTATCTATACATTGTCGCATTTTTAATGAAAACAAAAACTGATGTTATCATCTGGATCCAGTAAAACTATCAGTGTCTACAACAGTCATTCACCAGTTTCCACATTTTAAACTAGGTAAATAGTTCAATTCGAAGGGAGTATGTTTTGCTAAGTGTTGCAATTCTAACGGAATATTTGTTGCCAAATAGTGGAATTCTGACGGAATATAAAATTTAACGGAGTATGTGTTAAAAATTCACGCTACTTATTCTATTCAACAAACCGGTAAGTAAACTAGTTTTCTTCTTTTTGTTTTGTTAGTTGACATACAAAGAATAGTAAAAATATGTGCTACTGTATTTGCATCTAATTTTATTTCAAATTATTAGTTAACCTAAACGAAAATGCAAATTGGGTCTGAAACTCGCGATTGGGTCCATTTTCCTGCAATACGGGTACAGCCGAAAATGGCGGCCAAATTTTAGTTGGCGTAACTCTCTATAGAAATCTAGGGCACTAGTGTTCAACAGTGATAAGCAGGTCGCGCAATCGCATTCAGCTTTGTTATGCTGCTCCACCATACGTCTTTACATATCATATGATGTTAATACAGGCTGGGTGACACGTGTTCGTAATTATCGTTTGCTGCTTGTCAAATATTATTTTTATTGTGCAGTGTTAATTTATATTACATGTTTTTATATGCATAATTTATTCAAATGTGGTTTATAAGAAGATTAATAATATAAACGAAAATAGGTAAAAAAGGAGGCACTCGTAAGATAGAACGAATGTGTACATGTGAAAACAGAAGTAACTGAAGTGATATGCTCACCAAGAAACTTGGGACCATTCGAACGACGCCGTCGCCCCGCTATGTCAGTGAATAGTGAAATAACACACTGCAAACTAAGCACACCCCCCCCCCACCCACCCCCCCCCCCCCCCCCCCCCCCCCCCCCCAAGAACAAAAAGATGCCTCATTGGTTGTGGTCAGTTTTCACGACACTAAACGCAGCTATGGAATGTAGGACGTGGAAACGAGCCAGAAAGTTATGGAATCAATCACCTAAATATCTTTCCAATTGGTGTCTAGTAGAGGACGATGAACAACAGAGGATAGCATTGCTTGATTTAAGTTACGGATGTGTGAACACAGAAGTAGACAAATAGTGAAACCTGAGGTCTGCGAGTAGTAAATAATAAGCGAAAATCAATAAATAGTAGCCATTCCTAAGAAAGAAAGAAAATGAAAGAAAGAAAGAATGAAAGCAATAGAGAACACAAGACAACAGAAAATTAACAGACGCGATGGGATAATTAGGAAATCGAACCCAGGTAGTATCCGAAAGAACACAATGACAACTAAGCTTCCCCCGCCACCACCATAAAAAGGGCCTCATATTGACGGTGGTGATTCTAACTCTTAATGAGGTGAGGTGATCAGATCCCCTTTTCTCTGCCTTTGCCTTTCCTAATTCACAGCAGTCTCAGGTACTAATTTTTAACAGCTGTCGCTACTCGACCTAGTTTCGACCTGGCCTCTTATGCTTCGAGAATGAGATTATTCGTTTCTCTATTGCTTTTATGTCTGCAATATTTTAAATCCCATTTAGACTTCGTCAGATTAGTATTAATATTTCGTATAGATTCTGTGAATAATATTAAACCTTCCTTTCAGCATCATACACACGAACACAAATAAAACGTTTCTCCCCCCGCCCCAGTCCCTTTAGTGTTTTCGTATAGATTGCGTGTATATTGTCAATCTTCAATTCAGCCTCACACATACACAATTACTAATAAAAAAAAACTACTATCAAGTTAATGTTTTCGTATATTACGTGCATTCATCTTCTTCTTAACCCTCCGCCCCCCAAGGAGCACAGGCCTTCAACAAATACATGCCCAGTCCTCCTGTCACGTGCCATCATCTCAAGTTCTTTCCACGTTCTCATCATTTTTACCTCTGTTTCCAGCTCCATGTGCTTCTTGGTCTAATTCTGCCTCTCTTGCCCTGGAGTTCCAGAACAAGGACTGCCTTGTAATGCTATCAACAGGTTTTCTCAGTGTGTGTCCTTTCCATCGCCATCGTCTGTGTGCAAAAAGTCTGTGAGCCAAGATTAGCGTAAGTTGTACATTTTACATTCTATATTTTTCATTACTAACATGTGAACTAATATGTATATATTACAATGTGAATATTAATATGTGAAAATTGCTAGTGGATGTCCAAGTAATTCGAGGCTGGCAACCTCAGGATATAGAATGATGATTTCATGAACCACCACTGTAAGGGCTGGTGACTGCTTTATTGCTAGTTTCTCAAAGAGAAGTAAAAGCATAAGTAGTCCCAAGTTCCATATGGAGCAGGCAGGGAAAGATGGAAGAAATGATGAACATACTAATTATAATATCTACATTTACAAACCAGTGTAAATGTCTATGTAAACATATTCACTTTTTTTTTCTTCTATCTTCTTCTTCTATAACCAGCGGCACTCGAGCTTTCCAGCTCTTTCGGCCCAATGACATGTCATTGCGAGGCTGGGGGGTCAGTGGACTTTCCTTCCAACCCGGTCAGGAGCTTCGCTCCTTCCCATCCACACGGGATTTATGTGCAGGAGCCGTTCAGGTTATTCAGTCAAATTTCCGGTCGTAAACATTTCTTCAAACGCCGACGGCCGGGTTTGAACCATGAACACCTGGTCGCCAGTACAACGTCGTAGCCATTACACCAGCGCGGCTACCACTTTAAAATTAATGAAAGCTTTCAAGCTTTTCAACAAATGTAGATATAAATGAAAACATATTCTATCCATATTTTGAACATTTTTCAACCAGTGTAGATGTAACTGAAAACATGCAATCTATATTGTGATACATTTTTCAACCAGTGTAGGTGTAAATGTAAACATATTCTATCTTTACAATTAACCTTTTCATTTGAATATAAAGTAAATATAAAGCTATTCAATTTAAATGTAAACAAAATTTTCTCTCGAGGGAATAAGCTTAATTCTCATCGAGGGTAAAGTCTGAGGTAGATTTAATGGTGGAATATGAAGAAGGGGACACATGACTATGTGTCGGGAAACTCAATACTCAGATGGTATTTGTTTCTATTCTTTTACCATACTAGTTGGTGGTACCAGTTGAGGGTACTATTCTGGAACAAGAATGGTACAAGTGGCCTGTAGTCGAAGCTAGATCATGAGAAGGGGCTTTAAGACGAGGGACCAACTTCGTAGACACTCCTGAAACTTCTGGAAACGTGCTGCGCCCTACAACCTTGACCAGCGACGAGCGTGATCAGCAATACAGTCTACCAAGAACCAAACCATCAGAAGGAGCAGAACCGTCACTGACAGCTAAGTAACACATAAAAGCTGCCAAATGACCTTCTTTACAAACTACCATTACATCACAACAGTGATGATATTTGTTCTTGTAAATAATTATTCATTTTTTTTAAAACCTTGTTTAACATCTAAATGATTATTAAATCTGTTTGTAAATATTCAAATTTAACGTCGATTTTGTCATTTTGAATGTACTGTATGTTTTTCTCGGTCAATTTACTAAATACTCTAAACAGAACTATACCTTAATAAGAAGAATTCCACTGAGTAAATCAGGGTGGAGGCTTGAACGAGCTGGAATTAATATATGCTTAATTCTTCATAAAAGATATAAGTTAACAATTGCCCTGCCCAACGCAGCGTTGTTCTTGACTTCTGAAATATCTTATGAACACACCGTTGAGATAGAAGCATCATTATCCTTCTATCTACAACTCTGCCAAGAGTAATCTTGTGCGAAGGTATACACCTTAGAAGACCCATATTAGATACTCTTGAGTTGTTGGACCACTACTGCAAAGCAGGGAAGGCAAATTCGGTGACAGGTGTGTTGTTATTTTAGCAATAAGTTCCCACTTTGACTTTGCATTACAGTTTCCTCAGATTCCGGGTTTCCGTGTTTAAATGGTAGCGATGTCCTGGGCTCTAAGTCCTCAGTATGCTCCAACAAATTCCGGTCTGGTACTATTCTTAACTCTGGCAAGGTCTGGTTGTCTTCTTTGCGCGAGTGAATTTTCACAGTGCTTTAACCTAGCTAAAATGTCAGATTATATTGCCTGTCTTTTCCGAATTTGTTAGTTACGATGTTAAGCAGGGCTCAAATCGGAAGGGGTGTTGTGCCTTCATTCCGAATGTCTGCCAATCGTTTGAAACATGCGTGTTTTGTGGGGTAATACAAATTATTTCCACATGGAAATTTCTGCGCGTTACTGCAAAGATCATGTCTCCCAAATATGGAATGAAAACATCCGATCCTCTCTCGGCAATGTTTTCTCAAATACAACATCTTACTTTCATTAACAATAATGTTTTTGTAACAAGGTGTACCAGAAACGATTACATTCTTGTCTGTCCAGAAATGTGTCGTGCAGGCGAGTAGTCTAACTACCCGTCGCTTACGCAAACAATTCTTTGTTTACCCATCTAGTCTTAGATAGCATATCCAATCCAAACAAAGGCAGATATAACAATACAACCAGGTTAGTGTTTCATCTTGGCTAACCTCTCGGTATCCATGCCACGACTTTGGCATAGGTAAAACGGCATATTAAACATGTGAAGCATATATATATTCATTAACTTGATTCCACATATGGATTCTCCCTCTACGAAAAGATTCCAAAGGCTATCGACTCCGTGTGTCCAATTCTAGGAATGTCATCTCCGATGAATTCCCGCTAGACCATTAATAGGAGCGGCCTGATACTTTAATTTACATAATTAAACTTGCCATAAGAAATGGGGCGACACTTACTTCATACTTCCACTATTGGCTTCGCCATGAAGACCAATAGATACGAATACAACTGATGGCTTCTTCAAATTTGCCAGGAATCAAAGAATAACACTGCGGACATAAATGTCGTCCGAGCTGCCCCTATCATGACGTCACAATCTACTCAACTAGGTTACACGTGCGTCCCCTGTAAGTAATCTGGATAAATATGTACAGTATAGAGCTTTATCCACGTTATAAGACACACAAGTGGCCTCAAACCTATCTAGGAAGAATATCACGTCATCAGACGGGGGATTAAATTTTGGTAATTTAAGGTGAATTTCCTTAAAATTATCATGTCTGGATGAAGTTTGGCTTTCAAAAGTTCTCTGAGAATTAGCTTCCTGAGTTAACCTAAGTCTCTCATATTCTGACTCTGCTAATTTCAGTTCATGCTGTCGTTTTCTTTCATTCTCTTCCATCTCAAGCTGAAGTCGTTTTGTGTTTTGTTCAGCTATTAATCTTCTGTCTTCCATTTCCTTTTGTTTATTTCCCATTTCAATATTAAGTAGTCTTTCTTTTTCTGCCGCATCTCTTTTAAATTGCTCTTCAGCCTCGAATTTTTTCTGTTCGGACTCACGCTGAAATCGTTTCTCTTCTAATTCAGCGGCTAATCTCATTTTTTTTCTCCTCTTCCTCAGCCTCAATTCTTTTTTGATCTGCCTCAAATTTCAAATTTTCCAAACGTAAAGTTTCTAACCTTCTCTGATCAGCTTCTATTTCTTGAGCTTTCTTATATTCTGCAAGTGCAAATGCTTTTGCTTCCTCAGGAGCCATCTGAAGAGCTTTTGCTTGCTTAATGAAATAGTCTAAGGTAGCCATTATTAAATTTTATTATGTAATAATACTACTTAAAATTGTTACTACAACTAGTGGTTTTCGTTCCTGTTCTAGAACGGTAAAATCAATTTATATAATAGGCAATAATATAATAATTAATAATGTAATTTATAACATGAAATGGTGTGAAAGCAATAAGGTGACAGACAATAGCACAATACTGACACGACACGATAATCAAGACAAATGACTACAGTCGTAGAAATCAAATAAAATAAAATGTGGAACTAAAATAGAATGTCGTAAAAAATTACGATGACATCTACGATCAAATAATGCACAAGACAATTGACAACACAGTGTAAAAACATATGCTTTGTAAAAAACTGAACGACAGTCAGGTAAGATGGACAATAATCACATACAAAATGCATCATGAAAATAAGGTACAAGTAAAAATAACTACCAAAAACAACAATTAAAACTTGACGAAACAGCTAAAACAGTCAGGTGTCACAGACTACCAGACACAGTGGACCAAAGATCCTTCTATGCTCACGCATAGGAACATTCCACTGCGGGAAGTCTGCAAAATAATGTCCTACAGAACGTCTGACGAAGAGCCCGAATTGGCTTCGAGATGGATCTCGTTCGTCAGATCAACCTCCCTACCTCCCACGAAGAATACACAACATATAACACTTAACACGAAAAATATGAATGTGGACATATCACGGAAGGCACAACTAAGCGTAATAAAGTGTACAACGGAAACACGTTATACTCATCTCGCGTGCAGGTAAAAAATCAATGTGCCTCGTCTCCGTGGATGTACGTCTACAGATAAAATACTTCGTTCTGCTTCTCTAGATTACAGCTCGCACGTAATAATGATGAAGAGATGATCTCCAAGTAATCAGTCACTGTGAAACTTGACGTGGAGGTTGATTGAAGACCTTGACCTTGGTAAACGTAAGTTGAATCTGATTCATATCACGCTAGGATCCAAATTGAGATGATGTCGCCTTGAAAGTAAAAATTCTTCTTTTCAAACGATAATTTGGATGGGTACGTTCCTTGGAAGTTAGATATTTCCAGACCACACTGGCATACCAATTATTGTTGTCCTTCTTCCTAATGATTACCATAGAAGAAGAATATGGTGATGAAGATGGTTCAATTATATTTAATTGAAGCATCTCATCCAATTCCCTATCAACCTTATCACGAAAGTGTAAAGGAATAGGATATGGGCGAACTCGAATCGGTGTATCGTCAGTCAGAATAATGTCATGTTGGATGACTGACGTATGACCTGGGATGTCAGTGAGGACATCCTCATACGTGTGTAGAATATTAGAGACTTGCTGGCGTTGATCATCAGTAAGAGTAGATGAGATAGTAACATCATTCCATTTCTCAGTGGAATGGAGTGGTACAACTGGTATTGGTAGTTGTACATCATCGAAAGAAGATTCCTCTTCTTGGATGACTGACAAACTAGAATAGTGTTGAATAGGAGGTGTAGGATCGTCAGTTGCTTGGAACACTGATTGTAGATAATCAGGACGTGAGTAATATTCCTTCAACATATTAATGTGGAAGGTTTTATGTTTACCATTAACATCAACGATGTAGTCGACATCGGATATTTTTGAGATGATCCTGAAAGGACCTCTCCAGGTAATTAAAAGACGATTATTATGCGCAGGGAGTAATACAAAAGCTTCATCACCAGGTATGAGCTGGCGAAGACGTCTATACTTGTTTGCAAATAGACGAGCTTTTTCTTTGGCTTGTTCGGATGATGCAGTAGCTAATCTACAAGCATCTATGATTCTCTTTCTCAGAGAGATCACATACTCATAAGAGGATTGAGTTTCCTCTTCAATATTCTCGTCAACCAATAAGTCGTGGATTAACCACATCGGACCGCGTGGTTGTATGCCGAAAACAAGTTGAAATGGAGAAAACCCCGTTGCTTGATTTTGTACTTCGCGATACGCAAAGAGACAAGCGGGTAGGACCCGATCCCAGTCTTGTGGGTGGTCTTGAGTTATCTTACACAACAACTGCTTGAGTGTCCTATTTAGACGCTCAATTAACCCATTTGACATCGGATGATAAATAGAACTTAGAGATCTGTCTATACCTAATGTCTTCATAACTTGAGACATGGATTCAGAAATGAACTGAACCCCATGATCCGACAAGATTTTCCGTGGAAAACCAATGCGTGAGAAGATTAACATCAATGCCTCTGCTACACTGGCAGATGAAGTGTTCTTGAGAGGGATGGCTTCAGGCCAGCGAGTGCACATATCAATGCACGTAAGAATATGCGTATGCCCTCTAGCAGATGGTAGCATAGGACCAATAATGTCTATAGCCATTTTATCAAATGGTCTAATCGGGATGTCCGCAGCTTGAATAGGAGCCGCATGAAATGGACCCGTACCTTAACTTCCTGACATATCAAACAAGACCGACAATAGAGAGTGATGTCCTTATGGACGCCTGGCCAGTAGAATGCCGAAAGCACTCTGGATTTGGTACGCGAAAAACCCATATGGCCCGCACATTGCGAGTCATGCGCATGTCGTAATATACGAGATCTCATACAGGATGGGACTATAATCTGAGAACATAAGGATGAATCCTTTTCTCGTATTACTCTAACCAAAATCCCATTTTTAAGTATAAAGTCATGTCTAGATTTTGCAAGTTTGTTGCTGGTATTATTTTTGTTCACGTACTGAAAATTTTTTTTTAATGAATCATCATTCTTTTGCAATGTTGCAAACAACTCCCGTGAAATAGGAGCATCATCATCACAAGTGGTATGAACTGTAGGTTCCATAGGTGTATCATGCGACATATTAGTAGCTTGCGCTCTAGTCACTACTGCATTTGCAGTTTGAATATGTCGCTCTTCCCATTCAGCAATTTGCTGTGGTGTACACTCTTTAATACCATGTATGCGACCAAGTATTAAATCACAAATTGGATTCGGAAGGAGACAAGCTTGAATCTTTCCTGAAAAAAATGGTGTATTAAGATCAATAATAGCAGTGGCAAATGTTTCAATTGTGCCACCAAACGTTACACATTTGACAACCCGGCCCGTGGCACAACTTGGGTTGATCAGCGAAGTCCGGACGCCGACTGTGCTGCAACCTGAGTCAAATAGGAGAGAGCATGAAATATTGTTGACAAATCCCTTGTTAAACTTAAGAGAGCCCTGTCCCTGGTGTACTGACGCAGCAGTGGCCGTACAGACTGCAGGTAGACTAGGTAAGGTATGTCCGGAACGCAGCGTCGTGATCGCCCTGGGCTGGAAAAGAGTAGAGCATTCTGAACAATCTTTGACTTGGGTACAATCAAGAGAACAACACATAGCATTATGAGTTTCAGCTCCTTTACCCTGTTCAATGTTAGCCTGTGTATCACTAAAAGCGACATTAGAATGTCTATTCGTATTACTCAACGATCTATCTCGTCGACGCGATCGATTTTGATTTTTGTCATTAAAATTGCCATAATTGTAGTTTCTGCTAGAGTTAAAATTTGGATGAGTCCGATAATTTGTATAATTATCGTTATGATGTTGGTAAAATGGTTTATTTCCAAAAAATTGTTTGTTTTGCGGAACCTGAGATCTTGATCTCCAGTTTTGTTTATTATAATGTCCTTGATTATTTTTAAAATTATTGTTACCAAAATCTCGCGATCTGTGAGCCTGGTTCCAAGAAACATTAAATGGAGCAGATTGTTGAAATTGCTTCCCTTTGTAAAAATTACCATTGTTAAAATTGTCATTATTTCCCTTATTGACATATCTGTCAGCACTAAAAGAACGATTGCGTGAAAAATTGTTTTGTTGTGCTGCAAAAGCAACAGGCAATTCATTCTTAATCTGTGCATTACTTAGATCCATGTTTGGGTGAGGAGTGCAAAAATTTTTAGCATGCTGTTCTAAGTCTTTCATAGATAAAGGTTTCAGTTCGTGTAAAAATGCGAGAAATGTAGGATTTACAGACGAAAGTACCTTATCGCGCATCAGTAAATCGAAGAGACCTTCATACGACTTTTCAATTTTGGATAATTCGATCCATCTTTCTAATGTTAGTCGTATTTGTGACAGAAAATCACTAAAATTTTTGCTAGATTGAGGTAGTAATGTATGAAATCTTGATCGATATTGGTCTTCTGTCATTTGGAATTTTTGCAGAAGTGCCGCTCTAAGAGCATTATAGTCATTTTTCTCACCAATGCTGGTGGTATGATAAACTGCTAATGCGTCCCCTGTGAGTAATCTGGATAAATATGTACAGTATAGAGCTTTATCCACGTTATAAGACACACAAGTGGCCTCAAACCTATCTAGGAAGAATATCACGTCATCAGACGGGGGATTAAATTTTGGTAATTTAAGGTGAATTTCCTTAAAATTATCATGTCTGGATGAAGTTTGGCTTTCAAAAGTTCTCTGAGAATTAGCTTCCTGAGTTAACCTAAGTCTCTCATATTCTGACTCTGCTAATTTCAGTTCATGCTGTCGTTTTCTTTCATTCTCTTCCATCTCAAGCTGAAGTCGTTTTGTGTTTTGTTCAGCTATTAATCTTCTGTCTTCCATTTCCTTTTGTTTATTTCCCATTTCAATATTAAGTAGTCTTTCTTTTTCTGCCGCATCTCTTTTAAATTGCTCTTCAGCCTCGAATTTTTTCTGTTCGGACTCACGCTGAAATCGTTTCTCTTCTAATTCAGCGGCTAATCTCTTTTTTTTCTCCTCTTCCTCAGCTATAAATTTCCTCTTCTTTTCATCCTCCTCAGCAGTTAATCTCATTTTGTTTCTCATTCTCCTCCGCCTCAATCCTTTTTTGATCTGCCTCAAATTTCAAATTTTCCAAACGTAAAGTTTCTAACCTTCTCTGATCAGCTTCTATTTCTTGAGCTTTCTTATATTCTGCAAGTGCAAATGCTTTTGCTTCCTCAGGAGCCATCTGAAGAGCTTTTGCTTGCTTAATGAAATAGTCTAAGGTAGCCATTATTAAATTTTATTATGTAATAATACTACTTAAAATTGTTACTACAACTAGTGGTTTTCGTTCCTGTTCTAGAACGGTAAAATCAATTTATATAATAGGCAATAATATTAATAATTAATAATGTAATTTATAACATGAAATGGTGTGAAAGCAATAACGTGACAGACAATAGCACAATACTGACACGACACGATAATCAAGACAAATGACTACAGTCTTAGAAATCAAATAAAATAAAATGTGGAACTAAAATAGAATGTCGTAAAAAATTACGATGACATCTACGATCCAATAATGCACAAGACAATTGACAACACAGTGTAAAAACATATGCTTTGTAAAAAAATGAACGACAGTCAGGTAAGATGGACAATAATCACATACAAAATACATCATGAAAATAAGGTACAAGTAAAAATAACTACCAAAAACAACAATTAAAACTTGACGAAACAGCTAAAACAGTCAGGTGTCACAGACTACCAGACACAGTGGACCAAAGATCCTTCTATGCTCACGCATAGGAACATTCCACTGCGGGAAGTCTGCAAAATAATGTCCTACAGAACGTCTGACGAAGAGCCCGAATTGGCTTCGAGATGGATCTCGTTCGTCAGATCAACCTCCCTACCTCCCACGAAGAATACACAACATATAACACTTAACACGAAAAATATGAATGTGGACATATCACGGAAGGCACAACTAAGCGTAATAAAGTGTACAACGGAAACACGTTATACTCATCTCGCGTGCAGGTAAAAAATCAATGTGCCTCGTCTCCGTGGATGTACGTCTACAGATAAAATACTTCGTTCTGCTTCTCTAGATTACAGCTCGCACGTAATAATGATGAAGAGATGATCTCCAAGTAATCAGTCACTGTGAAACTTGACGTGGAGGTTGATTGAAGACCTTGACCTTGGTAAACGTAAGTTGAATCTGATTCATATCACGCTAGGATCCAAATTGAGATGATGTCGCCTTGAAAGTAAAAATTCTTCTTTTCAAACGATAATTTGGATGGGTACGTTCCTTGGAAGTTAGATATTTCCAGACCACATTGGCATACCAATTATTGTTGACTCCATTTTATCGTTGAGTTCAGTGAAGAGGTAAATTGAAACGCGAATGGTTAAAACGGAATGAATGTCAACAATGTTCTTCAAACGAAAATTCCAACAAGTATCGTTGAATTGGGTGAACTGGGCAAGTATTGGCAGCACACAAGTCGGTGATTACTGTACATATATTTTATTGACGTGACACCAACGAAGTGGAACAGGACAATCATAGTTACAGATGCGAAGATCATACGTCAAAAATGTTAATATCACTGTTAATAGTTGTTGTAGATTCTCTAACAGTTAAGTTCTCTTATATTCCAGTGACTAAGGATCACTTCCATTACCATATAACAGACATGGTATTAACGTCCGTTGACCTTCTCCCAAGGACGTTTATTAAGGCAAACGGATTCATTCTCACGGAGCAATAATTTATATCATACTTGTAAGCATCCCAGACTTTCTTCATAAAATTCTTAGATAGCATATCCAATCCAAACAAAGGCAGATATAACAATACAACCAGGTTAGTGTTTCATCTTGGCTAACCTCTCGGTATCCATGCCACGACTTTGGCATAGGTAAAACGGCATATTAAACATGTGAAGCATATATATATATTCATTAACTTGATTCCACATATGGATTCTCCCTCTACGAAAAGATTCCAAAGGCTATCGACTCCGTGTGTCCAATTCTAGGAATGTCATCTCCGATGAATTCCCGCTAGACCATTAATAGGAGCGGCCTGATACTTTAATGTACATAAATAAACATGCCATAAGAAGTGGGGCGACACTTACTTTATACTTCCACTATTGACTTCGCCATGAAGATCAATAGATACGAATACAACTGATGGCTACTTCACATTTGCCAAGAATCAAGGGATAACACAGCGGACATAAATATGGTCCGAGCTGCCCCTTACATGACGTCAGAAACTACTCCACTAGGTTACACGTGCGACCAAAGCAACTCACACAGCATTGTGCACGTCAGTGCGTGAATCAATCGAACGCACAAATAATATAACTTTATAAAACTGGTGCGTACATTTGGCAGGACCGAAGACTACCCCCGTAGGTAATAAATGTACGTAACAATCATGTCTCCCAAATATGGAATGAAAACATCCGATCCTCTCTCGGCAATGTTTTCTCAAATACAACATCTTACTTTCATTAACAATAATGTTTTTGTAACAAGGTGTACCAGAAACGATTACATTCTTGTCTGTCCAGAAATGTGTCGTGCAGGCGAGTAGTCTAACTACCCGTCGCTTACGCAAACAATTCTTTGTTTACCCATCTAGTCGAGGAAGGCACATCAGCCTTATCAGCGATTAAGCAAATTCGCTGGGCGATGTAATCCGTAGCCTAATGTCGGGCACATCCGACATTTTCCAACATGATTGTCGGTTAATATAATCTCATCCGTCTCCTTTTCCTGCAGGGATGAACGGATAAACAAACAGACATGACGACTTATTGATGAAAGGAGTGTAAGATGATTTGAAAGTACTAAATATGTGCGCGATAGTAGGGAAAGATAGCCATGTAAAGCACGTAATTTAGTCCACTCAAAAAATGTAACAATACTTCCGGAGAGGAAAAGAGATAGACCTAATAATTATGTGACAATATCACTTTCTGTCCCTCCAACTGTCTATATTGCTGCCAAGATATATGTATGATTCTACATCTTGTTGTGGTTTTTCTTCAAGTTCAACCCTGTTATCGTTTCTTTCATTTATTCTCATTATTTTTGTTTTGTCCCTGTGTATTTTCAGACCCAATTGATGTGACAGCTCATCGAGTGTTTTCATTTTGTCCTGCATCTGATTACGGTTATGGGACAGGAGAACCAAGTCATCAGCAAAATCTAGATCATCTAACTGTTTAGTCAGATTCCACTGGATTCCATGTCTGTTGTGTGTCGTCGATGTTTTCATAACCCAGTCTACTGAAAGAAAGAAAAGAAATGGAGACAAGAGGCACCCCTGTCGCACTCCCGTTCTTATCCCAAACGGTTCTGTAAGTTGTCCTTCATGAAGAACTCTGCATGTCATATCTTCATAAGTTTTCTTTATTAAATTAATGATCTTCAGGAGAACTCCATAGTGCCTCATCAATTCTCAAAGTGATTCTCTGTCTACACTGTCAAATGCCTTTTTTTAAGTCCATAAATCCGATGTATAGTGGTGAATTCCATTCCAGACTTTGTTCAATTACTATTCTCTGTGACGAAATGGCTGTTACTCCCTATTTTCCAACCCGCCCCTTCGTTTTTTTCTCTTGGTTTGTTTCTAGAGTCACTAGCTCTCTGTATTTCGTTCTTTTCATGTGGTTCTACGAGGCAGTAACCCCCATTATTACTCAGTCAGACACCCACCTTGCAGAGTGGTTTTTGTTCGTTGATTTCGTGTTCATTGGGCCAACAACAATTGACGTAAGGAATGCGTAAACGCACCTGGCATCGGACCAGCGGGAGAGAATCTTCGCCGCTCGTAATCATGTTTGAGATCAAGCGGTAATCCTGTTCTGCTTTCTTTTGAAAACACCGATTCACTGTCCACGTGAGTACCCCTCTTGCATTTATGTAGAGGCGGCTTGGTCGTTTGAGTGCAAGTTCTTCCAGGAGACCTGACAGTAGTCCTGTTGAATGACATCACGTTACGTAGAAACTTGGGCGGTCATTCGTGTCTGGGTCTTTGACAAACGGAGACGGTCATCGTTTTCATGTTTCCGTGAGCTCCTATTACGTTAGTCTTACGATGGTTCTAGAGGCACGGGGTGCGCAGGTGTTCTTGTTTTTCGATGTCAGCAGAGACCGTCAACCCGTTACGCAAAATCTTTTGGTAGTTGGGTCTTTTAGAGAAAGTTCTGGTCCAGTATTATGTGTCTTTGTCTGTTGCTCTGTGCACGTGTTCATGACCGGGGGAACACCTGCGACCGAAGATGGTAGTATATACGAGGTCCATGACTGTCTGTTGATTGCTTCAGTCTTGGAAATCTTGCCGGGGAAATAGCAACATTAGACAGTCTGCCTGCTTGGTAGTAGTGGGATATTCTGACCTTTGTTCGGTAAGCGAATTTGTAAACGCTAATATAAGTAATTTTTGCTAGGGTTTTATAATGGACAGAGTAGTTCTTCGTAAAGGATTTTTACTAGTGTGGTAATTAATGCAATCATTTAACGCGCCACCTAAGCTATAGCCAGTTGGTTTGGGGAGGGTGCTACTATTTATATGATTAGGGCATGAAAAGTATAAACAGAATCCTTTAATCTAGGGATAACTCAGGAAATTTTAACCCACAATCAGGTTAACCTGAATAAATGTAATTTTTTTTTTACCGCAGTGGCGGATTTGTGTATAATATAATTCTTTTCCACACCATGTAATTTTATATTGTTTTAAGCATCGGTACATTAAATGGTTGTTTAAAATTCAAGTATGATATTGTTATAGTTGTATGTAATTATTAAATTGTCGAACGCCTATGCGACAAGGTAGATGGCCTTGAAAATTATGTAGCTAGCTGACCTGACTGATTTTAACGTCACGTCTCGCAGATAGGGGAGGGGCGAGCAATTTTGTAAACACACTTGGAACTATCCCAAGCATTAAGACGCGCGATTGCATATTATTATGCAAACGCTATAGCGAGTTGGCCAGCACTGAGCAGTGTGGGCTGACAGTAGGGAGGGGAGAGTAAGATAAACTGCAGCCAAGTTATGCCTTGACCACCAGCGGGGAGGGGAAGGGCAGGATGATTACTTGTATTTAATTGTCTTTGTTTATTGTTGTACTGTGTTGTGATGTTTGACGATTTTATTTAGCAAAATGTTATGAGGTTTTGTTTATGTTTTTATTACAGCATACGTCAGCCTTCTCCGGCAATCACTGAGCCGTAGGCCGGACTTCGCCTTCTGTGGTTAACGCGTTCTGTGGAGACTTTGGCTTAAGTGGAAGGTCGCTCCAGTCGACGACCCATTTACAACTGGGTTGCACGTAGATAGAGGCGTGCCCAGTTCATCAACCTATTACGGGTCATCGGTGGTTTTTCCCGTGAGTGGGAAATAGCATTTCTTCGGAAAATCAATTAGCAAGAGGAGCACCCTGCTCCTGTGGCTTCAGTGTTCATAAAGCCAACTCGTTCATTCTTGTTTGAGGGCTGCACCAAAGCAGTGGTCCCAATCCAGATGTGGATTAGTTTCAGCCTATAAATTATTTGAGTGTTCCAACCCTGCAATTGTTCAGATTTACAGCAGGGTGCATTTCTTCCAAGGATTTGTTAGCCATTACACTGGAGAAGAGAGGGTATCATATCTTCAGTGGCCAGCAGTGATCCATGTGGAGTAAAGAACGCGTGCCAACGAAGAGGGAGTTGGGAAAAAGAGTGCACTATAAATTCGGATAGATTTTTCTGAAACTGTGTACTAGACTGGTTAGTGTAGTTTGTGAGCAAAGTCTGACAGGGACAAGTCAGCAGGCTTAGTGTGTAGGCACAACTGAGACTGGTGTGTATTCAAGGTTCTTTCCAGCAGCCAGGATTGTTTCAATTAGATATATAATTATTTAATCAGATTTTTTTATTTTCCTAACTGGATCCCACTTGTACTGTATTGCTGTGTGGATTCTTGTCTATGGACTATTTTAATCTCTCGAGGATGATCCTGTTTAATACTTTTCCTGGCACGTATAGTAACATTATTCCTCTATAATTTGTGCGCTCTTGTAAATTTCCCTTCTTAGGCAACTTAACCAGATATCCTTCCTTGCATTCTGCTGGTATCTCTTCCTTTTCCCAGACTTTACCAAGTAATTTATATAACATCTCTGTAGCCGTGTCAATATCTGCTTTGATGGCCTCTGCTGGAATGCCGTCTGTTCCAGCCGCTTTTCCATCTCTTAGAAGCTTTATGGTTTCTTTATTTCTTCCTTCGTTGGTCTTTCACAGTTAATTTGTAGCTCTTCTTCTGCTGGCTGGATGTTGGGTGGGGGGGGGGGGGGGGGGGGGGGGGGGGGGGGGGGGGGGGGGGGGGGGGGGGGGGGTGGGGCGGGGGGGGGGGGGGAGGAGCTGGTCTACTGAGAAGGTCATACATGCATAGTGTAGATTTAAGCCCCCTTTTAGCATCATACATAAATAATTACTAATTTTTAAAAAAACAACTAATATCTAAACGTTTTCGTGTATATTACGTGCCTAGTGTTAATCTTCCATTCAGCATCATACACAAAATTACAAATAAAGAACTAATATCTGGTAAGGTTTTCCCAGTCTTGACGTATGGATGCGAGTCATGAGCAGTGACTACAACCCACAAAAGCCAGATCCAAACCTCAGAAATGAGGTATCTGAGGAAGGTGGTTGAAGTAACAAGAGGAAACATGGTCCGCAACCAGACGATACGTCAAGGCCTACAATCCCACCCCCTGCAGACGCAAGTAGAACAATCCCAACTAAGATGGTTTGGCCATGTCTGCAGAATGGGAGAAGAGCGGCTACCACGACAAGCATGGGAAACTAAGAGCCAGGGATCTCTCAATAACATTCTTTCGGGAAGGGGAGGGAGGACAAATCAAATGAAACACACACAAAAAACAATTATAAGCCCAATAAACAAAAACATAATTAATTAATTACTAAGTTGAACTGACCATGTACAGCATTTGTCCCGACCATGTTCAGCATTTGTCCCCTGTAGTTCCCTGGGGTCCCCGAAGAGACGAGGAAAGAATAGGACTTCTGCACGCTCAAGCATGTCGTACAAAGCCACTATGACAGGAAACTCTATACAGAGCGATACAACAGGAGGCAATCTGATCACCAGAAACAGTATGACAGGAAACTCTATACAGAGCGATACAACAGGAGGCAATCTGATCACCAGAAACAGTCCTCCCGTCGATCAAGTGTTTCGGCCCCTTAATCTCCTTTACACTCTAAGGGGGGCGGGCCCACCTGGGTCATGACTCCCAAGTGTCAGCCTCCTGTTGTTTGTGTAGTAAATGAACCCACTCCACCTTGCAGCTTTAAAATCCACACTTTATATGGCTATGTGTGGGGCTGTATCTTCATCATGTCAAAGAAATTGAAACAGAAAACACTGTTACAAGAGCATGTGAATGCTTGGTGCAAGCTTCCTGCTAAAAGATCAGCTGCAGGTGTGGCTTCATGCTCCATAAGGAACGAAGAGAAGAATAGTGATGATGTACAGTATTTACTCGAATAAAGGACACATGTTTTTCCCTTTACTGAATAATTTCCCAATTTTTATGGTTTCTCTTATATTCCCAAAGTGAGCAGAAAATTCCCTAGTGACTTCTTTATTACTGGCAGCGCAAAGTAATTGATAATTGTCGTGACGTTACTGACCGCTTCTAAGCTTTCATCGCAACCGTTTCAGCTCATAGTAACGCACTGCTTTCTATGAACCTTTCAGCAAATATGATTTTCAGAATTTGCACGTTTTGGAAGTTTTATACATTAAACTTTGAAATCATGCGATTAAAAGAAACTTTTTTTTCATGCGAACGTTAAAAAAAAAATGTAACCGAAGAAATAGCGAGTCACACAAAAATTGAAAGTTGTGGGTTTTCATAAATGATTAATAATTTCTAATACTTCCGTGTAACTGATTAATATTCAGCACTGCATGAACAATTTAAATGTGTACATCAGTTAAATCACAACAAGAACATAAAGAAAACAGTTATGTTAGTACTGTAAAGAAGTTCCTATTTAATTGACTGAACATGTCCTGTGGTCTTGGTTTGGTATTTAAGGACTATCTTCATGCACTTGCCCAGAATCGTGATGCGTTCAGAGCAGCTGTAATGGAGACAACGTTCTGGAAAGAATACGTCACATGATGATAACTTTATGCACACGGACAACTCCATCAGTGCTCTGATCTCCTCCCTTAGATCGCACAAGGAGGATCTCAGCACAGTGCACGAACTCCGTAGCACCGGCGAGAATCCCAATGTGTGTATAGGAGTCACACATTCTATAAATATTTTTATAGTCCTACATTCAAGTACATATTGTAATACAATGGAAAAGGACACAAATATGTATATGAACAAGACAAGCAGAAAATATACAGTGTTATCTCAGTATTTGTGTGGGTACACGATGATTTGAAATAAAACTAAGCTCTGTCAAGTTTTTATGGTTTGAAGCTTCTATAGGATTAGGTAACCAAACCCATACCATGTATTCTCAATCGCATTTTACGACAGCTCATGTTGCGCGCACGTAAAAGCAACAACATTTGGGGTGAACACTATTCACTGACTACGCAATTTAACCCCTATAAAAGGATAACGCTACACACAAAAAATTCAGTTCATTTTCAAGCAGACATTTATGGCGTCTTTATCGATAAATTTAAGGAACATTGCTATTGGCAAGTTTGCACGCAGACGAAAAAAGTCAAAGTCAGGTTGCCCAGGCATCTAAAACGTGCATCAGAGTACCATCAGTCGACTTTGGCACCGGTTCCACGCATCCATTCGCCCAGAAGATGCCAGTCGCTGATCGATGCAAGTGGATGGCCACACACCATACTAACGGGAAAGCCCGTACGCCAAAAACTCTCGTGACCCAGATGCAAAACAACTGTCAATGATGACTTTGTTGAACCCTAAGGTATGTTTCTTTTGTGCAATTTGAACAATTAACTCATAAAATTCATTAAATTAAAAAAGTTATTGAATGTCAAAATTGTGGCTATTTGTGTGCCTTCAGTAGCTGATGCGATTTTTCTTTTTTTTGAAACAGTAATAATTCAAATAGCCGCAAACTCCGTATTTTCGTCGGGAATTTCCGCAGTTGGGGTCTATTTGGCGAAGAGAATAGCGGTAATATTCTATCCCCAATCTTGTGGATACTTAGTCGTAGTAACCTTTCGTAACATTTTGTTTTAAACTTCAGTTAAATCTTTCTATTACTGTCCAAAGAAAAAGAAACGCATAGCTACTGAAGGCACACAAATAGCCATAAATTTGACATTCAATAAACTTTTTTAATTTAATGAAGTTAATTGTTCAAATTTGCACAAAAGAATACCTTAAGGGTTTTCAACCAATCAAATTGACAGTTGTTGTGCATCTGGGTTCACGAGAGTTTTTTCGCGTTATCGTACGTGGCTTTCCCGTTAGTATATGAAGTGTGTGGCCTCATACTTGCATCGATCAGCGACCTGGCATCTTCTGGGCAAGGATGCGTGGAACCGGTGCCAAAGTCGACTGATGGTACTCTGATGCACGTTTAGATGCCTGGCAACCTGACTTTTGACTTTCGCCTGCGTGTGCAAACGGCCAATAGCAATGTTCCTTAAATTTACTCGATTAGAGAGACGGCATAAATGTCTGCTTGAAAATGAACTGAATTTTTTGTGTGTAGCGCGTCATATCCTTTATACGGGGGTTTAAATTGCGTAGCGCGTAGTCAGTGAATAGTGTTCACCCCAAATGTTGTTGCTTTCACGTGCGCGCAACATGAGCTGTGGTCAAAAATGTCAATGCGTCATAATATAACCGACTACTTGAAGACCAACTGCAGTTAGAGCGTTGTAACGATTACAAAAAACGAACGCAATTCAGGTCAACACGTGCATTTGACACTGTAAAGAACATTTGAGGCTGGTTTTTATATACCCTAGCACCAAATTTTACTTACAAACTCATAAAAACTCGCCCTCGGTTAGCTATGCGTTTCTTTTTTTGAACAGTATAGTACATGAATGAAGCTCTATGAAGCATTGTTATCCATTTGTTTACCAGTGTCATATTCAGAGTTGTCAAACACTCGATCAACATTTCTAAAATTAAATCAGTATAAGAAACATGCTCTCAAACGATGTATCTCAGTCTCAATAAAACATCTGTAACATAAATCATCATTCATTATTTACATTTATGCATCTCTTTTTGTTTTCTTTATCCCTCTCTCTCTCTCTCTCTCTCTCTCTCTCTCTCTCTCTTTAATTTAATCTGATTAAATTTAACAATCCGTCACGTGGCTGTTTTCGTTGACTCATACAATCAATATTACATATTACTGCAGTCTGTTGCTCGTGAGCTCACACACTTTCACATTTACATTGCTTTGTAACCCTCTGTGTTCCTTTTCTTGTAACAGGTGTACCCTGCCCAGCCCACAATTACGAGGCCCACAACGAGGGCTATACCTCCAAAGAAGGAGCCAACATCAAAGGAAGCGTCGCTGGAGTGACTTTCGGCAGTAGTTGTCTCTGTTGAACTTATGGTACTTGAAGTGGTACTGAGAACGGTGTTATTGGTGGACTGCTCGGGTGTTGTCCCCGTGACGTTGCTCGGAGTAGTTGTAACGTTCACAGTTGTGGAAGAGTTGATGGTGGTCGCAGTTGTCGGAACAGTGCTACTGCTCACATTTGAAGAAGGTGCGACGGGGGTTGTGACATTTCTCATGTAACATGGAGTTAGCAGTCGCTTGTGTTGTATTAGAATCTATGTATGTTCTGCCGGCGTCGTATGTGTTTGTTAGTAAAAACGTCGCGTTAGCGGTTCTCTTGTGTCAGTTGAATTGCCTAAAGGAAACAGAAGAGAAAAATTATATGATGCGCTTGTGATTAGTAGCATCTGTCTGTCCGTCCGTCCGTCGAGGGCCGGTTTTAGGGCGGGGGCGGGCGCTCTGGGCGCTAAGTGCAAGAATGTGTCAGGAGCAGCGAGAGGAAACAAAGTGTTTTTCATCAAGGTTTTAAGCTTTAATCATTATTTTCCTTTGCGTTCCTTATGGAGCATGGAATCACCACTACAGCTGGACCTCTTGCAGGAAGCATGCGCCAAACATCTACATGCTCTTGCAGCGGTGGTTTCTATAGCAACTTGTTCTACATGATGAGGTTGCCAGTGTCATGCACAACCCTCATATTAGGCGCCCTATACGACATGCATGAGCGTGCAGTAGTTCTAGTCTTTCTGTTGTCTCTTCAGAGACACCCGGAAACCACACGGGGCCATTTTTTTAGCTTTTTTAAAGTTAAGACATATTCTCTCTAGTGTTTTCTAAACCAAAGCTGAAATTTAAATTTATTATTGCTTATTGATCAGTTGCCAGGAATGATGACGCTAACACTCGGACACTAAAGCAGTGCTCAAAGCGTTGCTCAGTCTTGTCGCAAATGCCAGATCAACACTGCTGTTCACAAATTACGTAACGCAAAGCAAAGAGAGAAAGGGGGGGGGGGGGGGCGGGGGCGGGGGGGGGGGGTGGGGGCGGTTTGCTGAGATGTTACGCTTTGGTGAGTAGGGTTCTGAAATATTCTGGATTTTTGTTAAGCACTTGATTGGTGCTGAAAATGCCAAAAATTGCGTTACGACCAAGAGCATTGGTCAAAAATGGACATGTTTACGATGATGGAGCTGATGAGAGAGATAAAAATAAAGACGTTCATGCTAGAATAATGTAAGTGAATCTAAGTGAGGGGAGTAGGGGGGAAAGCACATGTCTGACAACCCGCCTCGGGAGCCGAATATTCTATGGCCGGCTCTGCATTTGTCTATCTTTCTGGATCCAGAGCTGTTTGTCGCCGTCTGGCTTCAGCTTGTTTGTTTAACCTTGTATTAACCTTGTTATTAGTGATTCATTAACATACATATACAATCTATGTATCGCAAAGAGTTACTTCCCGTTGCACTTTAAAGTCGCTAAGGTATATCCTCTTTTCAAACCTGGTACCTCTGATACTCGTAACCTTGGTAACTATAGGCCAATCTCTCTAATATCATCGCTATCCAAACCACTGGAAAAACATATTCATAAAATAACACTACAACACCTAGTTAACAACGACTTGCTAATTGATAGTCAATCGGGGTTTAGGCCTAAACATTCATGTCAGACTGCTCTAACTAAGATGATAGACAAGTGGCACCTAAATATTAACAACGATAACATGTGTGGGGCAGTCTTTGTAGACTTTAAAAAAGCATTTGATATGATAGATCACGCTATTTTAATTAGAAAACTAGAAACATCAAAAGTAAACTTTCAACTGATGACAATAATTACATCATTCCTGTCAGACAGAAAACATGTATTTTCTTACAATAACTTCCATTCTAGCCCAGTAGTAATAAATACTGGCGTTCCTCCGGGTTCTGTACTTGGTCCTCTACTTTTTACCATATACATTAATGACCTTCCTCTTCACATCAAGCACTCATCCTGTGATCTGTTTGCGGACGACTGTACTGTTTACAATAGTGATAAAAGTTGTAAAACACTCGAACTATCGTTACAAAAGGAAACAGATAATCTGATTAAGTGGAGCAACGGCAATCGCATGCTAATAAATATCATTAAAACAAAATGCTAGTTAATATCAACTAGACAAAAATTACAAAATTCAGAGAAAACAACACTTCAGATCTACATTGGTACCTCACTAATTGAAAACGTTAATGAGCATAAAACTCTAGGTATAATCGTTGACCAGCATCTAAATTGGAACTCACGTACATGCACTGACCAAGCAAACGGCACAGAAAGTTTACCAGTTAGCTAAAATCAAACATTTCCTAGATGAAGATGCACGAAAATTGTTCTTTATATCTCACATACAAGCCACCTTGACTATTGCTCCACAGTCTGGGATGGTTGCTCAATGTCCAACAAAAAGAGACTCCGTTCACTACAAAAGCGTGCAGTGCGTCTAGTCTCTGACAACTGCCTAACTCAGTGTGTAGATCTATAAAAATCTCCGAATACTGCCCTTAAGAAAGCGCCTTCTGTTTAACAAAGCTAAATTTGTTCACAAAATCCTGTCACACAATGCTCCAGCATATCTGTGGCCAATGTTCAATTACAATGAAAGACGCAGTCTACGCTTTAACAGATTGCAAGTGCCCAAGCCTAGGCTTGACTTATTCAAGAAAAGCTTAGCGTACTCTGCTGCTCATCTTTGGAATTGTCTTCCACATAACCTAAGAAACAACCTCAGTCCCTATTCATACAATCATAGACTTTTTGAATACTTTCTTAATTCTGATTACATGCCCCCCTAATCGGATTATCTGTTCTTATAACATCAACTGTAGGTTCTAATGACGATGTTTGTACTTTTCAACATATGTTATGTCATGGTTATAAGTAATTAATGTTAATATGAGTGTGCTATATTATTATTTTACTTCACAACGTTGAATTCCTTGAAATTGATATGTAAAATGCATATGAGAATAAATGAATTTAGTATGAAAGGTGAGCGAAAAAGGCCAGAATGTTAGACGGGCCTGTGTACCCAATTCTCAACACTTTGAAAATAAAGTTCGTTCGTTCGTTTTGCATCTTACTGTTAATAAATCGGTTTACCTACTTTTCCGTTTGTCTATCTGTACAGTTGACAGAATCATTCCTGGAGAACCGAAATCAACCACAATAAATAAAATAAACAAAGTGATAAATCTATAACCCACGAATGACTGAAAAGACCACAGAGCAGGGCCGTAGATATGGGGGGAGGGTTGGTGTTAACCCCCCCCCCCCCCCCCCCCCCTCCCGATGTGAAATTATACTGAACCGGTACCAAAATAGTGCATTAAAATTTTTTATTATTATTAACCTCCCCCCCCCCCCCCTCTTTAAAAAGTCCTTTCTACGGCCCTGCCACAGAGTACTACAACAGACAGACAAATTTAAGAGGTTTCCGAGCCACCCAGAAAATGAAAGACTGAGACAATATGACAGGATAAAAAGCAGAACCACCTTCCCCCATTATATGAAACCTATCACAGACAATGACAGCAGTACATTCCCACGACGAAAGATAACAAGATTCACAGAGTTGATTGACAGCACTTCATAAGTGATAATAAAAAAAAAGGCTGCCAAACGCATGCAGAAAGGAAGCACATAGTAACCAACCACAGAATGGACCTATATATATATATGTATACATACATACCAGCAGATATACCCGGCGTTGCCCGAGTATAAAATAAATAACTTACTTGCTTAGTCGTTCCGCTTCTACCGTGAGGTGTAGAGATTTGGAAGAGAGAGCGCCAGACTATCCTATTGGCTGTCTTCCTCCTGGCCTGGTTCCATTCTAGTCCTCGGTCCTTCAAAGATTGTCTAATATTGTCCTCCCAGCGGACTCTGGGTCGTCCTGGAGGTCTGGATCCCTGGCTCTTAGTTTCCCATGCTTGTCGTGGTAGCCGATCTTCTCCCATTCTGCAGACATGGCCAAACCATCTCAGTTGGGACTGTTCTACTTGGGTCTGCAGAGGGTGGGTTTTTAGGCCTTGACGTATCATCTGGTTGCGGATCATGTCTCTTGTTACTCCAACCACCTTCCTCAGATACCTCATTACTGAGGTTTGAATCTGGCTTTTGTGGGTTGTAGTCATTGCCCATGGCTCGCATCCATACGTCAAGACTGTGACATAGGTGGAGCGGTATACAGCCATCTTCGTTTTCTTACCAACCTCTCTCTTGCTGGGGAATCCTCGATTTATGGCCTGAAAAAGTCTCCCAGCTGCTGCTTTTCGAGTGGCCAACTCTTCTTTGATGCCTCCCTTCCGGTCTATAACAGCTCCGAGGTATTTAAAGTGATCGACCTGCTCCAGGACCTATTCTCCCAGCTTAATCTGAAGCCTTTTTTCTCGTGATATCACCATGGATTTTGTTTTAGAGCTGCTTATGACCATCCCTCTCATCTCCAGCTCTTCCTTCCAGACTTGCAGGTTGGATTGGAGATGTGCCTCTGATTTAGCAATCAGGGCAACATCATCAGCAAATGCCAGCTCTGAAATACAGACCTGTCTCATCTTCCAGTACCCCACTGAATATTTTCTTGCTCTTTCCTTACATGCCTTAATCACATCGTCCACGAGAAGTATGAAAAGATAAGGTGACAGGATATCACCTTGTCTTACACTAGTGGTGGTCCTGAACTCTTCTGACTTATGGTTTGCTGGCCTCACATAATTTCTGCTGGACTTGTAGAAGCTCTGTATAGCATGAATCAGAGGTGCTGGAATGTTATTCCTTGCCAAACAATCCCATACCTACATTACTAGCAGATATACCCGGCGTTGCCCGAGTAAAAGAAATAACTGAACTTTTAATATATCTCCTGGTTGCAGTACATCTGAGCCACTATTCTTATCTGAGCAAGCAGGACCAACCATCCACGGTTAATTCTCGGATTAACCCAATGATAACTATACATTTCACTTCCAGCATATCTGCTCCAATGACATTCTCCACGGAACCTCTCGCGACCACATCTAATTAAATCATGTCCTCCACAATACCTCTCACATCCATCATATCTACTCCAATCATGTTCTTCACCATACTTCTCACATTCAGTTATTCTACTCTGGTCATGTCTTCCACCATACCTCTCACCTCCAGCATTTCTTCTCCAATAATGTCCTCCATTGTACCTCTCACCTCCAGCATCCACTCCAATTATGTCTTTCTCCATACCTCTCACTCCTAGCACATCTATTCCAGTAATGTCTCCCATTGTCATTCTTACCTCCAGCACATTTACTCCACTCATGCCCTCTCTTGTACAACTATACATCTCACCACCAGCACATCTACTCCTGTCATGTCCTCTTTCTTTTTGTGGGTATGGGGGTTGTGACGACTGGCTGAATCTTCTCTTCTTTTTTTTTTTAATTTACGAGACGCCATTTTTTTCTCATCTTCAATGCATGATCGGGAAGCCGGTAAAATTACGCGGCAAATATTTCGCCATTGATAACAATTCTAGCGTCTAATACTTTTTTTTAGAATAACGACGTCATTCTTGACCTGACCTCGGTAGCTTGACACCTGTTTTAATTTATGAACGGACTACTTAAACTTAGGTTAAACGTAGGTAGAACCAGTTTATGCCACTTTAGGAAACCCCCACGTGACTTTTAACGTTATTCATTGGAGCGTCTATAGGATGCCAAAGTCACGTGAGGCACGCTTCGGGTCTTGTGCCCAAGCGGAAATCACCCGCTAAAAGTGCGCCAGAGGCCATTGTCACTTGCATCCAGATAGAGGAGATAGTCAGACCTAGTGCCCCTAGATCTATAGAGAGTTACGCCAACTATGTCAGAATCGTAAATGAGGCTGAACGACGTAGACGCCATTTTCGGCTGGACAATACCAGGACTTGTAACGAGAATAAGCATCGAGTAAGATTTTTTTTTAATTAATGAAGAAAAATATTCCGTTCAACCTCTGATGGGTTATAATTAGGATATATATTGTTTTCAATTCCAAATAATATGAACAACTGCCGATATGAGAAAGTAGCATCACATTTGTCAAATCATTGTAAATAAGGGACAATCACTTTGACAGCATACATAGGGACAGTTTATGGAAAATACTGAGGGCTTATGGAATTCCAAGCTGCATAGTGTCAATCATCATCATCATCATCAGTTGCCATCTCCACAACAAAGGTTGGCTGTAATGGATCTCCAACGTCTTCTGTCTCTTGTCTTGGTGGTGCACTCTGATAGACTCTTTCCTGTCCATCTCTTGATGTTATCATCTAATTTTATTTCAAATTATTAGTTAACCTAAACAAAGATACAAATTAGGTCTGAAACTCGCGATTGGGTCAATTTTCCTGCAATACGGGTACAGCCGAAAATGGCGGCCAAATTTTAGTTGGCGTAACTCTCTATACATCAAGAGGCTCTAGTCAGACCTAATCTAAGACCGCTGCGAATTCACGCGTTAAAGCACTGTGAAGCCACGTGTCTAAATTGCTAATTAGAGTCTAAGCTCTGATCTATGGGGGAGCCTTGCACGACAGTCCAATCTCAGAGAAGAATACGGAGTCGAGCACAGTGAAGGCAGATCCGAACCATATCGAGACCTACCCGGTGCAACGTCATAAGGAGACAGGACAACCAACCACGCTTCACTATCAGCCAGGGGCAGAAAAGATAAGTCCTCTGAAAAGGGAACTCACCATGTCAGTGCCATATCTTTAGCCAGTAAATGATGAAAAATACTTGAATTGTGAGATGCATATTACCTACAGCAGACACACTAATCCCATCGACAATACTGTCATTCACCATCCATTCATTTTAATTTTAATAAACCAATTGGGTGTATATACTGTACCCCATGCCTTGTTCCTTCTATTAGATGTTGAATATTGTCTGATGTTTATCTTCCTTTATAAGGGAGGGGGGCTTGTAAAATATAATATAATCCCAGTAATAATCAAGAATAAAATAATAGATAACTGAGAAGGGGACTACGGTAGCGAGAGACCAAATATCTCCTTAACAAACTTTTCCAGACATGTCTAGTTAGGAGAATTTACACTGTTTGTCTCCCTTTAGCCGGTGGAGAAGCCCAACAGGATTTCTTGAGCCAAATCTTCCTCTGGGTGATCCAGGGAAAACTTCCACTTAATTTATTTCTATTATTTCTACTACTATATGTTCTTATCCTTCCTACGCTACGCCACACTAGGGTCTCAGTCCGGGATTTGAAATGATGTATTTATATCATACCTCTGGGATAGCATCATTCATTCATTACAGTATACCATTTGAACACATGTATGTTCACACAGTTTAGCTCTAGAGTAAGAGTAATTCACCAAGGACTTTGGTGACTTTAACGCTAGAGTGGGTGCCGATAATGTTTCATGGCCTTCATGTCTGGGCAGGTTTGGTATTGGCAAGATGAATGAAAATGGACAACGGCTCTTAGAGTTGTGCGTCCACCATGACCTCTGCGTGACCAACACCTACTTTCAGACAAAACCCCAGCATAAGGTGTCATGGAGACACCCACGATCCAAGCACTGGCACCAACTTGACCTGATTCTCGTCAGAAGGCCACTCCTCAGGTCTGTGCTCTCCACGCGCTCGTACCATAGTGCAGACTGTGATACAAATCACTCCTTGGTTTGCTGCAAAATCAGAGCACAACCAAGAAAACTCTATCGTGCCAGACATGAAGGGAAACCACGCATTGATACCAGCAAGATGTCAGACCCTTTCATGATCGCTCAATTCACTGCGACCTTCGAGAAAGTGCTCAGTAGCCCTCAGCATGGGGATACTATTACAGAGAACTGGGAGCATCTACGGAACACCATTCAAAGTACTGCACTTGCCACCTTTGGTAAGAAAACAGCAAAGTCAAATGACTGGTTTGATGCTTCATCAGATGTGATGGCACCTGTCATTGAAGCTAAGCGCAGTGCTATGAATGAATACAAACGTTCACCGAGTGCCAGAACCCTACAGATCCTGAGGGCTACGAGAAGCAAAGTTCAACAAACTGCTCGACGCTGTGCAAATGACTACTGGCTCCAGCTCAGTGAGAGCATCCAGATCGCAGCGCAAACAGGCAACATTAGACAAATGTATGACGGTATAAAGAAAGCACTTGGCCCCCATAAAAGTAAGACGGCACCGCTAAAAACCATCAGTGGAGAGAAGCTAACCGATAAGGGTAAGCAGATGGAGAGGTGGGTCGAGCACTACTCTGAACTTTACGCTAGAGACAATACCGTTACGCCTGCAGCCCTTGATGGTGTCAACAGTCTGCCAACTATGGAGGAGCTGGATGCCGAACCAACATTAGAGGAACTCAGCAAGGCCATTGATAGCTTGGCCTCTGGCAAAGCACCAGGCAGTGATGGGATTCCTCCTGATTTAATCAAATGCTGTAAGAGCACGCTATTACATCCCCTGCATAGGATGCTGTGCCAGTGCTGGGAAGAGACAACTATTCCTCAAGACATGCGAGATGCCAAGATTGTAACACTGTATAAAAATAAAGGAGACAGAAGTGATTGCAATAACTACAGAGGCATCTCTCTTCTTAGTATTGTTGGTAAGGTTTTTGCAAAAGTCATCTTAATGCGACTACACAAGTTAGCTGAGCGCATATATCCAGAGTCACAGTGTGGATTCCGAGCTGGCAGATCAACAACAGACATGATCTTCTCTCTCCGCCAGCTTCAGGAAAAATCAAGAGAGCAGAAAAGACCATTATATATCGCCTTTATAGACCTCACAAAAGCATTCGACTTGGTTAGTAGGGATGGAATCTTTAAAATCCTCCTGAAAATAGGCTGCCCTTCTAAAATGCTGGAAATGATAAAGTCATTCCATGACGGCATGAAAGGAACAGTCCAATATGCTGGAAGCACGTCACAGCCCTTTGATATACGAAGTGGCGTTAAACAAGGCTGTGTTCTGGCTCCGACCCTCTTCGGAATCTTCTTTGCCTTACTCTTGAAACATGCATTCAGAGATGCAACTGAAGGAATATGCCTTCACACTAGGTCAGATGGCCGTCTGTTTAATCTTTCAAGGCTGAAGGCAAAAACAAAAATCAGAAGGGTCACTATAAGAGACTTGTTGTTCGCTGATGATGCTGCAGTCGTCACTCAAAGCCAACAGGAGCTTCAGAGCTTGATGAATCGCTTCTCTAAAGCATGCAAGGACTTTGGCCTCACAATAAGTCTAAAGAAAACGAATGTGCTGAGTCAGGATGTGGATGCTGCACCAGTTATCACTATCGATAACTATGAATTGGCAGTGGTGCACCACTTCACATACCTAGGGTCTACCATCAATGACAAACTCTCACTGGATACAGAAATCGACAGCCGCATTGGCAAAGCTGCAGCTACCTTTGCCCGCCTCACATCGCGTGTTTGGGGAAACTCTAAACTCACAATGAAGACCAAAGCTGCGGTATATAATGCCTGCGTCACCAGCACACTCCTATACGGCAGCGAGACCTGGACGACCTATGCTAAGCAAGAAAGAAGGCTCAATACCTTCCATTTGCGGTGTCTACGCCGCATCCTCGGCATCTCGTGGAAAGATAAAGTGACAAATGTCGAGGTGTTGTCACGTGCTAGCCTTCAAAGTATGTATACGCTTCTTAGACAGCGCAGACTTCGCTGGCTTGGCCATGTTCGCCGCATGGAAGATGGTCGCATCCCAAAAGATATCTTCTACGGACAATTAGCAGATGGCAAGAGAACAGTTGGGCGACCACAGCTGAGGTTCAAAGATGTGTGCAAGAGAGATGTGAGGGCACTGGACATGGATCCAGCAACATGGGAGGATGAAGCTGCCGATCGCACTAAGTGGCAATGCTATTTACGGCGCCACCTCAGATTGGGCGAAGAGAGGCTCACACAAGAAGCAGAGGTGAGGAGAAAACGTCGAAAGGAGCACCAGGAAAATAAGCAGCCGAGGGCTGTCACCTCAGGGGCGCATTCCCATAGTCAGTTATGACTGAAGGGGCTATTATTATCATTATTATTATTATTATAAGAGTAATTGTTTATAAGAATTTCAGGCAATAATTTTGCCATAGAAATTGGCTCAAGGCATTGATTCGGTGAACCCCTTTATATATGTTGTGTGTTTTAATTAAGTTTGTTCATGATTCTGTATTTCTTTGATTTACCTAGGCATTAAGTCTTCATAACTGTAGCAATTTCATTCTCTAGCAGACTGATAATTTAGTTATTGCTTGGTGTTAGAAATACTATTGGAAGGTAGCACTAGCTTACTCGGGTGGACCCTAACAGCAAAAGATGGCAGAAATAGTTAAGCTTAAGGCAGCACTAGGGGAGACCGGTAGAGATCTAGGATATAGTGGGGTGGGCCTTGCTAATTATGTCAGTGCTGAGACTGATAAGCATTACGCTAGAGAAACAGCGAAAGCTGAAAGAGAAGAGCGAATAAAGTTAGCAGAAATAGAGGAGAGGATAAAAGCTGTAGAAGCTAAGGAAAGAAGCGAGAAAGATGAACGCGAGCATGCACTGAAGATGAAACAGTTAGAGATGCAGGGACAGGCTCAAAGAGTTGAACCGGTAGCCGGGGCGACCGCATCTACATCATCAGGCAACCTATCGTCACGGTCAGATGATATGCCCTCCTTGCACACGGGGAGCATAGGACCTTTGCCATCCTAACACGTGTCAAACTTGGGACCCTTGACGTTTCCATTCGATGCTTTCTCGGAACGAGCTGACTCTATCGATGTGTATTTGGACAAATTTGAGAAGTTTGCCCCCACGTTTGGTTTGGAGAAGAGCAAGTGAAACCTAACGCTGTCGCAAGGGCTTAGAGGAACTGCTTATGAGGTATACAGCAAGCTGCCCTCAAGGTTACAGGAAGACTACGACTCTCTGAAAAAGGCACTCCTGGTTCGTAATGAGCTACATGCTGACGCCTATGGAAGAGGCTATGTAACTCTCGGAGGGAAATTGGAGAGAACTTTGCTCAGTTTGCTGCTAGACTGGATTCCTACGTGGAAAAGTGGGGTGCCCTCTTGAATTTTTCTCATGATTGGGAAGGTCTGAAGGAAATGGTTCTGATTGAACAACTGAAGGACATCATGACTTCTGACATGAGTAGATTCCTGACAGAGAGTGGCACCAGCAATTTAGAATCCTTAGTCCAGTTGGCGGAACGGTATCAGGCAGCCATGTCAGAGAATCCACCACCCCGGCGGAAACAACCGGAATATGTATCGAGACAGCTCAGTCACACGTGGACCCCAAGTGAAACCACCTCATAATAACTTCAAAAAGCATGACAAGCCAGACTACAAGACTACTCAGAGATCAACTTTCCAGCAGCAGAGGCAAGGGGAAAAATGGTATAAGCACTGTAGAACAATCACCCACAATACCCAGGAGTGCAATCGTAAAAACCCACCTCATCATGCTGCCTGCTTACGTAAAGGTGCCTAAAGGGGAAATAGACCAGAATAACCTCTGGACAAACCCCGACATCCCCCGGTCATTGAGGCAGTCCTCGTAAACGACCAAGAGGTGACCTGCCTTTATGATACAGGCCTTGCGTTCGACGTAATTGTCTGTGCATCCCTAGTCAAGCCTGACCAGATGACTGAAGACACTATAGAAATACAAGGACCTACTAAAAGTGCAACACCTATGCGTTTGGCCATAGCCAAGATTCAGGTCAAATCGAAATATGTGACTGGGGAAATCAGTGAAGCGATCTTGGACGACCCTATTTATCCCTTGATCTTAGGGTGTAGGTATATGTTTTTGGGAGAACCCATTCACCCTCTGGTTGTGGCGGCTGTCACCACTAGTATATTGTGGGTCCACTTACTCGTAGCAAAAAGAGAAACAGTTATATACTTACGTTAATGGATTGTTGCTCCATGTGGGCAGAGGCTATCGCTACGCCAGCCTGTGATTCCAAGCATGTTGCTGAGGCTCTCCTCACAATATTTACTCGGCTAGGGTTTCCATCACAGATCCTGACAGATAATGGTTCACAATTCCGAGGAAAACTCACAGAGGAAGTGTTTAGGATGTTTCAGGCCCGACATATCCACACCTCTTCATACCACCCGCAAGCAAATGGCCAGGAGGAGCGGTTTAACGGGACCCTTATTTCTATCCTTCGGAAACTTGCGCAGGAAAAAACCAGAGAGCTGGGATCAATACCTGCCTGCAGCACTATTTGCTTACTGCGAAGTACCCCACAATTCTACTGGGATGCCACCTGCCACATTGCTGTTTGGTAGACCTATAAAAGGACCTCTAAAGGCACTGTTACGTACTTGGACATATGCTAAAGCTGATGAAACGGTCACCTCGGCATCACAATACGTGAATGATTTGACCCAACGCCTTAAAACAGGATGAGAACTGGCAAAGGAAAACGTACGCCGTGCACGTCGTAAACATGCGCGTTACTACAACCGCACTGCGAAGGATAGGGAGCTAGAAGTAGGAGAATAGGTCTTATTACTCTTACTAAGTAGCAATAATAAATTGCAAATCGGGTGGAGAGGTCCATATAAAATTGTTGAGAAGATGTCGCGCACCAATTACAAGATTGCCATAAAGGGGAAGCAGAAAATTTACCACATAAACCTGCTGAAGCAATATTATGAGAGACCGGGTGCAGAACCAGCACATTTTATGACACTGGCTATTGCGACGGAAACTGAGGCAGAACCCCTGACCTCCTGTGAATACCCTCTTCGCCAGGGCGAAACTCACCAAGATGTTAGGATCAGTTCAACTTTAACGGAGGATCAGCAGGCACAGGGGAACCAGTTGTTGAGAAAACACACTAGTACACTCACTGATAAACCTGGCATGACCAACCTTATAGAATGTGATATGAAGCTAACAGACCTTGCCCCGGTACGAGTTAAGAACTATCCTGTTCCTTATGCTAAGGCAAAGGCATTGAGGGAGGAAATCGAGTACCTGCTTAAGGAAAATATTATCTCAAAATCAGTCTCCTTATAGTGCAAGTGTGGTGTTGCTTAGAAAATCCACAGGAGAACATCGCCTCTGCATAGACTACAGAAGGCTAAACGCTGTAACTGAATTTCAAGCGGAGCCCTTACCTGATCAGAATCAGCTTTTCACCAAGCTGAGTAGAGCGCGATACTTTTCGAAGATACACCTTAGCAAAGGGTACTACCAGATCCCAGTAAAAGCGGAAATTCGACACCTGTTAGCATTTAGTACTTCTGAGGGCCATTACAAGTTTGATGTATTGCCATTTGGGCTAAGCAACGCCCCAAGCGTCTTTACTCGTATGATGAGGAAGTTACTAGAACCCCTGAACCACCCTGGGATAAGTAATTTCATGGACGACATACTTATTGCAACAAACCCCTTTGATGAGCACCTGGACGCGGTTTCCCTGCTCTTCGAAAGACTTAGAGAAACAGAACTCACCGCTCGCCCTACAAAATGTCAAATTGCCTGCGAGCAGCTAGAATTCCTGGGACACACCATCTCGCATGGATGTATGTTCCCAGATGCACGTAATATTGAGAAGTTACAGTGTGCCCTACGACCCCAGACTAAATAAGGATGTCAGGTCATTCGTGTCTCTGTGTGGCTTCTACCAGAGATATATTAAAGATTTTAATACCCTGAGTGCACCACTGACCGCGTTAACCAAGAATGGGAACCCGGACAAAGTGTCCTCGACAGCGGAGTGCGAAAATGCATACACGCTGCTGAAGGAGAAACTCACAGCTAGGCCAATTCTGCGACTGCCTGACCTAATCCTGAATTTTACGCTGCGAACAGATGCTAACAATATAGGGATAGGAGCCACCCTCCTCCAGCCTGGTGAGGGACCTTCCACAACTCTTCCCCATTGCATATGCTAGTAAGAAATTGAACTCTGCTGAACAGAACTACGCTACCATCGAACGAGAATGCCTGTCGCTTATTTGGGCGGTGCAGAAGTTTCAACTATATTTATGCGGGAAAACGTTCACGGTGCAGTGTGATCACCAACCGTTGATATTTCTTGCGGCGTCGAAGAACCTTAATGCCCAGCTTATAAGATGGTCACTCCAGTTGCAGCTATATTCATTTCACATAGAATACATACCTGGAGAGAACAACGTAGGGGCAGATTTTTTGAGCAGACATCCGGATGCAAACGAGGAAAAATGAGAAGCTGTAAAGGAAGAGGAGGACAGGACCAGAGGAGTTGGACGGAACGTCAAACTTCAGGAGGGGCTTGTGTGACGACTGGCCCAATCTTCTCTTCCTTTTTTAATTTACGAGACGCCATTTTTCTCATCTTCAATGCATGATCGGGAAGCCGGTAAAATTACGCGACAAAATTTCGCCATTGATAACATTTCTAGCTTCTGATACTATTTTTAAAATAACAACGTCATTCTTGACCTGACCTCGGTAGCTTGAAACCTGTTTTAATTTATGAACCGACTACTTAAACTTAGGTAAAACCAGTTTATGCCACTTTAGGAATCTCCCACGTGACTTTTAACGTTATTGATTGGAGCGTCTATAGGATGCCAAAGTCACGTGAGGCACGCTTCGGGTCATGTGCCCAAGCGGAAATCACCCGCTAAAAGTGCGCCGAACAGAGGCCATTGTCACTTGCATCCAGATAGAAGAGATAGTCAGACCTAATCTAAGACCGCTGCGAATTCACGCGTTAAAGCACTGTGAAGCCACGTGTCTAAATTGCTGATTAGAGTCCAATCTCTGATCTATGGGGGAGCCTTGCACGACAGTCCATCTCAGAGAAGAATACGGAGTCGAGCACAGTGAAGGCAGATCCGAACCATATCGAGACCTACCCGGTGCAACGTCATAAGGAGACAGGACAACCAACCATGCTTCACTATCAGCCAGGGGCAGAAAAGATAAGTCCTCTGAAAAGGGAACTCACCATGTCAGTGCCATATTTTTAGCCAGTAAATGATGAAAAATACTTGAATTGTGAGACGCATATTACCTACAGCAGACACACTAATCCCATCGACAATACTATCGTTCAACATCCATTCATTTTAATTTTAATAAACAAATTGAGTGTATATACTGTACCCCATGCCTTGTTCCTTCTATTAGATGTTGAATATTGTCTGATGTTTATCTTCCTTTATAAGGGAGGGGGCTCGTAAAGTATAATATAATCCCAGTAATAATCAAGGATATAATAATAGATAACTGAGTAGGGGGCTACGGTAGCGAGAGACCAAATATCTCCTCAACAAACTTTTCCAGACCTGTCTAGTTAGGAGACTTTACACAGTTTGTCTCCCTTCAGCCGGTGGAGAAACCCAACAGGATTTCTTGAGCCAAATCTTCCTCTGGGTGAACCAGGGAAAACTTCCACTTAATTTATTTCTATTATTTCTACTACTATATGTTCTTATCCTTCCTACGCTACGCCACAGGAGTGGAGGGGGTTTAAAAAACAAAATTGCAACCCCTGATCTTGTTGAATCCTTGTTTTAAAAATGCTAAATCCTTTGATATAGTGACCACAGATTAATGTTAAGGGAAACAATACATTGAATGTCTAACTTTCATTATCAATAACATTGTTGCGTCTTCTATTTCTGTAGTGGACAAACCAAGAGGCAGTCTAATATATAGATTAGAATTATATATATATATATATATATATATATATATATATATATATATATATATATATATATATATATATATATATATATATATATATATCCCTCCCATCAATGGTACTTATACCTTGTAGCGATATGGCAGCTTGCGTACCCTAACAACCCCCAGAGCTATGCCAGCGGGAGTTTTACTTCTGGTAAGCTCAACCAAGATGGACAGGTCTGCGCGGGTAGGGGTCAGACAAAAGCTGGTACCCTGGTCCTCTAGGTTGGGGGTTTTAGCACAAGGCCGACACCCCTGTCTATGTAGAACATCTTAACCGTTACGGAAACAGCAATAAATGCAATAACTTTGATGCGGGAAGGACATCAGGAGTCTGAGTCTTGAATGACTGTCAGTGGTGAAAGCCGAAAGGAAGCCATTGGCATGAAAACGGATGCCCCGATCGCAAAACACGAAACAAGAATTGGAACATCAGAACCATGAATGAGGCAGGAAAACTGAGGCAGATCACAGCAGAGATGAGGAAATACAGATTACATGTCCTGGGAATAAATGAGAACAGGAGAATACAAACAGCAACAGGAGAAACAGTACTTTACTACTGTAGAGAGGATGGTCAGCATAATGAAGGCATAGCCATTATCCTTAATAAAGGAATAAAAAGGTCATTACTGGAATGGAAACCCATCAACAACAGACTGATACAAACAAAACTAAGAGGGAGATTCACCAGCACCACAATAATACAATACTATGCACCAACAAATGACAGCTATGAAGAGGTCAAGGACGAATTCTATCAACACCTACAAAAGGAGATATAAACCGCTCCTAGAAACGATCTTATCATAGTAATGGGAGACCTCAATGAGAAAGTTGGAACACACAACACATATAATGCAAGAGGGTTCTTGTGCGTTAATTCACCGCTAAAATCAAATTGTGGAAATTTATTACCAAAACTGAGAACCGTACTTTTTCTTGACTGAAAAAAGGTTGATTTCACATTGTGATTTGGGAGGGCAAGTTAAAAAAAAAAACGTTCCTCATGCATTCATAGTTGACACGCTTACGACAGACCCGCCTTCAACAAACCCCCCCCCCCCCCCCCCCCCCCCGTATTTTAAGTTTATAAACTAAAAAAACGGTATTTAATCAGTTCTACAAGTTAACGGTACACAGGAAACAAGGGAAGTCGCTGCCGTTGACCAACACGAGACAAAACTGTAAAAAAAAAAAAGTTCGAGTTAGTTGTACTTTTTCCGGATTACAATAAAAAAACAAAGGACGGACGGGGTGGGTAAGAGATTTGTGACGTCGCGTAAGACCGTTCGACAATATTCTGCTTGACATTGCAGAATTTTGGCCTCCTCTGTAAATTATGCAGCTACGAACGAACATGTGTATGTCCTGATATGTGCCAAGCTTTAGCGATCTTTGGTGATCTGTTCCACTCACGGTCCTTTTCAGGGCCCACAAAACTGCACCTACCACGGTCCTTTTCAGGGCCCACAAAAATAGAAATATACTGAAGCACATTAAAAACGCACCACTATTATATATACTGATGCCGAAAAGCTGGCAAAAAAAAGTGTGGGAATGGATTTTCCCCGTGTTTGCCATGAGGTAGAGAGCGAATGGCTGCTGGAATGGAAATTGCAAGATTCAACCCACGGGTGTGTGTACAGACTACATGAAAACGATGAAAGTTACACGTGCAACACGATTCCCAACAGCTATGACCCTGAAAATGTGTACGCGTTGTGGCAGTATACTCGGTATAAAAAGGCCGTTGAGACAAAACACCCAGTACATGTGCTTGAAATGCCACGACTATCTGAAAACGACCGCCAACGAGCCATTGGTATGTTGGAGACCGGAATGAGCTCGCGGGCCATTGCCAAAAGGATGAATTGCCACCACAGCACTATTGTACGTCTCAATGAACGTTACGGAACCACTGGCAGTGCCCGGGATAGACTTCGGAGTGGCCAACCACGAGTTACTACCCCTGCGCAAGATCGTCATATTGTGCTGAGTCACCTAAGGAATCGTACTCTCCCGGCAAGTCAAACAGCAAGAGCAATAGTGGGTAGACATGGGCAAGTCTCTCGAATGACAGTCATACGACGACTCAGAGATACAGGCCTTACTGCAAGACGACCTTATGTTGGGCCAAACTTGACTCACAGACATCGTTAGCAGCGCCTGCAATAGGCAGAGCAACATATCAGATGGACTAGACTGCAGTGGAATGCTGTCCTATTCATAGACGAGAACAGATTCAACATATCCTTTGCAGATGGACGTATGCGGATTTAGCGACGGTGTGAAGAGCGCTTTGCAGATTGCTGTGTCAACCGATTTCGAGGTGGCAGTATTCACATTTGGGGAGGATTCAGTTTTCACCATCGCTTGCCTCTTCACGTCTTCCGTGGAAATGTTAATGCTGTGACATATCGAGATGAGGTTCTGGATGCACTGAATGCTCCTGCGTTCACAATTTATCCAGACTTGCAGCTTCTCCAGCAGGATAACGCACGTGCATTTTTTTGTATTTTTGGTTTTCTCCCTTGCCTGCACAGAATGCAATGAATTTCATAACAATCAAATGTACAAATTAATGACCAGCATGGATTCATAGAAAAATGAATAAAGATTCCAAATATGTAAACTTGTACACACTTATATTTACATTTCACACTCTGTTCCTGGATTATACAGATGGTGCGTTTTTAATGTGCTTCAGTATACAACAGAAGTGATTTTGGGCCCCGCGCCAATAAATATGTACATCATGTTTTGGTCATCTTCTAATACGAGCGTTAAACCAATGATCTTGTGATGTATGCCATCTTTAGCGCCTTTTCATTTGATGTTACGAAATTGTGAGAGAAAGAGCATAACAGGGTGACTTAGTGTGACTCTTTATTACTTTTATCTTAACTGTTTGCGGACAGAAGCAGTCATTTTCTTTGGATTTGTTGAAAGCCTGTACATCTTCTTTTCTGCTTCTACCTACCGGTGGGTCTCCTTTCTACTGCATTATGTGCTGGCGGTAGTCATAATAAGTCCCATTTGCCCTTTGTGAAAAGACTGTCAGATACCAGGTGGTCCGCTTGGGCAGCTGCGACAAAAACGTTTTCAAATGACCAGTGCTTCTCTGCAATCTTCTGACCAAGATTTGAATACAGCTTGTGCACTCTATGAATCCCTGCGGGGGTATATTCAAGCTATGCGGTCTACAAGACATGAGAAGGCGCTGAAGATGGATAGGATACACACTGAGCAAACTTGCTTATAGCTTTACCAGGCAGTCCTTCTGGACGCTCCTCGCCAAGACGAGGCAAACATTTTACATTAAAAATAATAAATAAACAATGACCCATGCTACAACCCCGGCCTGCGAAAATGCATAATAGACTAACCCGCAACCCCTAACTGCCAAATGTACAAACCCCGCCCGCAGGCGAAAAAAAAAATACTATTGTAAGATAAAAATGTGAGAAATAGTACGGTGCTCGAATTGGGTAATAAATTGCCAAAATATTAATTTGACGGTGAATTAACGCACAAGTACCTGAAAGAGTAATGGGGAAATGTGGCAGCGGAACAGTAAATGAGAATGGGGATAAACTAATAAGCTTCTGCAGCATTAGCAACGTGGTCACTGGAGGAACACTTTTTCCACACAAAGAAATCCACAAGTTAACGTGGGAATCACCAAACGGCCGGGACATAAACCAGATAGACCACAATAAGATCAATGGTAGATGGAGGCATTCACTACAAGGCGAGAAAGAAAGAAGAGGTGCAGATTTGGGACGCGATCACCACCCTAGTAGTAGCAAAACCGAAGGTGAAACTCGGAGCAGCTGGACCAATTGCAACTAAACATAAAAGCTATAAAATCATCAAACTCAAGGACCCCCTCACCAGAAAAGCTTTTGTGGTTGATGTAACGAGACGATATCAAGTTGCCAATAGCCAGGAAAAGACAGAGACTGATGATGTTGACAAGAAATTCAACACTATTTCAACTAAAAATAAGAAATGCAGCAAATCATACTTAGGATTCCGGGAAAGAAAGAGACAAGATTGGATAACACCAAAACCTTTAAACGCCATACGAAGAGAAAAGAAATGAAAAGAAAGGAAATAGAAGCAAAGTCTCCCAAGTTAAATGAAATATATAGCGAACAGTACAGTCAGCTGGACAAGGGAAGTAAAACGTCAAACATGAGCCAACAAAAGGAAATTTCTGGACGATCTTGCAAGACAGGCAAAAGAGGCAGCACTGAGAAATGAACACAGCACAGTATATAAAATAACTAAAACTATTAGCGGACAACGGGGTGCAAACAATATTAATAACTTTAGTAAAAGACAAGCAAGGAAATCTCATCACCACAGCACAGGGGCAGGAAACAAGATGGGCAGAGCACTTCAGAGAAACACTGAATAAGGAATCACCAGAGGTGCAGCTGAAAGTTCATGAGGCTGAAAATGATCTAAACGTAAATACAGACATTCCACGAAGAGAAGAAAAACGACATCTCAGTTCCCAGTAAAATACTAGGCAGGATAATTATGCAGAGAATTTCAAAAGCAGTGACCATAAACTGAGGACAGAACAAGAAGGATACAGAAAGAACAGAAGATGTGCAGATCATATATTTACCCTCCGGAACATTACAGTGCTCTGAATGGCAGTGACAGCTATACATTAATTTCGTTGATTTTGAAAAGGCTTTTGACAGCATACATAAGGACAGCCTATGGGAAATACTGAGGGCTTATGGAATTCCAAGCTGCATAGTTTCTATCATAAAAAGCCTCTATGCTAACTTTACATGCAGTGTTGGGTTGAGCAATCTGACTTTTGAGGTGAAGACAGGAGTACGACAGGGATACCCCTTATCAACAACTTTATTTTTGACAGTCATAGACTGGGTGATGCACCAAACAGTAGAGGGCAGACCTAGAGGAATTAGATGGACAATGTTTTCTTCACTGGAAGATCTGGAGTATGCAGATGAAATTGCACTACTCGCACATTCACATCAACACATCCAAGAGAAAACAGATAGACAGAATACGTTTAGCCAGCAGGTGGGTCTGAACATCAGTCTAAAGAAGACAGAGGCCATGACACTCAATGTGGGCAGTCCTGAGCCCATAACAATAAAGAATCAGAAGCTGGAGCAGACGGACACATTTACATACCTAGGATGCATAGTAACACCAGATGGCAGAAAAAGCAAAGACATCAAGAACAGAATGAATAAAGCAAGAACAACCTTTGCTAGTCTCAACATCTGGAAGTCTTTCCAGTACAGCACAAACACCAAATTAAGATTATATGAGAGTATTTACTTTCTGTGCTTCTCTGTGGTGCGGAATTCTGGAGAGTAACAGAAAAGGAAATGTGGAAACTTTCCTCCTTTGACACAATCTGCCTAAGGAAAATTCTCCGAATCTTTTGGCCCAAAACTATCACTAACCAAGAACTACTTACTCGGAGTAAACAAGAGGACATGCACATCATCAAAGCTGGCAGACTGTGGTAAAGTGGGATGATATAAATATTTATAGGGACTTAGTGTACTGGCTGAGATCAGCTGTGAAGGTGTCTGTATCTAATAAGTGTGGTGTATTACAGATGACCTTACTTTGCTACCACATGTAGACCTCAGTCAGACTTATTCTGGAATATTGTGATGACTACGTTGAATGTCTAGGGTTATGATAGTGATGAAGTGTATGTTCACAATAACCAACAGACAGATAAACAATTTAATTCAATCCACAATACTTTACAACACTGTGACACTCACATACATAGAACACTCTATACGACTATCTTAATAAGTCAAGTGTTAACTTTTAAAATAGGTATTAATTCCTTTCAATAATAGATATCCTGATTCAACTACAAAGTGAACCAGGAATCACAATCAAATGTAATCACAAGTTGTATGTACACAATTTATAGATAGGATCTTTGTATTGGTATATATTATTATTATAATATGTGTGTAAGTAGTGATGTAGTACTATGAGGTAATACTGGCTTTTCAAGCTAGGTTGTTGTTTGTCATCATGACTTCAAGTGTTTGTTTCTGGTGGAAATAATATTTGAAGGGTTCACAGTTTCTTTTATTTGAAACAAATAATTGTCCCTCTTGATTTAATGTACAGTCAATGTTAGAGGGGGTATACACAAGATTGAGCTGCTCTGGCCAACGAAATCTTAACTTCTGTGAGGGCGGCAGGAAACAGTCTCCTCTGCTCGCTTGCTTCACCGTATTCTTGAGAAACAACACTGGTCGATATCTTGACCAAGGAGTATGCTACCAGCCTCTGGATTCAGCACAACTCAGACCAGGGCTGCTTTAATACTTTAGTACCACGGTCCCTGAAACAAGAAGGTTGTACCTCCTACTTCAGAACTAATTTATAATCTATTTCCACACTGAAACACAATACATAACAAACACAGAGTTCAGCGCGGTAGGCCAACTGCTAGCTTCTCATGAAACAATTTACACCAGTATTCCTCTCCCTAATGGTTACAACGCCTCTGCAATTACAGCATTATTTCCTTCTATTCAATAAGATAGGTGTCATAGTACTATTTGTCAATCCCATGCAGTGAGACTCCTCTCCGACATGTTTTGTTCATGGTAGAGCAATATCTAGGTTTTGCCTCTTGTTTATTACTGAACCACACACATACAGACATAAATTATCAATTCACAATCAATTTTCATCAAAAAGATATCAAATGTCTAGCTTACCACAATTCAAAGAAATATTAAACAAGTACGTTGACTGGCGATGAGTTATGGCACAATTCCGATCTGCCTCTGTCCCGGGCTTTTATTAGAAAAATATGAGCTGGTTCTCAACGCACTTGCTTCTACAAAGTGTATTTTTTAAAAATGGCACTGAACAGACGCTCCTAATTGACTATCTCAAATGGTCTAGCCAATGAGACCATGTTTACAAAAGCTTTTGAAAAAAAATGTACCCTTCCTACCGTTTCTATTAACAACCAAAAATAGTATCTGCAATCGACTAATCATGTTTAGCCTTACATATTATTCTAGCCAATCAAATCGGATTTAACGTGGTGGCCTCATTTCTTCTAAAGCAGTGTCCAAACACGCCATTATGAGCAAATATGATCCTGTGTTGTCAGACAACACCACTATAGTATTTTGGCTATAATTTGTTAATTATTAAACTAATTGCTTAACACCTAACATATTCTTTGTCAGCAAGTCCTAAGGCACCCAAATATATAAGTTTAAGGGAGCTAAGTGGCTGCGTTCAAAATATGTATTTTCTAGGATAGTCGTGTATTTGTTTTTTTATTTTTTTATGATTAGAACCGCCACCTGTCCTGCCTTTTCGACTGCTCTGTCAGTATGAAGTCAGGATTTCAGACGTAAAACAGTATTGGGTCATGTTTCCTAATAAGCATTAAACATGTTTCCAAAACCTGACCCTCGTATTGGTAGTGTTTTTTGTCACTGTTTATTTGAAAAAAAATCAAGCCTGCCTGCCTTGCGCGTGGGGTGGCATTAATTTTATATCGCGAGACGGCGTGTTAGTATTGCATGCGTTCCTCCGTACATCTCTCTCTCTCTCTCTCTCTCTCTATCCTAAGCCCGTCTGTCTTTTTGTTTACGTAGTGCATATAATTTAATTAATGCTAGTATTATATCTGGGTCATTAAGCAGGTTGCGTATCTCAAGGTTTTCTAAGAAACACAGTACCAGTTTTTTTTTTATAACCGCGTGTATTTTATGCAGTAGGCTTTACTAGCAAACGTGAAAGCGTTACAATTATGCAGACGAAGTAGAAAAAGGGGGGATTTCTTGTTTAACTAGCATGACGTTCTATAACACAGGCGTACGCTATAGTGACCGCACTGTTCTTTACCAGTCTTCTTTCCTTTTATTGAATTAATTCGTTAGGCTTTACATTTACTTTTTAATTTAGATATGTGGATTAGAATTTCTCACCACAAATTCTCCCCACTTAAAACAGACCTTATATGTCAGTCTATAATTCTATATACACATAGAGAAATTTAATATTAGTCCTGGTGCTTACGGTGATTCTCGTCACACGGATGGCGGCTTAAAAAATCCGCACCCAGGTTAGTTTTTCCAGAAATATACTCTATGCTGAACTGGAATGGCTGCAAAAGTAAGGACCATCTGAGTAACCTCGAATTTTCATGCCTAGCCTGCGCTAGAAACGACAAGGGTTTGTGATCCGTTTGCAACTTGAATGCCTTCCCATACAGATAAATATTGAATTTCTTGATCGCCCATATTACTGCAAGACATTCTTTTTCGCTAGTTGAATAATTCATGCTATACAGAGCTTCTACAAGTCTTGCAGAAATTATGTGAGGACAGCAAACCATAAGTCGGAAGAGTTCAGGACCACCACTGGTGTAAGACAAGGTGATATCCTATCACCTTACCTCTTCATACTCCTTATGGACGATGTCATCAAGGCATGTAAGGAGAGAACAAGAAAGCATTCAGTGGGGTACTGGAAGATGAGACAGGTCTATATTTCGGAGCTGGCATTTGCTGATGATGTTACCCTGATTGCTAAATCAGAGGCACATCTCCAATCCAACCTGCAAGTCTGGAAGGAAGAGCTGGAGAAGAGAGGGATGGTCATAAGCAGCTCTAAAACAAAATCCATGGTGATATCACGAGAAGAAAGAAAACATCAGATTAAGCTGGGAGAACAGGTCCTGGAGCAGGTCGACCACTTTAAATACCTCGGAGCTATTATAGACCGAAAGGGAGGCATCAAAGAAGAGTTGGCCACTCGAAAAGCAGCAGCTGGGAGACTTTTTCAGGCCATAAATCGAGGATTCCTCAGCAAGAGAGAGGTTGGTAAGAAAACGAAGATGGCTGTATACCGCTCCACCTATGTCCCAGTCTTGACATACGGATGCGAGTCATGGGCAATGACTACAACCCATAAAAGCCAGATCCAAACCTCAGAAATGAGGTATCTGAGGAAGGTGGTTGAAGTAACAAGAAGAGACATGGTACGCAACCAGACGATACGTCAAGGCCTTAAATCCTACCCCCTGCAGACCCAAGTAGAACAGTCACAATTAAGATGGTTTGGCCATGTCTGCAGAATGGGAGAAGATCGGATACCACGACAAGCATGGGAAACAAAGAGCCAAGGATCCAGACCCCGAGGACGACCCAGAGTCCGCTGGGAGGACAACATTAGACAATCTTTGAAGGATCGAGGACTAGAATGGAACCAGGCCAGGAGGAAGACAGCCGATAGGATAGTCTGGCGCTCTCTCTTCCAAACCTCTACACCTCACGGTAGAATGGGAACGACTAAGTAAGTAAGAATAATTGGTTTCAGCTTTATTCAACTTTCTGCTAGCATATGCCACTGGGGTTAATTCCCCATCCAGTGCATCTGATTTCTGTAACAGGGTCGCACCTAACCCGATATTACTGGCATCCGTTCTTACAATGAATTCTTGACTTAAGTCAGGTAATTTCAAGATAGGTTTGCTTGTGAGCTTTTCCTTCAATTCCTGGTATGCCAATTCACATTGTGCTGTCCATGTAATTCGATCTGGATTTCCTTTGCGTGTCAAATCAGTTAACGGTGCACATATGGAATTAAAGTTCTTGATATACTTTTGGTAGAAACCACATAATGAGACAAAGGATCTCACGTCTTTCTTGGTTTGTGGCCTCGGGGCTTTCTTTAGTTTCTCTAAATTCTTGGGGTCAGGGGTCATGTTTCCCTGATGGACTGTGTGTCCCAAGAATTCTAATTCTTTACATCCAACGCAACATTTGGTTGGTCGGGCTGTCAAATTAGCTTCTCTAAGTCGATTAAACAGCATGTTCAGAGAGTCAATGTGTTCCTCAAATGTTTCTGTTGCTATAAGGATATCATCCATGAAATTTGTGATGCATGGATTATTCAGAGGATCCAACAATTTTCTCATCATTCTAGAGAAGACACTAGGCGCATTCTTCAATCCAAATGGCAATCTGTTAAACTCATAGTGTCCCTCTGAGGTACTAAAAGCTAGGTATGGTCTAACCTCAGGCTTTACTGGAATCTGATAGTATCCTTTACTCAGATCCACTTTTGAGAAATATTTAGCTTTATTTAGCCTGGCAAACAACTGATTTGTATCCGGCAATGGATCCACTTGATCTTCTGTGATAGCATTCAGTCTCCTGTAATCTATACAGAGTCTATGTTCTCCAGAGGGTTTCCTTAAGAGTACCACACTGGAACTATATGAAGATTCACTGTGTGAAATTATTCCCTCCTTCAACAAATAGTCTATCTCTTCCTTCAAGGTTTTCTCCTTAGCAAAAGGAATCGAATATGCTTTCATACAAACAGGTGTGGGGTCTATCAGTTTCATATCATATTCCAATAAGTTTGTATGCCCCGGTCGGTCCGTTAACACCTCTGTATGATCATCTAGAACCTGTTGCACTCTCTCCTTCTGATTTTTCGTTAAATGTGTACTGATTTTCACCTGTGCCGCTGTCTCACAGGGATGTAATGGATATTCAAATGATGAAAGTGGTTCCTTTTTCATCTCCATAGCAATGGACAAGGTCAACAAGTGTGTCTCTTCCTGATTTTCTCTTTCCAAATATTTCTTCAGGAGATTTACATGATAGATTTTTTCTTTCCCCTTCTTATCTATCTTATAATTGGTTCTAGACACCTTCTCTAGAACTGTATATGGACCTTGCCATCCAATTTGTAACTTATTCTGACTACCGGGTAGAAGAAGCAGTACCTTCTCTCCCACAGCCAAATCTCTGTCTTTAGCTTTTCTGTTGTAATAGGCAGCATGTTTTTTCTTGGCTAGTCTCAAATTTTCATTGGCAAGTTTCCAGCCAGTTTTTAAACGAGTAGTCAGCTCATTCACATATTGGTATGAGGATGTAATATTTTCCTCTGCCTTTTCATCAGTCCACGTTCTTAACAGAGCTACATATGGACCTTTAATTTTGTGGACCTATTTGTCCATGCACCGGTATGGTCTCTTCCACTCGAAGCCCTGTAGTGATGATTTTTCTTCCCAGAATTATCATGCACAAAACGACCGCTACCAATTTTTTTCTTGGGGCTTTCTCCCCACTTAGAATTCTTGATGAGAGATTTCCTCTCTACATCCTCTTCCTCCAGTTTACATAAGTCCGATTGAGGGATTTTCGGCTTATCCTGGGGTAAGACATCTTTTTGCACTCTGCATAGTGGCCATTGTATAACAGTTAATTGAAGATTGTCCGTGAAAAGGGGCTTCCCATTCCACTTGGTCCACTTTATTATTCTTTCTATTGTCAGGCCTACGTTTGCCCCGTGGCGTGTCCAGGTCCTGATCAATGTTCCCACTTGTGGGTGTTCCCTCGTGTGCTATGCTACACCTTTCTACAAAATTTTCAATGTCCCACCTTGCCTTGGGCCAATAATAATTTTGAGCTACCTTTTGGATGATGGTACCAATTTTTTCATGGTCCCCATCTTTTTTCACATGTAAGCTCCTTATTAATTCTGCCCTATACCTTTTAGGAAGTACCAGCTGTTCCTGACCCTTGGATCTAGTTCCAGTCTTCCTATACATCAACTTGTTTTTCATGTAAAAATCTCCCTTGCCTGGAGTTGTATGACAAGTTGACAATTTCCTAAAACAAGGCTTGAGGGTCTTATCCCCAGCCTGTGCCTTCCTCATCTCTTCTGGAGTGGTATCTATCAGGATATCCTCCTCCTTTCTATAGAGGTCGACCTGACCTGAAGGGTGGCCATATACACAGGTTTCCTTCTACAACGGTCAGTATCATGATTGTCCATCTGACAATTTTTACACCACCTCCTGTTTTGGTTGAAAGATTTTCTTTCATCATATTTTCTTTCATCGAAATGTGGGGTTTTATTTTTATTGTCATACCGTGGCCTATCAAACTGGTGCTTACCTTTGTTCTGATCTCTAGGATCAAATTTATTAAAGTTCTGTGGTGCCTTAAAATTGTCTACCTGTTTCTTTTTATTACCTGTTACCTCTGCTTGAGCTGCCTGATATCTTTCAGCAACATTTAGTAAATCACCCAGCCTTTCTGCACCTTGTTCCATGAGAAACTTTCTCAGGTCTGGAGCCATGGACTCTCTTAATTGTTCTATAAGGATCATTTCCTTAAGATCTTGGGTTTTCCCCAGAGAAGTCCATTTCTCCAAGTATGTCTCTAACCGTGCAGAGAACTGGTGATAGGTTTCACCTGACAGTAGTTTAGCATTCCTGAACTTTTTTCTATAGAATTCTCCATTCTTTGCATATCTTAACAAAAGAGCCTGCTTTAACATGTCATAATTTTCTTGATCATCTCTGCTCATTTTAGCAAAAACATCATAAACTGTACCACGAAGCCCTTGTGATAACTTTAAGCTCCACCTTTCTCTCTCTAACCCATACGTGGTAGCTAATAGTTCATATCTATTTAGATAGCTCTCGATATCTTCGTCTTTCTCAACAAAATGATCTAAATGAAAGTTCATAGCTGAGGTTGAGGCTCCCTGATTAGCAGTAGCATCGGAGGTAAAGGGACTGGCACCATTTTCAGGAGCATGGCCTTGAAATTCCAACTCCCTTAGTCGTAACTCGTGCTCCCTTTGTAATCTCTTATCCTCTGCTTCCCTCTCTGCAGCCTGTCTTCTTTCTTCTGCTTCCCTTTCTGCAGTCAATCGCTTGTCTTCCCTTTCGGCAGTCAATCTTTTTTCTTCTGCCTCCAATTGGAACTTCTCAGCCTCAGCCTCAATCTGCAACCTCTTAATTTCTTTTTCAGCCTCTAACTTTCTTCCAGCCTCTTTTTCTAATCTTTCCTATTCTAATTTTCTTTCGGCTTCAAATTTTCTTTCTTCACGTTCAATATATTTGTCACATTCAGTAGTGACATAAGCAATCATAACTTGCCCGTCCATTCCTAACTCTTTAGCAACCTGCACAGCAGCAGATCGAAACTTTGCCAGGTCTGCCATTTTCTAACAGGCAAATTTATACAATGTCTAAGTAAACAAGTCAATCTATAACTAATTATCTAAGGACAACCACAAGCACTGAGAGCTCAACCTTATTTATTTCCACCCAAGGATACCTTTTTAATTTTTATACTTCCAGAAGTGAATTACCCCCAATATATGTAATAGGAAAAGATTCAAAATCCCGGACAGGACCCCAATATATGTGGTAAAGTGGGATGGTATAAATATTTATAGGGACAATATTTATAGGGACTTAGTGTACTGGCTGAGATCAGCTGTGAAGGTGTCTGTATCTAATAAGTGTGGTGTATTACAGATGACCTTACTTTGCTACCACATGTAGACCTCAGTCAGACTTATTCTGGAATATTGTGATGACTACGTTGAATGTCTAGGGTTATGATAGTGATGAAGTGTATGTTCACAACAACCAACAGACAGATAAACAATTTAATTCAATCCACAATACTTTACAACACTGTGACACTCACATACATAGAACACTCTATAAGACTATCTTAATAAGTCAAGTGTTAACTTTTAAAATATGTATTAATTCCTTTCAATAATAGATATCCTTATTCAACTACAAAGTGAACCAGGAATCACAATCAAATGTAATCACAAGTTGTATGTACACAATTTATAGATAGGATCTTTGTATTGACATATATTATTATTATAATATGTGTGTAAGTAGTGATGTAGTACTAGGAGGTAATACTGGCTTTTCAAGCTAGGTTGTTGTCTGTCATCATGACTTCAAGTGTTTGTTTCTGGTGGAAATAATATTTGAAGGGTTCACAGTTTCTTTTATTTGAAACAAATAATTGTCCCTCTTGATTTAATGTACAGTCAATGTTAGAGGGGGTATACACAAGATTGAGCTGCTCTGGCCAACGAAATCTTAACTTCTGTGAGGGCGGCAGGAAACAGTCTCCTCTGCTCGCTTGCTTCACCGTATTCTTGAGAAACAACACTGGTCGATATCTTGACCAAGGAGTATGCTACCAGCCTCTGGATTCAGCACAACTCAGACCAGGGCTGCTTTAATACTTTAGTACCACGGTCCCTGAAACAAGAAGGTTGTACCTCCTACTTCAGAACTAATTTATAATCTATTTCCACACTGAAACACAATACATAACAAACACAGAGTTCAGCGCGGTAGGCCAACTGCTAGCTTCTCATGAAACAATTTACACCAGTATTCCTCTCCCTAATGGTTACAACGCCTCTGCAATTCCAGCATTATTTCCTTCTATTCAATAAGATAGGTGTCATAGTACTATTTGTCAATCCCATGCAGTGAAACTCCTCTCCGACATGTTTTGTTCATGGTGGAGCAATATCTAGGTTTTGCCTCTTGTTTATTACTGAACCACACACATACAGACATAAATTATCAATTCACATTCAATTTTCATCAAAAAGATATCAAATGTCTAGCTTACCACAATTCAAAGAAATATTAAACAAGTACGTTGACTGGCGATGAGTTATGGCACAATTCCGATCTGCCTCTGTCTCAGGCTTTTATTAGAAAAATATGAGCTGGTTCTCAATGCACTTGCTTCTACAAAGTGTATTTTAAAAAAATGGCACTGAACAGACGCTCCTAATTGACTATCTCAAATGGTCTAGCCAATGAGACCATGTTTACAAAAGCTTTTGAAAAAAATGTACCCTTCCTACCGTTTCTATTAACAACCAAAAATAGTATCTGCAATCGACTAATCATGTTTAGCCTTACATATTATTCTAGCCAATCAAATCGGATTTAACGTGGTGGCCTCATTTCTTCTAAAGCAGTGTCCAAACACGCCATTATGAGCAAATATGATCCTGTGTTGTCAGACAACACCACTATAGTATTTTGGCTATAATTTGTTAATTATTAAACTAATTGCTTAACACCTAACATATTCTTTGTCAGCAAGTCCTAAGGCACCCAAATATATAAGTTTAAGGGAGCTAAGTGGCTGCGTTCAAAATATGTATTTTCTAGGATAGTCGTGTATTTTTTTAATTTTTTTATGTTTAGAACCGCCACCTGTCCTGCCTTTTCGACTGTTCTGTCAGTATGAAGTCAGGATTTCAGACGTAAAACAGTATTGGGTCATGTTTCCTAATAAGCATTAAACATGTTTCCAAAACCTGACCCTCGTATTGGTAGTGTTTTTTGTCACTGTTTATTTGAAGAAAAAAATCAAGCCTGCCTGCCTTGCGCGTGGGGTGGCATTAATTTTATATCGCGAGACGGCGTGTTAGTATTGCATGCGTTCCTCCGTACATCTCTCTCTCTCTATCCTAAGCCCGTCTGTCTTTTCGTTTACGTAGTGCATATAATTTAATTAATGCTAGTATTATATCTGGGTCATTAAGCAGCTTGCGTATCTCAAGGTTTTCTAAGAAACACCGTACCAGTTTTATTTTTATAACCGCGTGTATTTTATGCAGTAGGCTTTACTAGCAAACGTGAAAGCGTTACAATTATGCAGACGAAGTAGAAAAAAGGGGGGGGGGGGGGGGATTTCTTGTTTAACTAGCATGACGTTCTATAACACAGGCGTACGCTATAGTGACCGCACTGTTCTTTACCAGTCTTCTTTCCTTTTATTGAATTAATTCGTTAGGCTTTACATTTACTTTTTAATTTAGATATGTGGATTAGAATTTCTCACGACACAGACGCTGGAGCTGGGTTGGCCACGTCCTCAGAAGAGACCACGATGCCATCACAAGAACAGCTAGGCTATGGACCCCCGAAGGAATGCTTAAGAGACAGTGGTCATTCCGCCTGGTGGCGTCTTGTTGGACAGCAACAAACTGCTTCCACTTTGCTCGGTCGGCGGCCATCCTTCGTGCAGCGCCTCAGCTCTGGTTGATTCTTTGCATCTCCGGCCTTCACAGTTCTCCGCCAAGTTGTTTTTGGTCGCCCTTTCTGTCCAGATGTTGTGTAAACTAACATTCCAGTCACAGGTTAGTAAATAAAGGCCATTAAAATTTCGCACCCGGGGATTAGAACCATTGTGTATCCTAGCAAATGGTTAGCATCATTTGCGGGTCTGGCGGGGGGGGGGGGGGGGGGGGGGGGGGGGGGGTGCGTTTTTTAAATCTTTTGTTTTTGTGGGTGAAAAATATATGAATAGTTTTTCTTGACGTGGATTGTTACTTGCCTGAATCCAGAGTCATCCGTGTGTTTACGTGCCCGAAGGGGAGCAAAGAATAGTAACAATGTACCTTGTCATGCATGTCGTAAAAAACAACGACTAAGGAGGGTTGGGCAAGGACTGGTTACCCCTGTTTAAAAAAAAAAAAAAAATTTACCAAAAAACTTCACCCAGTACTATCAATCTATTTGAAGGTCTATGCTGCTCGGGAAGCGAAGGGATATTAATCGACTGATTGAATCCAAAATATTCAGTTACATGGTTACAAAGGATATATTCCCCTTCTGGATTTCCTGCAAGTGGTAACATCTTTCAATGTACTTAGAGTTTGGTGGTTTGACCGATGTATCCAAGTTTATTGCTGTGACATCTATTTTGTTGTTGTTATTGCTAGTTATTATTTGTTGTGGCTTTATGTTAATAAACGTCATAAAATTATTTCTATTCATATCCTTTAATCAATATTATTATAGTATTTGAGACACTACTGTTCAGACTATCCCTTCTTCTATTTGAACCGTATACTATACTATTCACTTTCTATTCTTTATATATATATATATATATATATATATATATATATATATATATATATATATATATATATATATATATATATATATATATATAGTACTTTGCAAAAAAATGGCAGTCATATTGCTCAGCTAAATATGCTGAAATCTAATTAAATATGCATGTTCTGCCCCAAATTTGCACTCCACTTAAGTGAGCAAACACTACCAAAAGTAAAAAAAAATTAGCGTAGAGTACAGTCCCTTGATAATAGAGCAGACGACAATTTCTAATGCTAGTGACAGAAAATGGATACAAAGACAAAGTGTATGTTAATTTCACAGCTTTGGAATGAAGGAAATCAAACATGTTCCAACATTTCTAAAACCTTGAACATTACTGAGCGGACTGTCTACAGAGTTGTGAGTAAATTAAAAGCAGGTAATGGAATCGAGCGAAAAGAAGGTAGTGGGAGGCCAAGAATTTTGGACACAAAGGACCATCGGCGTCTCGCCCAAATCGTTCGGGCTGGGCCAATGAAGAGTGTAGAAAACATACGGCAGCGCATGATCGAGTTGGGAAGCCCAGAGGTATCTAATGCTACTGTCAACTGGGAGCTACACAGGATGAATTACACAAAAAAGCAGATAATTTCGTCACCATTGCTCACAGAGACTCACAAACAGATGCCCTTGAACTGGTGCCACGAAAACAAAAATTTGTCATGGGACAATGTGATTTTTTCAGATGAATGTTCTGTTTGGTCTTATCCTGCACAAATAAATATTTGGATGAAAAACTCTGTAACGCCTGTGTACCAGCGACCGAAACATACCCAGAAATTCCATCTTTGGGGAGGGGTGTCAGCAAGAGGTGCCACCCCACTGTGTGTTTTCACAGGAATTCTCACAAAAGAAAGGTACATCGACATACTAGAGGGACACCTTCTGCCATTTATGCAGGTCATGTACCCCGATGGGTGCACATTTCAACATGACAATGACCCAAAGCATACAGCTCATACCAACAAAGCATGGCTGCAAGAGAAGAATGTGATAGTGCTGAAGTGGCCCAGCAACAGTCCCGACCTAAACCCAATTGAAAACGTTTGGGCACTACTCAAGAATCATTTTAAAAAAAGAGTGGACTCAGAAACGTTGAACAATTGAAGAAGGAAGCTGAAAAATACTGGGACAGTCTGACTCACAATTACCTACAAACACTTGTGGGAAGTATGCCTCGCCGCATCCAGGCTTGCCTTGCTGGAGAAGGCAACATTATATTGTACTGAAACCACTGTTAATAGATAGGGGAGATATTAATCTTCCTCTGGACATACAGTTTTTATTATTATTTGCTTCTATGAGTGTGATGCGTTGCGAAAATATGACTGCCATTTTTTTGCAAAGTACTGTATATATATATATGTATATATATGTATATATATGTATATATATGTATATATATGTATATGTATATATATATATATATATATATATATATATATATATATATATATATATATATATATATATATATATATATATATATATATACATATATATATACATATATATATATACATATACATATATATATATATATATATATATATATATATATATATATATATATATATATATATATATATATATATATATATATTATATATATATATATATATATATATATATAAACATAAACAGAGAGGGATAGAGAGACAGCGTCTGAATGAGATTATCTTGTCGCAAGGGTGACCACGCTGAGTGATAGAGTGAACCTAACTCCCACACTGAGTGATAAAGTGAACCTAACTTCCACACTGAGTGATAGAGTGAACCTAACTACCACACTGAGTGATAGAGTGAACCTGACTTCCACACTGAGTGATAGAGTGAACCTGACTTCCACACTGAGTGAAAGAGTGAACCTAACTCCCACACTGCGTGATAGAGTGAACCTAACTCCCACACTGAGTGATAGAGTGAACCTAACTCCCACACTGAGTGATAGAGTGAACCTGACTTCCACACTGCGTGATAGAGTGAACCTAACTACCACACTGAGTGATAGAGTGAACCTGACTTCCACACTGCGTGATAGAGTGAACCTAACTACCACACTGAGTGATAGAGTGAACCTGACTTCCACACTGAGTGAAAGAGTGAACCTAACTCCCACACTGCGTGATAGAGTGAACCTAACTCCCACACTGAGTGATAGAGTGAACTTAACTCCCACACTGAGTGATAGAGTGAACCTAACTCCAACACTGAGTGATAGAGTGAACCTAACTCCCACACTGAGTGATAGAGTGAACCTAACACACTGTCTCAGATTGCGCCCTGTCTATCTCACACGCACCCTAACGCATTCGTGTTCACTATTCAGTCTTACTTTCAGCAGCAGACAAGAACTTCCTTAACCAAACACTTCTGAAGCTTCCTATGAGACAAAGCGAACCTCGCTTAAATTTGCATATGCACCTTGGGAAGCTGAGAGATAATTAATGAATTATTCTTTTCTTCTAGTGGCGTTCCAATCAAGACTATGTCTTGTTATTCTGGTTTTCTGAGGTTGCGTCCGACTGATCTCCACTTTCTTTTAGTACTCTCCAGGTATACTAGTTATATTACCTGATTCTTTTCATCAGGTCTGTTTATGTTCTCAAATCTGACTGTTTGATACGCACAATGCGACATCTGTTGGCGACTACCTAAAGTGTTGACAGATAATCTTTGTGATATGCCACGTGTCTAAGTTGTAGAGTTGGACACATTTTTCAGTCTAATTGTAATTTTCTGGTAAAACGTATCACATTGGTCAGAGACAGTTCAAGGGAAACTTGGTTTTGTGTATGTGTGTCTTTTTTTCCCTGCTATATGACGTCTTTTTTCTTCCTTTTCTGTCAGTGCAACTTCGCAAGTTGGTGAAGCTGCGAATATCTTCAGTCATGTGATCATTAATCTGTATTGGTTCTGTTACCAAGCACTTCTGTTCATCACAGTGTTTTATTTTTGTTGACGTGTAGCCCGGTTGTTGTTGTTTTTTTTTTTAAATTTGTTATCAGTTTACGTATTGTCACAAGATGGTTAAGTCCGCATGTGTTTGACAAAGCTAGATGTACTTGTTGAGCGTCAACAAAACTACGTTTCCCCTCTCCCTTTTTCTAAATACTTTGTATTATTTTATCATAAATGGATTTCTTCTGTAGCCTCATGCTGTTGTTTATACCTTGCCATTTCTGTTCATCACACATTGTCCCATTTAGTCATCACACCTTGTCACGTGTAGTCATCACACTTTGTCACGTATAGTCGTCACACCTTATCACAAGTAGTCAGCATACTTTATCCTATCTTTTCGCAAAACAATATCACGTCTTGTCATCGTAATCGTACCTTTTCGTAGCAGCCTATACATGTTGTTAAAATACCGTAATTAATAATTTTAAAAATACATGTTGTCCTCATACTATCATATGCGATGTCATGCCGTGTGACAATTTGTCACGCTTTACAGTAATGTCACGCCTTGATACATTTTTGTCACGCCTGTTCGTAATTTATCGTCAAGTAAATAAAACGATAAACCTTGTCTCATCTTTTCGTCAAATTCTGGCATATCTTTTTACAACACATTTTTGCCGTCTTTTAGTGACACATTGTCACGTCTTGTCGCAAAATTATTAGTCTTATTTCCTGATACACTGTTACATTTTGTTGTCATTATTTGGTGTCATTTCTCGTCAAACATTTTAACGTCACACCGCATCAAACCTTCATTCACCTAGTAAATTCTAGCCATTTAATACGTCATCACACTGTATTGTCTCATCTTATCTTGATACCTCTTGTAATTTGTTTGATTTTTTAAAACATACAACGACAAGAATTCTTGTATTTGAATTTCCACATAAAAAAAAAAAAAACACAATATTGTCACACTATTGTTACAGAATACTAGTCAAACGTAATTTATTAGATGGCCTATTTTTAACATACTAGAAGTCTGGAAGGTTAAACGACGATCAAAACTAATACAGGAATTATGTATAACGTATACTCTAAGTCAGCCGTTCTCAGTGTGTGGTCCGCGGACACTTCGGTGTCCCCGAGACCCTTTCAGGAGGTCTGCGAGCTCAACTATTTTTATAAAAATCTAAGACGTTATTTGCCTTTGTCACTGTCATTCTCCCAAGAGTGTACAGAAGCAGATATGATAATCCAGCTGTCTTCTATTAAGCAGAAATGTAAAGAATGCTTGACTTCGCACACAGTTTTTATTTTGTTTTGGAAAATACAGTTATCTGCCATTTAAACAATATTTTATTTATATTAACATGTAATACGTTTGTTACTGTTATTTTTAAATGAACTAATAAATAAATATTTAAAAATTTCTCAATTTCAGTTTCCAATACAGTAAATACCGATAGATATAACCCACATAAAAAAAATCTCTTTGGGGGTCCTCAATAATTTTTAAGACTAAAGGGGTCAAGAGACCAAAAAAAAAAGTTTGAGAAACGCTGCCCTAAGTATATTCAGACATGAACAAGCATCTGTGACGATAAAATGTAGCCTGAGAATTTACTAAATCAATAAAGATGGGAAACCTGAGGCCTGTAAACAGTAAATAAAAAATGCACATAAAGGTATGCTTTAGGCACTTGTGAGAAATTAAAAAGTAGAAAGCTAGATAACAGAAAAAATTCCGAAGTTATAGGCTTACCGGAGACTCGAACCCAGGACCTTCCGAACGACAACACCGCCTAGCTACGGGAGCGAATCGCGATTATCCTCCGTGCCAACTAGGTTGTGTTGTCTATTTTTCTACTTCTTTATTTCTCACGAGTGCCTGAAACATGTCTTCATGTGTATGATTTATTTACAGAGAACTTTCTGCTTAAAATGAAAGTGTATTATTGCATTTAATCTGCGTCGATAACTGTAAATGAGAACTCAAATATCAATGGTCGCTTGGAATGTTCAGGTTAATTTCAATTATAATAATAATAGCCCCTTCAGTGATAACTTCTGCGTTCGACCTGAAAAGGACGTTTGTTACGTTGTGTCGCCGTTTATTGCAAAGCTGCGATATCTGCGCATTTCGGCCCGACACATCCGTTTTCGGCATGGCATTTTTGGGACCGGGTTAGCCTTCCTTCTTCGATCCCTACTCTCTCAGCCAGACTGCAGTGATGCAGCCTGTTTCCAGGACCACCACTCGGAGGTGGAGTAGGGTCTTGGTCAGCTCTGGTTCGCTGACCCTGACAATATGAGGTGACAGCTCTCAGCTGCTTTTTTTCCCTGGTGTTTTTTCGACCTATTCTCCTCTCTTCTGCTTGCCGTGAGAGCTTCTTTTCGCCCAATCTGAGGTGGCGCCGTAGAGAGCATCGCCACTTGGTGCGATCAGCAGCTTCATCCTCCCAAGTTGTTGGATTTATGTTAATTTCAATTAATACTGTACTATCTGTAGGTTGCATCATGCGTTTCCCTATCAGAGGATCTTCTGTCTTGGAAAGAAGGCTGACAATTTAATTTCTTTAGCCGACTTATTCATGCTGTTTGCTGACGTTTTCGTGGCGTAAGGTGTCTGCAGTGCTCTGAATAGCAGTGACAGCTATACATTAACTTTGTTGATTTTGAAAAGGCTTTTGACATCAAAAGCCCCATGCTGAACTCTCCTTGGTCGCATTTTACGACATGCATGGTAGGTCTAAGTGTTATTATTCCTCGATTCCCCTTTCGGGCCCCGTTGACACACGCGGATGAGAAGAGACGCAGGCGATAGATAGGACACACACTGAGTAAAGCAGTACAAGGCAATCCTTGTTTTAGAAAACACAGGACAAGAGAAGAAGTGGTAAACCAAAAACAAAACACGTGGAGAATAGAACTGGAGACAGCAATGAAAATGGTAATGAAGGCATTAGAAGACCTAAGATGATGGCAGACGACAGAATGACTTGGTATACATTTGTTGAATGACTGTGCTACTTGGGAAAGGGGGGGGGGGGCCGGAGGGTAATGAATGAATGAATACTGCACTTTCCACTTTACTTCAAGGAACCCAGTCTAAATGTGATTTCATTAACGTAAGGCAGTGTTTCTTAAAGTTTAACGCGCGTTACACTATTATGCCACCTGCTCTATTTTTGCCTTGACGCTATATGTGAGGATCCTTTAAATGCATGCCTCACCAAGATATAATGCATGAGAAAGAAACTAGTACTCCAACTCAACAAGTTTCGGAATGGCAGAAACGCCACAGGAAAAACCTGGATCTAAATTGTTGATAATATCAAGGACTTTTTCAACTTGCCATTGGTTGCGAAACCGCGAAAAACTCAGCAGCCCTAAGTAACCACAATAACAATAACAATAACACAAGTATTTTATGAAAATTTTTTAGATGGTACGCTGAAGAACACGTTCTGTTTATAAATAAATTTGACTTCGTAAAACATACCACAGATGTTAAGCTATAAGACAAAATTGGTGATGTAGAAAACGAATGCAGAGGCGGATCTACTATGAAGCCAATGAAGCTTGAGCTTCAGGGTCCCCAGGTCCAGTTTTCTCTATAATACGTTTCTTTCCCATCCCCCAACACTTTAACAAAAAAATAAAAGCAGCTCTCGCAGAGTTCAAGTTTCAGGCCCCCAAAAAATGTAGATCCGCCAATGGAAGAATGATTGAAGTCATGGAAAATCATATAAATTACGTTTTTTTTTTTTTTAAATCCAAGCTATCACTTACACATATGCTTTGCGCCAAAGAAAGCAGGTTGGGGGGGGGTGGGGGTGGGGGGGGGGTGTGACATGTTAACTCTTTTGTTTTCATGTTTGCGTAAAACCACTCCCAACAATGTTGAGCTAAAGTTCGCCATAATATACTGGTACCCTCTGTTAAAACTGACCAGAATAGGGTTTTGAATATAACATTTTATGTCAAGAAAACAAATATTAACTTGAACACCGACAAGCAAGTAGGACTAAACTGTTTATCTTATACCTATATTTATTTATTTGTGTACTTATTATTTATCTGTTTTATGGGAGAGTAAAAGAGGTAAAGGAAGTCCTGAAGCAGATACTGCCGTAGGTGAGTGACATGTTATAGATTTGACTATACTAGGTCCAGCATCGAGTGTTGGGATGATCAGTTCCCTTCCCGACTGCCTTTCCTTTCATTAACCCAGAGCAAAGTCATGTACTCATTTACAGCTGGATAGACTGCAGCGTGACTATGCCGTGAATCGAATTAGGCACCTTTGCTGCAAAAGACCAGTACTCTAACCACTCTATCAATAGGACGCTCGATGGGAGAACAATGACAATAAATCGTGATTAAGGTCAGAATGCTACAAGCAGAAAGACCTTTTTATAACAGGATGTTAAACAAACGACAAACAGATGTCCAAGGATTAAACGTCCTGATAACCCAGCGTAATCTGTATGAAAAACAGTTGCATTACCGGATCAGTGACGCCAAAACCAGGATCGGACCCTAATAACGACCACAAAAGTCCCTCATGCAGGCCGCAAGGAGGTATTAGAAAATGATGAGAACATAAGAAACTGTATTCTCTAAGGGTCGCAAGAAAATAAAAATAAAAAATGTTTGAGAACCGCTGATCTAGATTCTAAACCACGTGATATAAAGAATTTAATAAGCAAGAAGAAAAATGAAAAATTAATAAAGACGACAGGGAATGTTAATTAAAAGGATGACATTACCAATATCAGAGCTGTGTGCTTTCTGTGCTTCTCTATGGTGCGGAATGCTGGAGAGTTACAGAGAAGGAAACGTCGAAATTGTCCTCTTCACACAACATGCCTAAGAAAAATTCACCGAATCTTTTGGCCGAATACTATCACCAACCAAGATCTGCTTACTCGGAGCAAGCAAGAGGACATGCACACCATCATAGCTGGCAGACGCTGGAGCTGGGTTGGCCATGTCCTCAGATGAGATCCCGATGCCATCACAAGAACAGCTATGCTTTGGACCCCTGAAGGAAAACGAAAGAGAGGCCGGCCAAAAACAACTTGGCGGAGGACTGCGGAGGCTGAGATGCAAAGAATGAACCAGAGCTGGGGCACTGTACGAAGGACGGCCACCGACCGAGCAAAGTGGAATAAATTTGTTGTTGCCCTACAAGACGTCACTAGGCGTGATGGCCACTGACTGCTATGACGGTCGGCGGCTAAGGATCAAAGAAGAAGAAGAAGAATGACCAACATGGCCTACAATACGTTCTTGCTGTGTGTGGTTGTTGTGAATATGGATTCTTCTTTTTTATCTCCTTTCTTTAAAAACATTGTATTGGATAATCTGTTGACAACCTTTCCGTGTCTAATCTATCCTTCTCATATCTGTCTCCAGTTCTCACTTTCATGTGTTTTTGTCTTCTTTTATTTCTTCTATTCGTGGTATTTTCTATATATTTAATTTAGTTCCCGTTTTCTTTCTCTTCTATTTTCTTTCATTTGTGCCTGTCGAAGGCCTTGTGGCCGTAACGTAGGCAAATCTCTTTGTCCTCTCTCCCAGTAAGACACATTGCCTATTTTCATTGACCCCATGGTGTATTATTGTCTGCTTGCATTCCTCATTTTCCTATACGCATGGAGATTTGAAGAATGACTGCCTTGTGATGCATTTACATTATTTCCTCATTAGTATGTGTCCTACCCAAAAACAACTTATATTCCTCGCATCTTGTTTCACTGGTATTTGTCTGGCTTTTTGCGTTAATTTAGATTGGTATTTGTCTGGCTTTTTGCGTTAATTTAGACTGGTATTTGTCTGGCTTTTTGCGTTAATTTAGACTGGTATTTGTCTGGGTTTTTTGGCGTTAATTTAGACTAGTATTTGTCTGGCTTTTTGCGTTAATTTAGACTGGTATTTGTCTGGCTCTTTGCGTTAATTTAGACTGGTATTTGTCTGGCTCTTTGCGTTAATTTAGACTGGTATTTGTCTGGCTCTTTGTGTTAATTTAGACTGGTGAAGCAAGCATCCATTTATATTGTCTGTAACGTCGTGGTTTCGTGTTTTGTTTTAAATTGTTATCCAGTTTGAGAGCCATACAATAGGACAGCCGTGATAATTAAGTTCAGGGATTGATGTTTCAATTTTCGATTTTGATTTCCATACACTACTAAAGGCAGACATTCAGCGGTTCTGCTATCTCATGAGAATGGAGCCCCATCAGTCGGCTGTACGCGTCTACGGTAGATCTGCATTTCCGGCACGGAGAAGACCAAAAGGCAGATGTATAGATAATATCACAGAAATTCCACCAGCGTTGCCCCTCCTTGGTGGATTCACCTAGATCTACGTTTTTTGGTCCCGGCTAGGTATCATTTTTATTCATTAGCTGAAGAACGCAACCTAGATAAACTTTCAGTTTCCAATTTTTGGCCCCAAAGTCGCCCAAAAGTAGCCCACTATTGGTGTATCTAGGTGTTTTTTAAGGTATCACCTTTTTTTTTTTTTTTTTTTTCGAAATTTAGAGTGGCAACACTGGATCCCACAACAACAACATGCTCACAACAGCGAAGACTGCACACTTGGCTCAAAAGAAAACTTCACCTCTCCGCGAAGCTTTACGGTAAGAGAGGATCACAAAAGTAGCAAGTGATAATTAGAGCCCACCAATGGCAAGTCAAGACAAGACAAAACTAGAGGCAGTGATCGTCCATTCGGCATTCTGTATCCAGCTTTAAAAAATAAAAGTGTCAGTTCCGTCAACGTTTCATGTGTTGCTGCCAAGCTATATTATATATAAAGTATATACTGTATATTGGTCCACTTTTTATTGAGTGTTTTACTCAGGATAATATTGCTATCATCTGCCGGATTATTATCATTATCTCTGTCTGTCCTGTGAACTGTTCAGTATCTGATACCGATTATGGGATGGATGGGAAAGTCTATCTAAAGTAAAGATAATCGGGTCCAGTGAAATCCGTTTCTCGTGACTAATGATGATAATTTGTTTCATTATCAAATCTCCAGCCATTAACAACAAGAAGAAACCTGTACCAAAACATTCATGTGGTCTTATAGCGTGGTTTATGTAGTACCATATTTTACGTGATGAGAATGCCAGCCGCATGTACAACCTCACATTAATAGCCTTTTACGACATGCCTGAGGAAGCCGTAGTCTTAATCTTCATTTGTCTTCTCAGCTACCCCCCTCCCCCTGGATCTGCACGGGGCGTAACGAACAAATGAAAACTATTATTTCTACAAGGTGAATAAAGTATTAATTCGCTTATTTTGTGACAGTTTTGCGCTGAGTTACTAGAAAAATCAATAGCATAGAAATGAGAGATGGAATATTAATACTTGCTAAAGATGCACACCATCATAGCTGGCAGACGCTGGAGCTGGGTTGGTCATGTCCTCAGAAGAGACCCCGATGCCATCACAAGAACAGCTATGCTTTGGACACCTGAAGGAAAACGAAAGAGAGGCCGACCAAAAACAACTTGGCGGAGGACTGTGGAGGCTGAGATGCAAAGAATGAACCAGAGTTGGGGCACTGTAGGAAGGATGGCCACCGACCGAGCAAAGTGGAATCAATTTGTTGTTGCCCTACAAGACGCCACTAGGCGTGATGGCCACTGACTGCTTTGACGGTCGGTGGTTAAGGATCTAAGAAGAAGAAAAAAGATGCATTTTGTAACCACGGGCTGACTAAGCGTTGGGTGTTTCGGGCGTTACCCGGGGGCCTACAGCTGGGATTTAGACATTTAAAACCAGTAACATATGTGAAAACAGTATTCAAGGGCAAATGACCATGGCTTGCACAGGGGTCTCGAGCACCGTTTATCCGCCCCTGATTTAAAATGTTAATCTATTAATTAATTTTAAGTATTCATGAAAACAGCAGGTGTGAGTATAGTCAGTGCTATGATGTCGTAGTTATAACTTGCGATACAAGGAAAGATATGAGCGTTTCGTGTTTAAATCGAGTAAGGCATAAGAACTGCCCTAACAATATGGGCTTATTTCCTGGGTTCTGCACTAAACAAACGCGTGGCAGGCATGTTTAAGTCTTTGTTTTAACAAGACCCTCGTTGTCAAGCTGTCTTTCGGTATTTGAAGTCATAGCAAGGCTCTTAAAAGTGAATAACTTTTCGGCTTCAGATCTAAATATACGTCAGTAGAGGGATTTAGTCAATTATGAGTTTCCTGCTTCAGTACTATTCCTGGAAAAGCTCTATGGAGATAGAAATAGCCTCAAGCTGACTACTGCTTTCTTTGAACATATTCAAGTTGATGTCTGAGCGTGTACGAAGAAGAGTTTGCTGCTAAATAAACCAGTAGTTGAGTCCTTGGCCCCAGTTAGCATATTACAGAGATTTATATGATCTCTATGCCACTTTCTTTGCCTGTCTTTGAATGTATTCTATGTTCTACATTCCACCATGTCACTGTATGTTCCCTGGACCCTCTCATCACTCGCTCTGCTTCTCTACGAGTGTCTATAGAGTTACATGACTAGTCGGTTTCTTTCCTGTATGCCTAATCCTTCTGCTCTTTTACGTTTTGAAAATTCCAAAACATAAACAAAGCGTAAGTTTTACATTCCTGATATGCAAGATGATGATGGGGAGGCGGCTATTCGTCTTCTTTGGTTGGTTTTAAGGACTATCTTCATTGATAACGGACAACTCCATTAGTGCTCTGATCTCCTCCCATAGACACACAATGAGGATCTCAGCACAGTGCCCGAACTCAGCAGCACTCGTGAGAATCCTAATGTGTGTATATAGGAATCACACATTCTAGAAATATTTTTGTGGTGGGTAGGTTTCTAATTTTTAAATGTTGCTGGGACAGCGGACTGATAGGCCTAGTCTTTACAATTTCCAACTGCCGTGGGTTTTTTAACGTGCGCAACTTGCACACGGCACCTCCTATTGTTTCGCCCTTATCTAAAAAGGCTAGGTATCCGATCTCACTGCCCAGGATCCCAGGGGCGAGTATGATATCTTTTTCTGAAAAAAAATTTCCCTAAATTATGTTCCTTCAAGTGGGAATCGAACCTGGTACCTCTAGAACTCGATGCGGACTTGTCTTCTTTATCTTTCGGCTACCCGCGGAGCACACGCGTTCAGCTATTTCATAACATACCTTCTATAGAAGATCTTTTCATAGTCCTCAAAGCCAATGTAAAATGGTAAGTTTTATTCCATGTCATATCCTACACGATGATTGAAAAAATGACTTTCTAACGCTGGTGTAATGGTTGCCACGTTGCGCTGGCGATCAGGTGTTCAAGGTTCAAGCCCGGGCGTTGGCATTTGAAGCAGTGTCACCGACCGGAATTTTGACTGAATAACCTAAACGGCTCCTGAGATAAACTGTGACAGGGAATGCGTCATTTTAGGAACTTTCCTTTATAACAAATACAGACCATAGCTTAGTTGACAGAAGTTAGTTAAAATTTAATCATAGGAACGGACTATAAGATGGGAAAAGCGTAGATTACTTTTTTATCCAATCGTGAGATGAATAAAGGGAGGAAGCAACGCTGACCTAGATTTTGAGCTGAAGGAAAGCGTGTCAAGTCCCGGCTGAAAAGAGTTGCAGATTTATAAGTCTAAGAGACAGACGCAAATTTTCTTATGCTGCAGATTTTGAGGATTTCAATCTAATCTAAATGAAGTTTTTCCAAATTTAGCAATGCCCTGTTTGCATTGTGCATTTATTTCTCACCAGGAAATCTGTAAGTAGAGTGATAACATTTCCTATTATATTTCCATATCAAGGAAAGATAGCCCTTGATCATGTAGAAAGGAATTCATGGCTGCAGGTTGCACCTATGAGTAAAATGCAGAGATGATGAAATTTGCCCTGTATAAACACCAACGATAAATTTGCAGAACATGAGCATATAACGTAACCCATTTAGAACAATGAATTAATCTGTCCGAAGTAGAACTGCTTATATGTACTTGGATCAACGCAAACTGGTATTTGGAAAGAAAAAGTGGACAAGAGTTGAATAAGCCTGATTCATACAATGTCGATTCCCCATGCTAGATTATTGAGAGCATCTTGCATTTTGTATAATGAATGAAAAATACATGTTTGTAACTTCACGCCATCATGTACATACGTTATAATCATTAAACAAAACGTTGACACTAAAGAGAGGTCGTCAATTGATTGCTAAGCCTTAACCATGAATGGAAGGAGGGAATGTCTGTTGAGAAACTTATAAATTCTTACTAACAGCTCACAAACTACAACACCTTAGAGGATAGTCCCCGAACCTGGTTAAATCCTGTAAGACTGTAAGAGAGCAATTTCCAACTCTAGCAGTCTAGCTAGTTCTACATCTAACACTCTCGATATAAACAGCAACCCCCAATTCCCTACCCGGCCACACATTGCTTATTTGATGCCGTATGACCAGTCCTCTATAAAAGAGCAGAAGCATTAACGAAAGATGGACCAATTAATGGAAAATTTCCAGCAACTAGGGGTAGAACAGCAGCAACAACAGGAAAACAGATCTGCGCAAGCACAACCGCTGCAGCCCCCAGTCAATCCAAACATGGAAGAACCCACATTGATAGCGCTACAGCGCTTTACTGAGAACTTACAAAAGAATAGCAATTATGCAAAATTATCCCAAGTCAAGTCCATAGTACAACCATTCGATGGAGACAAGAAGAAATTCAGGAGATGGTTAGCCGACATGGAAAAATTTGCGGCAATAGCAGAGGCAACAACTGATGAAGAGAAAAAGAAAATCGCGCTGTTAAGCTCTGATTCGTTCGTGACTGACTTTTTAAGAAGGAGGTCCCAGCAGTATCCCACAGAGACCTACGAGTCCCTTAAAAAAGAGCTCACCCAGAGATATGGAGAAATCATAGACAGAATGCACGCTTGGTCAGTCCTTAGACAAATGAAACAGGAAAGGGATGAATCAGTACAACTTTATGGCGATAGATTCCTCAATATGGCAGAAGAGGCGTTTTGTGGAGAAATACCTACCACACCTGACGTAGAAATACAGCTAGTAGAGATATTTGTCGATGGCCTTAGAGCAGAGAACATCAGAAGGCATCTCATTAGAAAAGACACCAAGACTATTGCTGAAACAATCCAAGCAGCAATACAGGAAGAAAATCTTCACCGAAGGTTCCAACAAAGAGTAAGTAGGGAACACCGACCAGACTATAGGGACTATACTGAGCATGAGCCTATGGAAGTTGACCATGCCAGGAGGCAATGGACTCGCCCACGACAACAAGATGGTAGACCTCGCAACTACAGACCCCCCACACAGAGGACAAATGACATTAATAACGTCAATCCAAATGGATGCTTTACATGCGGTAGGTTCGGACATAGTTACAAGTCCTGCAGAGAAAACTACAATAATGCACCATTCAGAAGAGAAGGAGGTTACCAACCACAACAACTCGCACCACCCCCACGTAATTACACAAGAAATCAGTATACCAGAGGCACACCTCAACCCCTCATGCGTCAGGGAAACGGACGTGCCACTCACTAAACAGGACCGTTAGTGAGGGTGACTATCATAGAAAATGGTCCAAAACAAAAGAAACAACACAGAACTGAGATTGTCAAGTGAACCCATCCAGAAAAATACATTATGAAGAAATGCTGAATGATGGAACCAAAATACATCCGGACCCCAGTTCCTGCATCATGTCTATACAGGGACAACAGTATAGAGCACTGGTAGATACAGGAGCATCCATTAGTCTTATTAGGTTCCAGCTGTTCAAGAAGATCCAACATTTAGTACGATTTCAACAGTCCAAAACACACCTAGCCTCAGTCACGGGACAAAGACTAAATTCAGTTGGGACAGCATGGGTAAAATTTTCTTTAGGTGAAACAAATTTTGAACACCCATTTGTCATTACAAAAGACATGTCTAGAAATCTTATCCTAGGGAGTGATTTCTTTAACAAAAACAAAGTTAGAATATACTATGACCTCCAGAAAATCAAAGTCAACAATCATCATCTCATCTCATCTCAACCCATAACCCGTCATGGGTCGTAGGGGTGCCATGGTGGAAGCATCAACAGACAGGGTCCTCCACTGCTCTCTATTCTCAGCAATGCGTACAAGTGTGGAGAAACCGTGTCCTTCCCATTCTTTGATGTTATCAGCCCAGGATTTTCTTTGCCTTCCTCTTCTCCGTTTACCTTCGACTGTTCCCTGGAGGATCGTTTTCGAAAGGGAGTCATGACGAGTTACATGCCCAAGCCAGGCAAGCTTCAACAATATTTACATCGATCTCCAGGACGATATCCACATTTCGTCCTTGGTAAGACTTACAGCTCCCATAACGGTGGCCCCAAACTCTCTAGTCATAGCAAAAGGCAGAGTAAAAAATTCTGAGTACATAACACCAGGACAATCAATCCAAATACAGCCCCTAGCAGAAGAAAGCATTATTGATGACCCATTGTTACAAATTACAGAGGGAATCGCTGAAGTCTCGAAGTCCAGAGATTTCCCCATCATGATATTGAATATGTCAGGAAAAACTACCACTATAAATAGAGGCACAGTTGTAGCACAAGTGGATACGTCAACAATAAGACAGACTAAAACCAATAGAGACCATTCACAAATTGTCTCAACCACTCCCACTGGACATAGTGCACGAAATCGCAGTACAAATAACCATGGTACACGAAAGGTGAACAGTTATAAGTCATATGCAGAAAATCGCAGAGATACCAGTCACGGTTATGTTACACCACTTCATACCCTACCCAGACCGCAGAAACGAACCAGTCCATGTATAAGAAGGAGAGAAATAATGCAGCCACGGTATGAGAATGACTATAATTGCTCATTTTTGCTCCCCAACACACCAAGAGAAAAGATGAAGTGCTGTACATCAGAAAGAAACAGAGAAACAGAAATTGTCTTGCCAGGAGGATATCCGAAGCGACAAGACAGAGATACATGCCCCATGGAGTATCAATATAACTCAAAAACAGGTGGATATGATAAAGTCCCAAAACCAATTGAATGTTCCGAAGAAAAGGAAGAATTCTTATATGACTATACCACAGGAGGATACTATAGCAGCAAAGTTGGAAACAGAAAGAATGAAAAATTTTCGCCCAGGGAAAGAAGACAGCCCTAAAACGGAAGAAGCGCAGTTACGGGATATCAGATGGCACAATAACGATTACCCCAGAAACCAGTAAAATGCAGTGACAAATGAAATTCCAGCACAAACCCAGCGAAGGAAGAATTCTTATACGAAACTCCACATACCAGGAGGATTTAAGCAAAGTTGGAAACAGAAAGAATGAAAAATTTTCGCCCAGGGAAAGAAGACAGCCCTATATAACGATTACCCCAGAAATAATACTTGAAACGTATATACAGTAAATGCAGTGACAAATGGAAATGCACAAACATGGCCCCAATACCAAGCACAACCAGCGAACGGCAAAGAAATACCCAAAAGGATACCAGGAGCAGATATTTTCACAAGACAAGAAAAATGCCCCAATACTATGGGTGGCAGATCAAGACAGACCAGAAATATTGTGGCAGACAGAGAGAGAATAGCTCAGCTACTTGCAACCCTGAACGCCACAGAAGATAATAAGCCACGCTTGAAAACGTTTGTAGAAAAGCACCAGGATGTATTCGCACTCAATGACATGGAATTAGGCAGAACTAACACTGTCACAATGGACATTCAAACAACCACAGAGGAGCCAATACATATGAAACCCTATCATACGCCCTTGAAAAACAGAGAACTCGTGGAAAGGTCTATAAATGAAATGCTACAGGCAGGAATCATCGAAAGATCCCGATCCCAATGGTCCTCACCCATAGTGATCGTTACGAAGAAAGATGGGTCCAGTCGCTTTTGCTGCGACTACCGTGCCCTTAACAAAATCACGAAAGTCATTTCCTACCCCCTCCCCAGAATAGACGATCTACTTGCGACGTTAGGAAAGTCTACCTATTTCACCACACTTGATGCAAGGTCAGGCTTTTGGTGCATCCCCATGACACCTGAGGCAAAACAGAAATCCACATTCTGTTCGCATATCGGAAGTTTTTTCTGGAATGTTATGCCATTTGGTCTAAAAGGATCGCCAGCAACATATATGTCACTCATGGATGAAGTGTTAAAGGGTCTACATCCATTTGCCCTGGCATACATAGACGATATCCTGATACATACCGCAGGCACGATGGAAGACCACCTCCGCAAGGTTGAAACAGTTTTTGATAGACTCAGACAACACCAAATAAAGTTAAAACTGTCCAAGTGTGAATTTCTAAAGACAGAAACCAAATATTTAGGCTTTGTTATCAATAGAGATGGCATCAGACCTGACGAAGATAAAGTCAAAGCCATAAGAGAAATGCCTAGCCCCAAGACGGTCAGACAAACACGCTCCTTTATCGGTTCCGTAGGATACTATAGACGCCATATCATACATTTCTCACAAGCAGCTGAGCCATTAATAGCCCTTACCCGCAAGTATGCACGATTTAGATGGACAGAAGAGTGCCAGAAATCGTTTGAATATCTAAAAAATGCCCTAACCGCCATTCCGCTTCTTGGACATCCAGACATTTCTCAGCCCATGATACTATACACCGATGCCTCGAATAACGCAATTGGTGCGTGTTTGGTACAACCAGTACTAGAAGATGAAACACCCATACTACCAGACATCCCCAATGTGAAACCCATTGCATTCTTATCCCACGCATTGTCAAAGTCACAGAAACGGTGGACCACCATTGAGAAAGAAGCATACGCCATTCACTATGCAGTACAGAAATTAGACTTTTATGTTAGAGGGACGAAACTCACAATCAGAACTGATCATCAGCCTTTGGTTAACTGGCTCACCAAAACACAGGAACAGCCTAAGAAGTTACAGACATGGGCAATGAATTTACAGTCCTATGACACCACTATCGAACATATCCCTGGCAGATTAAACATCTGTGCAGATCTCCTATCCAGAATCAAGTATGATGATGAAACCGAAGTGAAAACAAATAGAGTCAAAAATGATGGCACATCCTCAGAGATTGACGATAATGCTAAAGAAATTAATGAAATTACTTCCTCAGGCCGAAGAAGTACTTCAGATTCCGCCACTCAAGTAGAAGAAGGAAGTCAAGATATGTTTGACATGAGAGTAGAACAAGCAAAAGATGCAGAAATTGTCAAGCTGCTCACATACGTAAAAGAAAACCCAACAAAAACTAAAGATTTTACAGTACACCCAACGGATGGAGCTTTATACTATATTGATTATAAACAAGAAGGGACACTAAGAAAAGTCATTCCAGCACATCTAATCCCAGAAGTATTGCTACAGTTTCATGATAACAACGGGCACATGGGAAGAGACAAAACAATTGATGTTATAAAGAAAAGGTATTATTGGCAAACCTTCTACAAAGACATTACAGAGTACGTGGCCACCTGCAAAACATGTAAATTGCGGAACATGAAGCCACATTTAATTCCCCTTCAAGAAATGCAACCTTCCCATTATCCCATACAAACAGTAAGCATTGACATATCAGGTCCTTACCCACTCACCCAATCAGGCAACAAATACCTCCTACACATAGTTGACCAATACTCTGTTTGGCCAGAAAGTTACCCACTCAGTGATGCCACATCGCAGTCCATCACGCACATTTTTTTACAAGAATTCATTCCCAGGCATGGCTGTCCAAAACGAATCATTTCGGACAACGGTAAACAGTTTATCGGTAACCCATTTAAAGCCACCTTACACCAGCTGAATATTGAGCATACTACAACCACTTATTATTGCCCAAATGCAAATGGCAGAAATGAACGCATGCACGCCACCCTACATGATATTATTAGCACATATATATCAAGGGGAACCACCAATACTGGGACCTATACATTAACCAAGCTCTTGAAGCCATCCGAGTAAACGTGAACGATACCACAGGAATGTCACCCTTTTTCATGCTATACGGAAGAGAACCAAACTTTCCGTTAGACAACCTACTTCGCCCACAACGAAAATACATGGGAGAAGACCCCATCGAAATAATCCTTCAAGAAAAGTATAAAGCTCACCAGATTGCACAACGAAATACGCAGAAGGCATTTCACAAGAAACAGAAACAACATGATAAATCAGCCAAGCTACCAACGTACAAAATAGGAGACAGAGTATACTACAAGAAACATGTACGCAGTTCAAAATTCGATGACCGATGGTTGGATGGCTACAAAATCATGAAACAAACTACGCCTGTAAACTTCATTATCTGGAATGAAGAGAAACAACACCAAACAAAAGCTCACGTAAAACAACTCAAAATTGATAATCACCGACCCGTTCCGCCTCTGACGACAAATACAAGACCAGTCAGAAAGGCCACCCTAAATTATAATCCATCCAGTACAGATCCGTCTGACATATCAGAGTCAGAGACGACAGACTCTGAATCTTACCAAGACGACCACATGCCCAGACCACCTACAGAGGAAATACAACGAGCAAGACAACAAAGGAATTCGTCAGAAAGTGAAGAGGACATCCCACCACTTGAATTACGTAATAGACTACAAGACAGAGACCTGCGCATTAGAAACGAAGAAATCAGGCCACAGACGTCACACGATGACAACAACAAAGCAACTTATATTCACACTCAAACTTACTCCCGCGGTGATAAATCGTCAGCTGATACCTATCACACCCCCAATTCAGGCAGCTCCAGTTTTAACACTAGTGAAAACCAAACACTGCTATACCACAAGAACAAGATTGGTCGTTCAGAACAATCAGATCCTGAAGAAACTATACCCAAGCAGATTATTGAACCATATACCAGCAATATTTATGGAGACGAAACAGAACAAGACATGAGAGAAGACAGTGTCGGCCCCGGCACAGCTTTGTCAGACCCCAACGAACAAAATGACAGAGAAATGGTAGAACTATACGAACAAGAAACAGACATTGATACAGCCAGTTCTGTTGAAACCAGTGATGCGGATAGCACATTATTTATACCAGTCAGCTCCAGTGTCAAACGCGCCTATACAGCAGGGTCAGATGACTCACCTCCTGTCGTTAAATGCATGAAATTGCCACAAAATGAAATCAGACGAAAAATATTGAAGAAACGCTATCATGTTTCAAAGCCCAGCCGAGAAGTATTAGCCTCAGCTCAACTTGTCGAAAACAACAGTGTGCAGATTACTGTGCCCACTGTAAACAGTGTTAATATACCGCAGACCCAAGTCAGACGAAAAATCAAGGCGAAACATGCCCCTGCCTCAAAACTAACAGATGTTCCAGCCATACAAACCCCAACTGCATTGAAACCATCACCGCAATCAAAAGATGTTACGCCATCACCGCATTCGTCAATGTCCTCAGTGCCACAACACTCAGCCAACGTTGTAACACCCATCACCACTGCTACCCAATATGATGCTCGCCTATCTAGTCGGGAGATTATAATGCTAGAAATGATGAAACTCCTATAAACACGCCCAGGTGTTTTATGTGTTCGCCACTCCGTACACGGTCTACGCTGATGTGCACGTATTGATTAACAAATGTTCTAACTTTCCCATGTACTCTATTTTCAGTTTTTGACAGTTCAAATGACTTGCTTCCAGACTAAGATGTCAAAGCCTCACTGAGAAAGTTTTTTTTTTCCAGCCTTAAAATACTGATGCCCAGAGAACAATCAAGACCAGCCCACGGAGGATTTTCATTAAATAGTATAGTTTTGTGAAATAAAAATGACAAAACAATTGATAACACACGGTGTTACGAGTTTACAGACACCATTTAGTTACAGACATTTTTTTTATTATATTGAGAATGTTAATGTACAACCCCACCTTTAGCACATGTGTCACACTATTCTGTTGTAACATTCATCTCTACTTTTGAAACTGATCATATTCCACGCTTCATTCACTAGACTTCTTGTCCTTGCAGCTCCAGAGTTCTGTACTTTCGCATCTTAGTGCATTTTCATGCAGGCATTTTACACCAGTAGTTTTTTTTCGTACCTCATACTAATATTTCTGTGATCTCAATTATGCTAAACTCCTTTATATCTATCACCTTGATCAATCATACTGTTCCTACTATGACATCTGTTAACAGCATATAATTCATACCCAAAACTAGTATTGCATGTTATGCTATCTTTCTCCACAGGATTATTTATTTTTCCAATGTTGTTAAACTCTGTGTAGTTGTTAACTCATACTGGCTACTAGTTGTTGAATCACGATTTATTTGTTAAATGACGTGAATGTCCACCAGTTGATAAATGTAGATGTTAGGACTGGTGTAGTAAAGTGTAACGATTGTCAACTCATTAAACCCAGCACAGTTTTGGTCATACAGGTCATCTTGTCCTGGAACGTGATGAGGCTCCGACAAGAATGTGAGTGTAGACAATGAGTGTGTATATGAATGTCAGAACGCGAATGGTAGAATGATTCGATAGAGTTGACAGGTTGGTAGTACATCACTCATACTCACACTGTTCGAATTCAAGAAGTACTGGAACTACGGTGGTCTTTTTATAACATTTAATGGGACGCACACTTGGACAGTACGTGTATGGTTACAGGAACAAATGTCGACATAGACAGCATAATGTTGATCACAGGAATATCATCTTAAGTTAGCATTCATGCTTGGCAAATATCATAATGGAGCATTCGTAAATAAGCATTCAGAGTTCCATCATGTAAATCATCTGGCTTTACTGACTGGGCACGTCAGACCATAACCAATATATAGGAAGGCTCTTAGACCTAACCTCGTCTAGCGAATATCCCTTCACGTAAAGTTCAATATATATATTTTTCATAAAGATATAGGAATCCCAGACATGGATTCTCACATGTAGCAGTGATCTCTTGGTTCATCGAGCGATAGTACAGGCATCCCTTTTTCTCACTCGATAAATACAAAGTATATGAATTTCAACATGGCTGTGCTTCTCTCGTGAGCTTCACTCACTATTGGATACAGACCAAAATTGGTCATTCGTTAAATGTCCTCATTTCTTCATAGCTTCTCTCATAGAGGTAATTGAATAATATCATACAATCTAGTGCTGATACATAGGAATAACATCTTCCTTTGAATAAATATTCTTTTCAAAAGTACCACTGTGCATCTGCTTATCGACAACGATGGCGAAGCCCAAGTTCATAATAAATTGTGGTTTTACCTTTCTATGCGAAATATAACTTTGCCATTCCTTGGCAAAAGAGAATAAACACTGGGGTAAAGTACATACAACATGTCTAAATGACTATCACTTTTCCCCATCTACTTATAGATCACTTTTTCGGCGATAAGCCCGCTACAACAAAACTCGACATCTCGACAGGATGGCAGCCATGAATCACACCCCCTGCTAGCGATACTTCCGCTGCATAGCCTTTGACCTTTTCTAGCGACAACCAACATAGTTCGACTTAGAAATGTAAAGATATCCATATAAGACAGACTCGTCCTACTCATACAAACACTACGTATAAATTCAGGCCATAGATATACTGAAGCAAGAACAATCTATTCCTACCCAGGCAAAGAATAAATCGCAGTAGGCCTAGAATCGTCCGCGGAATCCGATCGAAGATGACGGAACTACTTTCAAGGGAAGTAACTCAAAAATGACTTCTCCTTAAGCACTTAAAAAGGAAATACTTTGTTTACAAAATATTTGCGAACATAATAAGTATATAAATGTATTATATTGCAAGATAGTAAAAATTGCCCTTTACAGTCTTACCACACCTCCCGGGAAAAAAAAAATAAATTTTTTTTTTAAAATACATCTAGGAGCAACGTAGAATAGGCTCACAACGCAAGAATACTGCGCAGATGAAAATATCAGGAATAACTATAATTCCTAATATGACCAGTGAGAATATATCTCAAAATCTGAGAGAAATTGTTTCTCTACGAATAAATGTTTCCAGGAAGGTGTGATGTACGTATAATACAATTCTGGTAATTATACAATGCATACCAAAAATTCACACTATAATCTTAAATTTATGATTTATGAAGAAACAATCATCAAAGAACAGCGGTGAATAAACATCAATAACCGCTAAGTAGCGATACCATCATTCTATTATTAAATTACAAATGTGTATCTTAGCAAAGAAACAAAATATAACTGTTGTAAAGTTATACATATCAAAAAGATCCAATATTTAACAGTTAAGTGGCATCATGTGGGCATCTGGACAGAATGTCCGCCATCACATTTTCTGAACCACGGATAGCTCGTACCGAGAAATGAAAAGGTTGAAGAGCGATTGCGTATCGAGTTGATCTCGAGCTCTTCAAGTTCTTACTTTGGATAGCCGTAAGAGCTTTTTGGTCAGTTTCCACTACGAAATGCGCGCCCAGAAGGAATCTTTGGAGTTTGAGAATTGACCAAACCATTGCCAATAATTCACGGTCTAAAACCGAGTAATTCCTTTCTGCAGCATTAAGTTTTCTGGATATATACATTACAGGATGCAGAGTTCCAGAGTACTCTTGCATTAGTGCCGCTCCAATCCCAGTGGATGAAGCGTCACTACGAAGAACAAATGTCTTATCTGTTGTAGGTAACACTAAAATAGGTGGTGATGAAAACATAGTTTTGATCTTCTCTAGTGAAGATTGGCATTCATGAGACCAGTGAACCATGTTAGGCGACCCTTTCTTTAATAGTGTAGAGAGAGGTGCCATGATAGAGGACAGATTCGGAATGAAACGTCCATAAAATTGTATGAGACCTAAAAGACTTCGCACTTGCTTTTTAGTCCTAGGGATAGAGATGTTAAGTATCTTAGTGATATTATGGTCTTCTGTCTTCAAGAAACCGTGACCTACTCGATGGCCTAAGAAAGCAATTTCGCTAAAGCCAATACAAGCTTTAGATGGTTTTGCTGTCAGGTTATACTCACGCAGAGTTGATAATAATTCAACTAACCCTGAATAGTGATCTTCCCAAGTATCGCTGAAAAGACAGATGTCGTCTAGATAAGCAATGACATCTGACCGATACGATAGGATTCGACGCATCATGCGTACAAATGTAGCTGGTGCGTTCATAAGGCCGAAAGGCATAAAATTCCATTGGAAAAGGCCTCTGGGAGTAGAGAAAGCGGTAAGAGGTTTGGCGCGTTCGGATAATGGAACTTGCCAATATCCTTTAGACAAATCAAGTTTAGTGAAAAAATGCGATTTAGAAAGACGAGTAAGTAGTTCTTCTAGTAAAGGCATAGGTTCAGCATCGAACTTCGTAACTTGATTCAATTTGCGATAGTCAACGCAAAGACGTATGTTATTGTCTTTTTTTTCGAACAATAACCATCGGCGAAGAATATGCAGAAGTGGATGGTTCGATTATTTGTAAATCTATCATTTAATCCAACTCCTTTTCAACCTGTGTTTGGAAATGTATAGGGATAGGATAAGGTCTAACCCTAATTGGAGTATGTTCAGTTAGAACAATGTCATGCTCAATGACATGAGTTTGCCCAGGGATGTCAGTGAGGACATCCTGAAATGTTTGTAACATAGACGAAACTTGTCGCCGTTCTCCTAGAGACAAATCAGGAGAAACAGTAACGTCTTTCCATGATTCACTAGAATGAAGTGGGATCATTGGAAGCGGAAGATTAACATCCGAAAAACTTGTTTCCTCATCCTGTATTACAGACAGTGATGAGTAATGACCATGTTTGACATGAGAATCGTCCGTTGCCTGGAAAATAGGCTGTAGATAGTCAGGACGTTCATGGAACTCCGTAAGCATATTGATGTGGAAGGTTTTATGCTTCCCGTTAATATCGACGATGTAGTCAACATCTGAAATTTTCGATATTATATCGTACGGACCTTTCCAACTAATAAGGAGTCTATTTTCACGACAAGGTAGCAAAACAAATGCTTTGTCACCAGGACAAAGTTGTCGTAAAGTTCTCTTCTTATTAGCAAATTGTCTTGCCTTCTGCTTAGCAAATTCAGAAGAGGACGTTGCCAATTTGCATGCTTCGATAATCTTCTGTCTCAGCGCGATGACATACTCGTAAGAAGATTTTGTGTCATCGTCAATATTGTCAGCTGTTATAAGATCATGCAGCAAAGACATTGGGCCGCGCGGTCGCGCGCCAAAGACAAGTTCAAAGGGCGAAAACCCTGTATGTTCATTGGGGACCTCTCTGTACGCGAAGAGGGCCGCGGGTAAAACCCTATCCCAATCTTGAGGATGATCCTCAGTTATCTTCCCTAATAAGTTCTTAAGTGTTCTATTTAGTCGCTCGACCATCCCATTGGACATAGGATGATAGATGCTACTCAAAGATCTCTCTATCTGTAGAGTAGACATTACTTGAGACATGGTATCCGATATCAGTTGGGTGCCATGATCTGATAATATTTCTCCGGGGAATCCCAGCCGAGAAAATATAAGCCAAAGAGCATCTGCAATGTCAGCGGTAGTAATGCTCTTTAGAGGGATAGCCTCTGGCCAACGTGTGCACATGTCTACACACGTTAAGATAAACTGATGTCCTCTAGCAGATTTGATCTTGAATGGACCAATGATGTCTATCGCCATTTTCTGGAATGGACGAATAGGAATATCTGCAGCCTGAATAGGCGCAGCATGACGAGGACCTTTGGATTTGACTTCTTGACATACTTTACAGGATCGACAATAGATCCGTATGTCCTTGTTCACAAAAGGCCAAAAGAAAGCCGCAAGAACTCTTGACTTTGTACGGGAAAAACCCATGTGACCAGCACACTGAGAGTCGTGTGCATGTTGTAAGATCTTAACTCTCAAATTCTTGGGTACAAGAATTTGAGAATGACTTGACTTAGTGGAGTCTTGCACCATACGTACAAGTACGCCATTCTTCATTGTAATCCAAGATTTACAATTTGAATCTTTATTCGGATCACCTTTCGTTACAAGAGTGAAGAATTTCTTAAGAGTCGGATCTTCTTCTTGTTGTTTTATAAACGAGTCACGAGAAATTACCAAGGGATCATCTTGGTTATGCACTTCATTATCTTCAACAGATGAAGTTTCAGGCATATTGAGAGCTTGAGCTCTAGTGACTACTGCATTAGCAGATTGCATATTTTGATTTTCCCAAACGGAAATTTGCTCCGGAGTGCATTCTTTGACTCCGTGAATGCGACCGATGATAAGATCAGCGATCGGATTCGGCAAAAGACATGCGTGTACATCTCCTGTGAAGAAAGGAGTAGCAATCCTAATGATAGCGGTAGAGTATTTCTCTATGGTGCCGCCAAATGTTACGCATTTGACTACTTTGCCTGTAGAATGAGAAGGATCTATGAGTGACTGCCTAACCCCAATAGTGTGCATCCAGAATCAAAAAGTACTGAGACTGGATTGTCATTTACTAAACCTTTGTGTAAGACAAGAGAACCTCTCCCATCATGCGCGATTGACGCAGGAAGAGCGGGAAGAGGATGCCCACAGCTTAAAGTAGACACTGTGGTTGGCTCAAATAATGTTTTGCATTGGGGGCACTGAGATGCTCTCCCAAAATCAAAAGCGGCACATGCCATATTATTAGAGTCATCATTATCTTTATTTTGTTTATAGGCTTCGTGGGACTCTTGCTGTGCAGAGTTCGCCTGGTAATGAGCTTTATGTTTTTTGAATTGTGCTCTACCTCTGTTATTATTGCCTCTGTACTTATCATTGTTTCCATCATTATAACCCCTACTCGGGTTTGAATCATAGCTCCTTTGGTTACTATCATCATATTCATTATAATGAGTATCTCGGTAATTATGATCTTGTTGTCTCCATGAAGGAAAACTTGGATAGTTTCTAGAATGACTTCCTTTGCGAAAGTTCCTGTAATTATGACCACCCCTGAATCGAGGGCTGTCAGCTCTTCTCCAGGTATTCGAAGAAGAACCCTGAAATGATTGGTTACCTTGGTTCTGATAACTGTAATAGTTACCTTTTTTTTATTAAACTTATTTTGAGGTCCTTGGAATTTGTGAGAGTGATTAGGGTTGTATGGTGTTGCAGAAGCAACTGGCATACCTTCTTTAACCTTACTGTTGCTAATAGCTACGTCCGGATGTGCAGTGACGTATTGGGTACAATACTGTTCCATTTCTTTTAGAGACTTAGGTTTACGCTCATGTAAGAATTCGAGGAAAGGTTTATTTATACTTGACATAATCTTGTCTCTGAGTATCAAGTCCATAAGGGCTTCATAAGTTTTTTCTGTTTTGGATAGCTCAATCCAACGATCAAATGTAAGACGTGTCCTTGCAATGAATTCTGAGAATTCTACACCTGCCTCAGGCACCATTGTCTTAAACAACTTCCGATAACCCTCTTCAGACAACTGATACTTCTTTAATAAGGCTGCCCTAATAACATCATAGTTATCTTTGTCAGCCTCTTCAACCAAACTTAAACTAGTCAGAGAATCACCTTTCAGATTTTCTGATAACTGGTTAGCATATTGTGATTTGTCCACATTATGGGCTCGACACGAGCGTTCAAATCTATTTAGCCAGAATGTTATGTCATCACTGGAAGGGTTGAACGCTGGTACCTTGACCTTGTAAGTAAAGGGTTTACCATTACCACCAGATGCTTGATTACCATCACTTATGTTTGTTAACTTTAACTTTTCTAACTCAAATGCTAAAAGTTCTTTTTGGTGTTCATGTTCTCTTATTGCTTTTTTCTCTTGAGCTTCAGCTTGTAATTTTCTCTCTTCTGCAGCAGCTTCATCCTTTCTTTTCTCTTTTTCCATTTCCATCTGGAATCTTTTTTCATCAGTCTGTATCTGCAATTTCTTTTGTTCATCCTCTCTTTGTAATTTTTTTTCCTCAGCTTCTAATTTTTCTCCTCAATCAATGCTTTTCTTTCTTCAGCAGCAGCAGCAAGTTTTCTCTCTTCTGCAGCTAATGCTTTGTCATATTGAGCAACTGCCCATTCTTCTAATTGCTGACCAGTCTTATCAAGAGCCCTGCCTTGTGTGATAAAATAATCTAATGTAGACATCTTGTCTAATAAGATCAGTAATTTGCAAAAGTAAATAAATTCACTTTCTTAGTCTTAATCAAAGACCTTGTATGATAACTTTTTAACCTGTGGAAAATAGTACTTAACTATCCCAATCACTGTGGGAAACAAGCCTTACAAAGGTCTTGTATAAATCCTTATATAATAACAGCTATAAGTTGCTGGTTCACTCTATAATATAAGTGCAGTGCACCAGAAATAGTGTTTTATATCATCAACTGTGTACCTTTAGTAATAGCAATTAACTATCAGTTGATTCTTGTACATCAATTTATATGATCAACTATATTTTAAAATAGTGTATGTCGATCAGGCACAAAACAAAACAGTTATACAGAAGAACATGAAAACATTTGCGGAAATGAAATAAATCAAATGGGAAAAACAATAAAAGATAAACCGCAAGAGGATAACAAATACAAATAACGCCACAGTATATAAATATAAATTGAGAATAGAACTGAAAGATAGAATAGGGTAGACCAACAAATTACAAACAAATCAAAACAAACTAAAGAACAGAGGAATATTACAAAAACAACAATGAGTACAGTCTTCACAGCTAACACTAATAGCAACAGCTGTCGCAGCAAATTTTCAATCAAGAAAATTGCACCTATAGAAACGCACACATCAGACCCTCTATTACGTGGGATACTCTGTTGTGTGACACCGCCCAACCAAAACAACAACCCGCTGGATACAAACAAATATCACATATAAATATTTAAACATAAATACATAAATGCATAAATAGTATGGCAATATGATGTAAATAGAGTGTTGCAGAAAGAATGTGTTGGAATGAAGGCTCAGTTACACTGCCTAATAGTACAGTACTGTGGTACTTTATTAAACAAATACTTCTGGTCTAATTATTTTAAATTCAACACAGAAATAGAAGCTCCATCGTTGATGTGAATGATAACAATCGATGTAGGACTTCTCAGTTCAATAACATTTCCTTTCGCAAACACTGTCAAATATTCTCCAGTCCTGATGTGTAATGTTCTATGTTTCAACCAAGCTTGCTGTGTAACACTGTCAGTTGTATGGCAAATGTCCAACGAACCAAATGTCAACAAACGCTGACCTAGTTACCGCATACTCTCGACAGGACAGGTCACGCTGACATCACTGTAGAGTTGTACTGTTGATGTATTTGTGTGTCGTAACAGACCCCAAGGAACGTCTGGTCTCAGTAGTTTACTTCTCAATATGGTCACTGTGCAGGTTGACCCAGGAAGCTGGCACACCAGTTGTTAAACTCTGTGTAGTTGTTAACTCATACTGGCTACTAGTTGTTGAATCACGCTTTATTTGTTAAATGACGTGAATGTCCACCAGTTGATAAATGTAGATGTTGGGACTGGTGTAGTAAAGTGTAACGATTGTCAACTCATTAAACCCAGCACAGTTTTGGTCATACAGGTCATCTTGTCCTGGAACGTGATGAGGCTCCGACAAGAATGTGAGTGTAGACAATGAGTGTGTATATGAATGTCAGAACGCGAATGGTAGAATGATTCGATAGAGTTGACAGGTTGGTAGTACATCACTCATACTCACACTGTTCGAATTCAAGAAGTACTGGAACTACGGTGGTCTTTTTATAACATTTAATGGGACGCACACTTGGACAGTACGTGTATGGTTACAGGAACAAATGTCGACATAGACAGCATAATGTTGATCACAGGAATATCATCTTAAGTTAGCATTCATGCTTGGCAAATATCATAATGGAGCATTCGTAAATAAGCATTCAGAGTTCCATCATGTAAATCATCTGGCTTTACTGACTGGGCACGTCAGACCATAACCAATATATAGGAAGGCTCCTAGACCTAACCTCGTCTAGCGAATATCCCTTCACGTAAAGTTCAATATATATATTTTTCATAAAGATATAGGAATCCCAGACATGGGTTCTCACATGTAGCAGTGATCTCTTGGTTCATCGAGCGATAGTACAGGCATCCCTTTTTCTCACTCGATAAATACAAAGTATATGAATTTCAACATGGCTGTGCTTCTCTCGTGAGCTTCACTCACTATTGGATACAGACCAAAATTGGTCATTCGTTAAATGTCCTCATTTCTTCATAGCTTCTCTCATAGAGGTAACTGAATAATATCATACAATCTAGTGCTGATACATAGGAATAACATCTTCCTTTGAATAAATATTCTTTTCAAAAGTACCACTGTGCATCTGCTTATCGACAACGATGGCGAAGCCCAAGTTCATAATAAATTGTGGTTTTACCTTTCTATGCGAAATATAACTTTGCCATTCTTTGGCAAAAGAGAATAAACACTGGGGTAAAGTACATACAACATGTCTAAATGACTATCACTTTTCCCCATCTACTTATAGATCACTTTTTCGGCGATAAGCCCGCTACAACAAAACTCGACATCTCGACAGGATGGCAGCCATGAATCACACCCCCTGCTAGCGATACTTCCGCTGCATAGCCTTTGACCTTTTCTAGCGACAACCAACATAGTTCGACTTAGAAATGTAAAGATATCCATATATAAGACAGACTCGTCCTACTCATACAAACACTACGTATAAATTCAGGCCATAGATATACTGAAGCAAGAACAATCTATTCCTACCCAGGCAAAGAATAAATCGCAGTAGGCCTAGAATCGTCCGCGGAATCCGATCGAAGATGACGGAACTACTTTCAAGGGAAGTAACTCAAAAATGACTTCTCCTTAAGCACTTAAAAAGGAAATACTTTGTTTACAAAATATTTGCGAACATAATAAGTATATAAATGTATTATATTGCAAGATAGTAAAAATTGCCCTTTACAAATGTACATTATTATTTTAGACCCAGATGTATATTACTACTGTCCAGATTTTAAATATTCTCCAAAAGAGATTCCATATCCCAACCTTGACTCTCTATAGTAAGATTTTCTTCACTCCACTGTTACACCATCTTTAACTTACTATTTTTCCTTTCCACTATATTGAGACGACATTCTAGACTTGTGATTTTTTCAATCCCAATCATATTCATTCCTTGGAATTACAATCATGTTGTAATCGGGAGATCCTTGATGTACCCTTTCCTCGCCACTTATTGACAACAGATACTGCTACAATATTCATTCTGTTCTAACCTAAACTATTACTTGCAGCCCTATTAGTTAGGATTTACTATTAGGAATATTGGTAGTAGCTAAAATGTTTAGTGAATTGATTTTTATCATTCTTTCGTACTTGTGATACAAACAGAAAAGAAAATGAAATGTAAAACAGAAAAGAAAATGAAATGTAAAACAAGAAAAGAGAAAAGAAATCACAAGAAAAGAGAAAAGAAATCACAAGAAAACAGAAAAAGAAATGGAAAAGAGAAAAGAAAAAGAAATCAAAAAGAAAAAAAGAAAAGAACTGAAAGACAAAAGACATAAAAGAGAAAACAAAAGAATACATTTTGTATGTTTATAAGATGTGTTATCTGTTTATATGCCACCCTTACACATGTTGATGATATGATGATAAACCAATACCATATAACATTGACTGCCCTGACATTAGCAGCTGACATAGAAGAAAAGAGAAAATAGTCACAACATATCAGAGGGAACAACTAGTCTTTGTTCACACCGCCTCTGCCAGTCATACCCCTGTCAGAAAAATATCTGCACATAACAATTATGCAGAATGACACCCCAACAGTATTCTGTTGATACTGTACGAGTATATGCATTTGTATATGCTGCCCCAGATTTGAACACCCCATACCTGATACCACTGATGGCACATGAGATGAGGAAGCAACTGTTTATGTATGATGAAGATGCAATTTCTATTAGGGTGAAACTTTATGTTGTCACAGCTGAGATTTTATTGTAATGTTTATGCACAAAATCCCCCACATTAACATTGGAGGAAGAATAATTTTAGTCTTTCGTGGTTACGAGATAAGACAAGGATATAATGAAAAATTTATGAATACCATGGACATGGAACAATTCAGAGCAGAAGATTACTGCACATATGAGGACCATATTTGAAGTCATTATTGAAGGATTATCAGTAGACAAGAGACAAATAGATTATGATAATCCCATGGAACCACAGGTACTAAGGACACAAAATGGAGATTAAATAATGGAGAAAAGAAAAATAATAATGACTGAATAATTGCTACGCCCAGAGGTAAGGGAAATAGAGATACATCCGCATTTTCGGAGAAGATATCTCTTTGATTTTTGCTCATTGCCTTTGTAATATGAACATGGTTGTATAACAAATGACTATTCCTTATCACGAATTACAGAATGTTGTAAGATAGTTGAAGTAAATTGACAATTTACTATACTCATAACATACCCAGAATTACAGGAGAGAAAAAAATACATGATTGATGAAATTGGACGTACTGAGATCTGCTCACCCCGATGATATTGGATAAAAAAATAATGTTATCCCAAGGACAGACATGTCACAGATATATCATGGAGATATTATGACATAAGAAAAGAATACCTAGATTGGAAATGCAGCAAACTTTGTCAAGGACACCATGAAATAGACCCCCCGCCCCACACTTAAGATAACTGACGGACGAGATTTTTGAATTATAAGTACCATAAGTCACCCATCTGGCTGTAGTCAGCGGATGTTACAGACACCACATAACTCTGACTAACCCTCGACCTGCGAAGGCAGAGTTGGTGTCGAAATTTTGCACATATGTAAAAAGACATGTTTTTGTTCATGTTTTAGTAAAGTCTAGACATTTGTGTTAATGGTTCCATAAATTATTAGTTGATATATTGTTGATAAATATTCGCAGATATAGTACATAGACAATTAATAAGGATGTATTTCCAGTACAGAATAAGAGGAATAGGAAGGATCCACATTTTAAATATTGGAGCACCATGAGCGATGAATTGGACTTATAAAGAAAATGGAAATGGTACACTGTATGCAAGGATAACCAGAAATAATATGGATACATAGTAGTCAGAGTGCCAGGAACTTTGTCTTATAAGAATATTGTAGATTCCTCACGATCAATTGAATATTTTTTCTTTCCTTCTATGTCACATTTTTTTGAGTGATGACCTTATAAATGTTTTGGATGATTTACACAAATTTTTCATCTCATATTGTCAAAAAGTTCTTACATCTCAGTTGATTGTTCCATAAATAATTGTTTGATGTGTTTTTGATAAATGTATTGCTAGATAAGGTACATAGGGAGTTACTAAGGAGGAATTCTCAAGATAACAGGAGGACTAGAATAGATACAATGATATTGGAACACCATAAATGATACATTGGTGTTATGGAAAAAAAAGGTGACAAATATAAACTGTATACAAGGATGCCTTGAGAGTGACAACATGGATACATATTGTCAAGAGTATAAGCAGTTGTCTTAACAGAGAAAATAAAGTAATACGGAACCCAACGTAGAAAATTCATGATGATTTGAAACTATCTTTTCCTTTTCCCTTATATTTCATAATATGATAGTAACATATTCGTCTGTTGGTTGCTGAATAATTTGATGTTTGAAAATTGATGTATGGTAAGTCAAAGAAGATCTTTGAAAAAAAAAAATATATATATATACATAATATTTCTAGGAAAGAGTTCACAGGAAAAATACTGTGTTGACAGAAAAGAAGGAATGATTAGAAATAACTGACTAATGGACAGGATCACCACCAGACGTACGGATATTGGAGACAAACATCACATATTTTGAAGAAGAAAAAAAAAAATGTAATATAGAACATTTTCTACAGTGACGGACTTAGAACGAATTTATACACTTACCATTTGGAAAATGTCAATAACCGGAAACATTCAGATAAATAAATAAGGATAAGCCATGAGGTTTTAATGTTTTTATTGTGACAAAGATGATTGCTTATAAAAATGATGCTGGTTATATTATCGTCTGATAAAATATGCATATTATGTCTAGAGATGTTTTCTACATGTAATAATGAGCAAGTGGCTCATTCACTAGAGAAAAAAGAAAATAATGAGTACCCATGAAAACATTGGCTATTCTATGAAAGTGGATTACCATTACCATAAGAATTTGGAGATCCTGGACATTTCTTGGGATATTGCAGAGTACTTGGAAACTAAAATAAACGAGTACGCCAGGAAGAGAGAAAAAAAAAAGATTTTTTTAAGTCTTGCAGACTATAATATGGAGCAAATAACAGGAACAGAAAAGAGATAACACCCCCCACCATATTTAAGAGAAGGTAATCAACTATATTTTTGAATGAAATGTAATAGATTATGATAATGCAGCCAAATTCTGCAAATAGGATATTTTATTCTTCATTTCCCAGTGTTGCCACTCGTCACATTTTTTAGTGATGACATGATTGTTTCGAATATTTTGTTGGCCGGTGTTGCCAATTTGAAAATTTGGTTGAAATATGTATTGATATGAAAGATAGTTTGCATTTTTGGAGATGATGTCCATCTATAAGGCCCCTTTATAGACGACAGTCCCATATAGACATAGGAGTTCAGATGTAGGAATTTCGTTAAATTTTCAGAAATATTTTTGGACTTAGAAAATTTTTGAACTTGAAAAAAAAATTTTTTTTTAATATTTTTGGACTTAGAAAATTTTTGGGGATGAATTTTTGTTATTGATAGTACTCAAATGTCTCCCTACGGGATACATTTGCGGAGCCCCGGGATCTATATGTGACAGGGAATGCGTCATTTTAGGAACTTTCCTTTATAACAAATACAGACCATAGCTTAGTTGACAGAAGATAGTTAAAATTTAATCATAGGAACGGACTATAAGATGGGAAAAGCGTAGATTACTTTTTTATCCAATCGTGAGATGAATAAAGGGAGGAAGCAACGCTGACCTAGATTTTGAGCTGAAGGAAAGCGTGTCAAGTCCCGGCTGAAAAGAGTTGCAGATTTATAAGTCTAAGAGACAGACGCATATTTTCTTATGCTGCAGATTTTGAGGATTTCAATCTAATCTAAAGGAAGTTTTTCCAAATTTAGTAATGCCCTGTTTGCATTGTGCATTTATTTCTCACCAGGAAATCTGTAAGTAGAGTGATAACATTTCCTATTATATTTCCATATCAAGGAAAGATAGCCCTTGATCATGTAGAAAGGAATTCATGGCTGCAGGTTGCACCTATGAGTAAAATGCAGAGATGATGAAATTTGCCCTGTATAAACACCAACGATAAATTTGCAGAACATGAGCATATAACGTAACCCATTTAGAACAATGAATTAATCTGTCCGAAGTAGAACTGCTTATATGTACTTGGATCAACGCAAACTGGTATTTGGAAAGAAAAAGTGGACAAGAGTTGAATAAGCCTGATTCATACAATGTCGATTCCCCATGCTAGATTATTGAGAGCATCTTGCATTTTGTATAATGAATGAAAAATACATGTTTGTAACTTCACGCCATCATGTACATACGTTATAATCATTAAACAAAACGTTGACACTAAAGAGAGGTCGTCAATTGATTGCTAAGCCTTAACCATGAATGGAAGGAGGGAATGTCTGTTGAGAAACTTATAAATTCTTACTAACAGCTCACAAACTACAACACCTTAGAGGATAGTCCCCGAACCTGGTTAAATCCTGTAAGACTGTAAGAGAGCAATTTCCAACTCTAGCAGTCTAGCTAGTTCTACATCTAACACTCTCGATATAAACAGCAACCCCCAATTCCCTACCCGGCCACAAAACCCTCAGTGGATGGGAAGGAGTTAAGCTCCTGACAGGGTTGGAAGGAAAGTTCACAGGTTCCCCAGCCTAGCAATGACATGTCAGTGGGCCGAAGGGCTGAAAGCCCAAGTGCCGCTGGTTAGAAAAAAAAATTGTGTACATCCGCACGTGTATCTATTGGATATATATAAAACAAATGTCAAATAAGGAGCAATAACTACCATTTGATAAATAATATTAATGAATAAAGACATTAAAAAATGTGTTAGTAATGTAAACAGTGGTTAGTTCACTGGCTTCCTAGCTCGGTGGTCCATGGTTCGATCCCCAGTTGAGGTGGGATGTTTTAGACCGCAGACGGCTCCGGGGTCGACCCAGTCTCATTAATTGGGCACCAGAGCAACTTCTGGGAAGGTTAAGGCGGCCGGCGTGCTGACCACATCACCCCTAGTGTGCCGATGGTCATAACATCATATTCCCAATAAAGCCTTAATGGGCGTTTAACGGAATCCTTTACCTTTTATCTTTATCAGTAAACTAAAATCCAACATGGTCAGTAAACTGACGTAACAAGAGACAGCAACATCTGCTGCCCTCTATGAGGTCACGTGTTAAACAAACCGAATTTTACGATGAGTTGTTATATTAATGTGACCTCGCATTTTATGTAATCAAAAAAGCAGTTAATTGTCTTTATTTTGACGTTTGGTTAATTATCTTTATTTTGATGTTTGTTTCATATAAATTAGTTGGGTAGGAGTAAAGAAGAAATCTTTTAAAAGTAGGAATTGACTTTTCAACCACCCAGTACAATAAATGCGCACTGTGGTTGCTTGTTCCGTGCAAGTTTTATTGTTGTTAACATCCAGCTGGGTCCTTTCTCAGCTAACTACGGCCTCATTTAATCTCTCACAGCGGATCCCGTTTTATATTTTAACTGGCACTGATAGTAACATTATTTCTCTGTAAGTTGTGTATCGCATAAATCTCTTCTTCTTTGGCAGCTTGACCATGTATTCCTCCTTCCATTCTCTTTATCTCTCTAAAGTTTTGCCAGAAATAAAGAAAGAAATTCATAAGGAAGGGAACCCAAAGTGTCTGAATCGTAAACAAATATTTAAAAAAAAAAGTAAATGATAGGCGCTCTTACGAAAGAATGAAAGAGTACTCTAATTAACACAAAAGAAAGTAACATAAAAAGCACTTCGCAGATTCGATCCCGGTCCATTCGAATAACACTAATGTCTCGCTGTCAGAGTGACCGTTTTACGATATACTACCAGCCAAGCGCTGATCTCTCGCGGCAAAGGTGCCGGGTTTCGATTCGCGGTATCGAAACGCTTCAGTCTCATCATCATCATCATCAGCTGCCATCTCCACAACGAAGGTTGGCTGTAAAGGATCTCCAACGTCTTCTGTCTCTTTTCTTGGTGGTGCACTCTGAAAGGCTCTTCCCAGTCCATCTCTTGATGTTATCTTCCCACTTATAGCGCTGTCTTCCCCTTGCACGTTTGCCTTCACCTCTCCCTTCTATTATGGTCTTCTGCAAGATGTTATGCCTTTTTATGTGGCCAAAGTACTTTAGCTGCCGAACTTTGATCTCCCTCATTAGTTCTCTTTTCATATCTAGATTTTCTAGGACCTCCGTATTTGTTTTCTTCTCTTTCCATGAGATACGCCCCATTCTTCTATATATACACATTTCAGTCTACCCAGCTGTAAATGGATACCTGACTTTGCACTTAAGTTACGGAAGGATAAGGGCAGCGAGGAAGTGAACTGGTCACCCCCGCCTCTCAATGCTGGACCTAGTATGGTGAAGTCTCTAACATTTCACTCCCCTACAACAGTATGAGCTACGGGACTACCTTTTATTTAAACCAGCAAAGCACTCCAAGGTTGTTCTTTTTTTATCCTTAGCCGCCGACCGTCAAAGCAGTCAGTGGCCATTACGCCTGGTGGCGTCTTGTAGGGCAACAACAAATTGATTCCACTTTGCTCGGTCGGCGGCCATCCTTCGTACAGTGCCCCAACTCTGGTTCATTCTTTGCATCTCAGCCTCCACAGTCCTCCGCCAAGTTGTTTTTGGTCGGCCTCTCTTTCGTTTTCCTTCAGGGGTCCAAAGCATAGCTGTTCTTGTGATGGCATCGGGGTCTCTTCTGAGGACATGGCCAACCCAGCTCCAGCGTCTGCCAGCTATGATGGTGTGCATGTCCTCTTGCTTGCTCCGAGTAAGCAGATCTTGGTTTGTGATGATATTCGGCCAAAAGATTCGGAGAATTTTTCTTAGGCATGTTGTGTGAAAAGAGGACAATTTCGACATTTCCTTCTCTGTAACTCTCCAGCTCTCCGCGCCATAGAGAAGCACAGAAAGCACACAGCTCTGATATAATCCTAATTTTGTGCTTGTTCTGTACTGAGAGGACTTCCAGATGTTGTTTAGACTAAAAAAGGCTGTTCTTGCTTTGTTCATTCTGTTGTTGATGTCTTTGCTTGCTCCGCCGTCTGGTGTTACTATGCATCCTAGGTTGTGCCAGGTAATATTTATAGCAGCGTTGTCTGTATCTGGTTTGGTGGCTTCAGTAGAATCGGCACCAAGACTTTTTTTCAATTTCGTAGAAGCTTTATATCCTCATCATTTCACATTGCGCTCCTTAAGGAGAATAGAGCTACAGCTGCAGCTGGTCCCCCTTGTAAAAAGCTTGAGCAAAACAGTTACATGCTCCTGAAGGTGTGGTTTCTGGGGCAATCTGTTTTACATGTGTCGTAAATTTAGATAGGTTTGAAATATATTTACGGTCCCGACTGAGTAGAGAGTAGAGTGGATGGTGATAAGTGTGGTAAAGTGGGATGTTATAAATGTTTATAGGGGGACTTAGTGTACTGACTGAGATCAGCTGTGAAGGTATCTATATCTAATAAGAGTAGTGTATTATAGATAACCTTACTTGCTTCCACATATGTATACCTCAGTCAGAATTATTCTGGAATAGTGTGATGACTACGTTATATGTCTAGGGTATGTGTATGATGAAGTGTAAGTCATAACAACAACAGACAGATAAACAATTTAATTTATTCCACCACACTTGACAACACTGTGACACTCACATACATAAAACACTCTACGAGGATATCTTAAAGGAGTCACTGATAACTTTTCAAACAACAATATGTATTCATTGCTGTCATGAATGTATATATGTCCTGATTCAAATACAAAGGGAACCAGGAATCACAATCAATTTTAATTACAAGTTATATGTACAGAATTTCTCAATATGAATCTTGTAGTGACATGTAATTTTAATAGTATCCTATGTGTGTCAGTTGTGTAGTAGTAATATGAGGTAATACTGGTTTTGTTTTGTTCAAGCTCTGTTGGTATTTGTCATCATGACTTCAATAGTTTGTCTTTATTGGAACTAGTATTGGAGATGTTCTCAGTTCCTGATATTAAAACAATTAATTTCCCCTCTTAATTGTATTTTACACTGTCATTTTAAGATGGGGGTACATAATGTTGAGCTCCATGGCCACACTCTCTTATCTTGCGTGATGACTGCAGAAAAAGGCTCCTCTGCTCGATGAGTTCTGGAGCCACCCCACTGGTTGCTATATGGACCAAGGAGTATGCTGTCCACCTCTGGCTTCAGCAAAGCTCTGACCAGGTGCTGCTCAATAACTTTAAGACCACTGTCCCTGAAAACAAGAAGGATGTACCTTCTACGTCATAACTAATTTATACTCTCTTTCTACACTGAGCACAATACATCACAAACATTGAGTTCAGAGCGTTAGGCCAACTGTCAGCTTCATCTGAAATATTTTTATACCAGTATTTCCCTCCCTAATGGTTACTACGCCTCTGCAATTCCAGCATTATTTCTGTCTAATCAATAATCTAGGTGTCAGTGTACTGTTTGGCCATTCCATGCAGTTTTACTTTCCTCCGACACCTTCTGTTCAGGCTGGAGCATTATAGGCTTTACATCATGTTCGCTACTGAACTACACATATATACAGGCATAAATTAACAATTTACATTCAATTTTCATTAAAAGATATTGAATATTTCAAGCTTACCACAATTCATAGAATAATAAACAGTTTCGTTGACTGGCAATGAATATAGCACAACTCCGATCTGCCGATGTCCCAGGCTTTATTTTATAACAAATATACACTGGTGCTCAACGTACTGCTTCTTAGTAGGTTTATTACAAGATGTGGCAATGAACAGACGCTCTGAATCAAGTATATTCGCAGCTCTACCCAATGAAACCACGTCCACACATCTTTTCAAAAAAGTACCCCTTCTATTCGTTTCCCATAACAACACAAGATAGTATTTATAGCCCGACCAATCGTGTTTAGTCTTATATTTGTTGCGCTCCAATCAATTTGGAGTTAACATGGTAGGCTATTTCCGTAACGTAAGGTTTTTTCAAACACGTTATAAAAAAATTTTATGAGCAGAAATGATTTCATGCTGTCAGGCACCCCCATTATTTTATTTTGGTTATAATTTGGTAATTCCTAGACTATTTGCGTAACGTTTTACATATTCTTTGTCAGCAAGCCCTAAGGAACCCAAATATACAAATTTAAAAGAGCTAAGTGGCTGCGTTCAAAATATGCAATTTCTTTTACCTCCTGTTTCGAAGATGTGCTGTCTGGGTACTGTAATGTTTTCAAACGTAAACCCATCTAATGTCATCTTTTCTAATAAGCGTTTTCCAGGTTTTTTAAAACCTAACTCTGGGAAGGTTAGTGTTTTTATCACTGTCCGTCTGAAAAAAAAGTTAGTGCATGTGGCCTTACACGCGTGATAGTAGTAATTGTGTATCGCGCGACGCGAGTTTAGTGTTGCATGTGTCCTTGCTTTCATTCGCCCCTCTCTCTCTCCTGCTTTATCTGTCTTTTTAGTTACGCCGTGTATAAAATGGAATGAATGAGATATTAAATTTAGGTCATTGATCAGCGTGCGTATCTCAAGTTTAGTACACGTTTCATTGAAGAAAGCGGGTAATAATATAGTAGGCTTTTACTATCAACGTGAAAGCGTTACAATTTGCAGACGAATGAGAACACAAGGGGATTTTGCGTACAGTCATTGTGACAGCACTGTTTCTTTTACCATTTCTCTTTCCTTTATTAAATGTATTTGTTAGGCTTTATATTTACCTGATAATTTATATATGTGGATTAGAATATTTCACGACACCTCCCCTCTTAAAACAGACATCCCATGTCAGTCCTTTATTCTATATACACATAGATAAATGTAAGTCAACTTGACTTTACTCTGCTGTGGTGCTATCATGGTTTTATGTAGTTGGGTCCATTCAGAGTAGGCACTACTCATGAAATCTGCCTCAGACTTCTACAACCAATAATATATTTCGGTTATGTTACTGAACAGCCGCAAGTGTGAGTGCTTGTCTTAATGCTGCTTCGCAACCCGTATTCACCATTTCTCTTCTCTGAGTCTGCGCAATGACATGTCCAGAGAACATTATATTTCCCTCAAAATGTACGTTATGAGGAGATAACATATACCTGGTGATAGCAGAGTTTTCGTAGTGGATCCCATAATCTTCTTATTATCCTGTATGAAACATTCGGAATATCCTCAATCAAAGAGGCAACTCAGGGATTCATTACGTTCCTCCGAAATGTTTACATCCAACAATTTTCTCATCATTCTAGAGAAGACACTAGGCGCATTCTTCAATCCAAATGGCAATCTATTAAACTCATAGTGTCCTTCTGAGGTACTAAAAGCTAGGTATGGTCTAACCTCAGGCTTTACTGGAATCTGATAGTATCCTTTACTCAGATCCACTTTTGAGAAATATTTAGCTTTATTTAGTCTGGCAAACAGCTGATTTGTATCCGGCAATGGATCCACCTGTCCTTCTGTAATAGCATTCAGTCTCCTGTAATCTATACAGAGTCTATGTTCTCCAGAGGGCTTCCTTAAGAGTACAACACCGGAACTATACGAAGATTCACTGTGCGAAATAATTCCTTCCTTCAACAGATAGTCTATCTCTTCCTTCAAAGCTTTCTCCTTAGCAAACGGAATCGAATATGGTTTCATACAGACAGGTGTGGGGTCTATCAGTTTCATATCATATTCCAATAGGTTTGTATGCCCTGGTCGGTCTGTTAACACCTCTGCATGATTATTTAGAACCTGTTGCACTCTCTCTTTCTGAGTTTTCGTTAAATGTGTACTGATTTTCACCTGTGCTGCTGTCTCACAGGGGTGTAATGGATATTCAAATGATGAAAGTGGTTCCTTTTTCATCTCCATGGCGATGGACAAGGTCAACAAGTGTGTCTCTTCCTGATGTTCTCTTTCCAAATATTTCTTCAGGAGATTCACATGATAGATTTTTTCTTTCCCCTTCTTATCTATCTTATAATTTGTTCTAGACACCTTCTCTAGAACTGTATATGGACCCTGCCATCCAATTTGTAACTTATTCTGACTCCCGGGGAGAAGAAGCAGTACCTTCTCTCCCACAGCCAAATCTCTGTCTTTCGCCTTCCTGTTATAATAGGCAGCATGTTTCTTCCTGGCTTGTTTCAAATTTTCATTGGCAAGTTTCCAGCCAGTTTTTAAACGAGTGGTCAGCTCATTCACATATTGGTATGAAGATGTAATGTTTTCCTCTGCCTTTTCATCAGTCCACGTTCTTAACAAAGCTACATATGGACCTTTAATTTTGTGGACCTATTTGTCCATGCACCGGTATGGTCTCTTCCACTCGAAGCTCTATAGTGATGATTTTTCCTCCCAGAATTTTCATGCACAAAACGACCGCTACCAATTTTTCTCTTGGGGCTGTCTCCCCACTTAAAATTCTTGATGAGAGATTTCCTCTCTACATCCTCTTCCTCCAGTTTGTTTAAGTCCGATTGAGGGATTTTCGGCTTATCCTGGGGTAAGACATCTTTTTGCACTCTCCGCATAGTGGCCATTGTAAAACAGTTAAGTGAAGCTTGTCCGTGAAAAGGGGCTTCCCATTCCATTTGGTCCACTTTATCAAATTTATATTTCTTTTTATTGTCAGGCCTAATTTTGCCCCGTGGCGTGTCCAGGTCCTGATCAATGTTCCCACTTGTGGGTGTTCCCTCATGTGCTATGCTACACCTTTCTACAAAATTCTCAATGTCCCATCTTGCTTTGGGCCAATAATAATTGTGAGCCACCTTTTGAATGATGGTACCTATCTTCTCATGGTCCCCATCTGGTTTCACATGTAGGCTCCTTATTAAGTCTGCCCTATATCTTTTAGGAAGTACCAGCTGTCCCTGACCTTTGGATCTAGCTCCAGTCTTCCTATACATCAACTTGTTTTTCATGTAAAAATCTCCCTTGCCTGGAGTTGTATGACAAGTTGACAATTTTCTGAAACAAGGCTTGAGTGTTTTGTCCCCAGCCTGTGCCTTCCTCATCTCTTCTGGAGTGGTATCCAACATAATATCCTCCTCCTGTCTTGAGGTCGACCTGACCTGAAGGGTTGCCATATACACAGGTTTCCTTCTGCAACGGTCAGTGTCATGATTGTCCATCTGACAATTCTTACACCACCTTTTTCCTTGGTTGAAAGATTTTCTTTCATCATATTTCCTTTCATCGAATTGTGGGAATTTATTTTTATTTTCATACCGTGGCCTATCAAACTGGTGCTTACCTTTGTTTTGATCCCTAGGATCAAATTTATTAAAGTTCTGTGGTGCCCTAAAGTTATCCACTTGTTTCTTTTTATTACCTGTTACCTCTGCTTGAGCTGCTTGATACCTTTCAGCAACATTTAGCAACTCACCCAGCCTCTCTGCACCTTGTTCCATGAGAAACTTTCTCAGGTCTGGAGCCATGGACTCTCTTAATTGCTCTATAAGGACCATTTCCTTAAGATCTTGGGTTTTCCCCAGAGAAGTCCATTTCTCCAAGTATGTCTCTATTCGTGCAGAGAACTGGTGATAGGTTTCACCTGACAGTAGTTTAGCATTCCTAAATTTTTTCCTATAAAATTCTGCATTCTTTTCATACCTTAACAAAAGAGCCTGCTTTAGCATGTCATAATTGTCCTGATCACCTCTGCTCATTTTTGCAAAAACTTCATAAGCTGCCCCACGAAGTCCTTGAGATAACTTTAAGCTCCACCTTTCTCTCTCTAACCCATACGTGGTAGCTAATAGTTCATACCTATTTAGATAGCTCTCTATATCATCGTCTTTCTCAACAAAATGATCTAAATGAAAATTCATAGCTGAGGTTGAGGCTCCTTGGCTAGCAGTGGCATCAGAGGCAAAGGGACTGGCACCATTTTCAGGAGCATGGCCTTGAAACTCAAACTCCCTTAGTCTTAACTCATGTTCCCTTTGTAATCTCTTCTCCTCCTTTTCTGCTTCCCTTTCTGCAGCTAATCTCTTCTCTTCTCTTTCTGCAGCCTGTCTTCTTTCCTCGGCTTCCAATGCTTTAGCCTCTTTGTCAGCCTCAATCTGCAACCTCTTAGCCTCAGCCTCAATCTGCAACCTCTTAGTTTCCTTTTCAGCCTCTAACTTTCTTTCGGCCTCTTTTTCTAATCTTCTTTCTTCTCGTTCAATAAATTTGTCACATTCAGTAGTGACATAGGCAACCATAACTTGCCCATCTAATCCTAACTCTTTTGCAGTCTGAACAGCAGCAGATCGAAATTTGGCTAGGTCCGCCATTGTCTATCAGGTAAGTTTATACAATGTCTAACTAACAATTCAATCTCTAAATATATATCTAATGGACAACACAGGCACCGAGAGCTCAACCTTATTTAATTCCACCCAAGGATACCTTTTTAATTCTTATTATTCCCTGAAGTGAATTACCCCCAATATTTGTAATAGGTAAAGATTCAAAATCCCGGACGAGCCCCCAATATATGTGGTAAAGTGGGATGTTATAAATATTTATAGGGGACTTAGTGTACTGACTGAGATCAGCTGTGAAGGTATATATATCTAATAAGAGTAGTGTATTATATATAACCTTACTTGCTTCCACATATGTATACCTCAGTCAGAATTATTCTGGAATAGTGTGATGACTACGTTATATGTCTAGGGTATGTGTATGATGAAGTGTAAGTCATAACAACAACAGACAGATAAACAATTTAATTTATTCCACCACACTTGACAACACTGTGACACTCACATACATAAAACACTCTACGAGGATATCTTAAAGGAGTCACTGATAACTTTTCAAACAACAATATGTATTCATTGCTGTCATGAATGTATATGTGTCCTGATTCAAATACAAAGGGAACCAGGAATCACAATCAATTTTAATTACAAGTTATATGTACAGAATTTCTCAATATGAATCTTGTAGTGACATGTAATTTTAATAGTATCCTATGTGTGTCAGTTGTGTAGTAGTAATATGAGGTAATACTGGTTTTGTTTTGTTCAAGCTCTGTTGGTATTTGTCATCATGACTTCAATAGTTTGTCTTTATTGGAACTAGTATTGGAGATGTTCTCAGTTCCTGATATTAAAACAATTAATTTCCCCTCTTAATTGTATTTTACACTGTCATTTTAAGATGGGGGTACATAATGTTGAGCTCCATGGCCACACTCTCTTATCTTGCGTGATGACTGCAGAAAAAGGCTCCTCTGCTCGATGAGTTCTGGAGCCACCCCACTGGTTGCTATATGGACCAAGGAGTATGCTGTCCACCTCTGGCTTCAGCAAAGCTCTGACCAGGTGCTGCTCAATAACTTTAAGACCACTGTCCCTGAAAACAAGAAGGATGTACCTTCTACGTCATAACTAATTTATACTCTCTTTCTACACTGAGCACAATACATCACAAACATTGAGTTCAGAGCGTTAGGCCAACTGTCAGCTTCATCTGAAATATTTTATACCAGTATTTCCCTCCCTAATGGTTACTACGCCTCTGCAATTCCAGCATTATTTCTGTCTAATCAATAATCTAGGTGTCAGTGTACTGTTTGGCCATTCCATGCAGTTTTACTTTCCTCCGACACCTTCTGTTCAGGCTGGAGCATTATAGGCTTTACATCATGTTCGCTACTGAACTACACATATATACAGGCATAAATTAACAATTTACATTCAATTTTCATTAAAAGATATTGAATATTTCAAGCTTACCACAATTCATAGAATAATAAACAGTTTCGTTGACTGGCAATGAATATAGCACAACTCCGATCTGCCGATGTCCCAGGCTTTATTTTATAACAAATATACACTGGTGCTCAACGTACTGCTTCTTAGTAGGTTTATTACAAGATGTGGCAATGAACAGACGCTCTGAATCAAGTATATTCGCAGCTCTACCCAATGAAACCACGTCCACACATCTTTTCAAAAAAGTACCCCTTCTATTCGTTTCCCATAACAACACAAGATAGTATTTATAGCCCGACCAATCGTGTTTAGTCTTATATTTGTTGCGCTCCAATCAATTTGGAGTTAACATGGTAGGCTATTTCCGTAACGTAAGGTTTTTTCAAACACGTTATAAAAAAATTTTATGAGCAGAAATGATTTCATGCTGTCAGGCACCCCCATTATTTTATTTTGGTTATAATTTGGTAATTCCTAGACTATTTGCGTAACGTTTTACATATTCTTTGTCAGCAAGCCCTAAGGAACCCAAATATACAAATTTAAAAGAGCTAAGTGGCTGCGTTCAAAATATGCAATTTCTTCTACCTCCTGTTTCGAAGATGTGCTGTCTGGGTACTGTAATGTTTTCAAACGTAAACCCATCTAATGTCATCTTTTCTAATAAGCGTTTTCCAGGTTTTTAAAACCTAACTCTGGGAAGGTTAGTGTTTTTATCACTGTCCGTCTGAAAAAAAAAGTTAGTGCATGTGGCCTTACACGCGTGATAGTAGTAATTGTGTATCGCGCGACGCGAGTTTAGTGTTGCATGTGTCCTTGCTTTCATTCGCCCCTCTCTCTCTCCTGCTTTATCTGTCTTTTTAGTTACGCCGTGTATAAAATGGAATGAATGAGATATTAAATTTAGGTCATTGATCAGCGTGCGTATCTCAAGTTTAGTACACGTTTCATTGAAGAAAGCGGGTAATAATATAGTAGGCTTTTACTATCAACGTGAAAGCGTTACAATTTGCAGACGAATGAGAACACAAGGGGATTTTGCGTACAGTCATTGTGACAGCACTGTTTCTTTTACCATTTCTCTTTCCTTTATTAAATGTATTTGTTAGGCTTTATATTTACCTGATAATTTATATATGTGGATTAGAATATTTCACGACAATAAGTAATTGAGAAGTAAAGGTGTGAGAATAGATTTCACGAGTGGATAGTTTAAAGAGAAGATCCGTCTCTGGAATGAGTAGTTTCTCTAGTCCAGCCTATCTATACGACTATAATTTAGTATAAGACAATCTTGCACCTCCCTATATTTAGAAATATAAGTTTAACTAAACACACACACACACAATTATGTGACAAAAAGACACACAAACGTGAACAAACTATGGTAAATTGGGTATGGGTCTGACCAACACACAAAGGTAAGTTCTTTTGTTGTTTATTATCATTTAAACTTTACAACATCGAATATCTAAAGAAAGATCAAATAAATCAGAAGTTCATACGTAGAAAAATACAGAATACATGTGCCCTCCCCTTTATTGAGAAAAAGAACCCAACAAGTTAATATCCCCAAAGGTTAAAGGTTGGCACTATGTTACAGCATAGACAGTAAAGAAAAGAACAAAGTTCCTACTAAATGCTACTCAGTAAGTAAACAACATTTAAGCAAAACCAAAGATGGTGTAGTTTCTGTAACTAAGAAATTATTCACTCTCTCTGTCTGACATACAGTGGCCACTCAATCACGCTTACCTAATCTGGGTGATATATCCCGTGGAAATACGAGTATCCTGAATATAAACTTTCAGTGTTTTGTATCTTCCAAATTTGGCCCCAGTCCTTCCTCTATAACAAATAAGATTTTTATGAGGTGGACGCCAAATTTGGTGGTTGATTCCTGGATAGACAAATGTCACCTCGAATAGTTAATGTAGAAACCAAAAAAAAAACCCCGCGATCTGTGTTCACAGTAAACAGTAGAAAAGTATTTCCAGTCTTTTGAAACATCTGGTTGCTAAAAACTGTTACAATTTATAACTGATGATGATGGTAAATCCTATCGGCTGGCTCTGTGGTGATTGCCGATTTTGAAACAGCGTAACTTGCTGGATAAATCCTCTGATACGACTGTCAAAAGTCAGATAGTAATGACTGGTATTACGCCACAGTGGGCTGATAAAATTGAATGAATATCTGGGTATTTGTAAGTCCAGTTAACTTTACTATTTAAAATGTTTATGTGCCTCTTTGGCAACTCCTGTTCACAACTGAACTTGGGGACGCTTAATGCCAAGAAGAGGACAACATTAATCAATCAGTAGATGAAGAAAAGGACCAAAATAGACCACAATAGACCGCTGGTCGCCGTTTGATCAGGTCTGCTAGAATAGAGAAACATTATGTCAGTCCTGATTAACATTAAAAGGCACACGGTGTCTATAGCCTATCCTATCGCGCGTCGCTTAGCGGTTGCAGGTTTGGTTGAGGCATGCAGCCTTTTCCCCTCCTGTCCCGGTACACGATCAGCGCACAATGTCAATTATTATTCAATTATCCCTACGCGCACTTAACAAAATATCGCCTGTCATTAATGGCTATTAGATTTTCGGCGTCTGGTATAACTAACAGTCTATAAACTAATAAAACGGTATTGAATCAGTTTTACTAATAACAGTTCACATGAGACAAGGGACGTTTCGGGTTTTACCCTTCGTCAGCCACAAACAGGTGACAAAGACCAAAATTACATATAGGTACTACAAAACTATACGATGATGAGAAACATACAAAAAATGGGCGATACAAGCAGATGGAAAAAGTAAATAACAATACAAGAAAACCGTAAAATCTAAAAGAAATACTGAAACAAGAAAGAAATTAATCCAACGAAACGAAAAAAGAAGAATAAACAAAACTGTGGAACTAGTTAAAGTTATTAACTAGTTCCACAGTTTTGTTTATTCTTCTTTTTTCGTTTCGTTGGATTAATTTCTTTCTTGTTTCAGTATTTCTTTTAGATTTTACGGTTTTCTTGTATTGTTATTTACTTTTTCCATCTGCTTGTATCGCCCATTTTTTGTATGTTTCTCATCATCGTATAGTTTTGTAGTACCTATATGTAATTTTGGTCTTTGTCACCTGTTTGTGGCTGACGAAGGGTAAAACCCGAAACGTCCCTTGTCTCATGTGAACTGTTATTAGTAAAACTGATTCAATACCGTTTTATTAGTTTATAAACTTATATTCCTTACCAGTTTTACTGCAGCCCCTTAATTTATTTACTTATACATAACTAACAGTCACTTACTAAAATTACACAACATGGAATAAACGTGAATTCTATGGTCCACTATCAGTCACGTCTATCATATTATATCAGTCAGCTAAACCGTATCTTCTTGTGATAAAGCGGGTTATGGAATTTGCATTAAACTGCACAACTGACAAAAGAATCTACGCGTTATTTATTTCCCTAGTTTTAACGCTAGGAAATCACAGTGAATTGCAATGGTAAAACTTAACACATTTTAACATTTAAGCACACATTTCTATTACCAGAAAATCCGAATGAAATCCCTACGAAGGCTATTAACACACCTTCCACAAAATGGTTCTAGACTACGTGTTTAGACTCCGAAAAATTCTGAGCGACAACTGATAACTGGTTTGAGAAGACGCAGTTTATATACATTATTGTTATCTGCTCTCTAGAGGATGTTAATTTTCACACTATAGGGCATAGCAGAAAAATCAGGAAACTACGTTTCCCCAGATAAAAGGTTTTACGGCCGCTCTGTTCGGCGTTGCTAATCGACAACAAAGACTGACAGAGTCTTAAACCGTGTAACGGGTTTCTGTAGGTTTTCCCCGTTTCTGGAGATCAAAGGGTCTATCTCCCCCTGTATGTACGAACAGCAGAGGATCCCTCGGGAAAATATTTTTGCCCCGTCGTCTCGCTTCAAAGACCCGGTGTTTTTCCACGTGCATCGGTCTGATATCTGATGATTGACAGATCAGCTCGCGTGAGAAACTAAGGGAAACAGACCGGGTTTGCTCCCTGTTATGACTGGCAGGTCGCGGAAGTTGGTAATATTTCCGTTTGTTTACGTCTCAGGGAAAAGAGGCGTTGATTAAAAATGAGTAAACGCAGGCTGTAAGTTGCATGGCTGTGCTAGCGAATCATAGACCGTTAACGGGACTTCAGGGCTGTCAGATACTGTAGGCTATATTTCCATTATACGTCACAACATGATGAGGTAGCCAGTGTCCCCCCCCCCCAACCTCATATTAGCCGCCTTGTACGACGTACCTTAGGGTGCAGTCGGCCTGTTCTATCTTTATCTCTTCAGAGACGCCCTGGAACCATACGGGGCGTACAATTTTCTTAGTTTGTGCTTTCTTTATTCTTTACGCCATTTGTCTTGGTTCACTTTTAACTCCTTCTTTGCTGGAGAATCAGGAAGAGATGAACTGCGTAGAACTCCTTCCTAATGTTCTGTCAATTTCTTCACCTGCTCTTTTATGAGTCTAAACAGCTTCCTCAATCTTATCTTTGATTAAAACATTTTTTGTGTGTGTAAATGTTTATATCTTCCTTTTTTCTTCTCTACGTTGCTGTATTCCTCAAATTTCCATTGGTTGTAGTTTCCTTTCTCTGTCAAGCTCTGTCAAGCCAAATCGCCAGGCTGCTGCATTCTGCGCCCTCTGGGGCTTCCTTTCACTTCTTTGTTCTGCGTTGAAGCTCTCGTTGTGTTCTTGTTTAAATTTACTTCTTATTATTCCGTTCCTATATATATATTTTTTTTTAAATACCAGGCAGTCCTTATTCTTGAATTCTCAGGGTAAGGTAGGGGGAGGGAGATCAAAAATGACACGGAGAAGATAACTGGGGTCATAAATGAAAGGGGTAAATAAGACATTGAAAGACCTTGAGCAGACGGCACGGGACAGGAAGACTTGGCATGTGTTTGTTGAAGGCCTATGCTCCTCTGTGAGCCAAATGTTAGTCAATGAACGCATATTTGTGATAGTGTGTGCCTGTTTTTTTATTTTTTATTTAGCAACCATTTTTGCTCTTGTTATTCATAAAATGTATTTGCACGCCTCTTTCCATACCTGGTTTTGACCAGGTATGACGCTGACCGAACCAACACACAAATCAAGAATAAATACTGATTTTCTCCCAGAACGCTTAGCGCCAGAAGTGATTTTAAAAAAACCAACCTAGAAACTGAACTAACCTTTGACCTTTGACTTGTTGCTAAGAGTCGTCTGTATTTGTTTCGCCTTCCAGTTGTTGAAGCACTAGATGCTTCATTACCTTTAAAAAGTAACCGTAAAGTTAGTCCTATAACAGACACTGCAATGGGAAGTGAAGTGTCAGACACTGCACCTATAATATATATCACCCTTTATGAGATGGGGTGGCCGATTCCCTTCTTCGCTGCCTTAGCCTTCCCCAATTCAAGAGCAGAATCCGGTACCCATCTACAACTGGGTAGACTGGAGAGTGACGCCACTAGGTTCAAAACTCGCAATCCAGTAACTTTATCGTCAGAGGCAAGCATCCTAACCACTCTGCCAACGAGATCCTCATAGACATTGTAACAATGAATGCATCATTCCCTTCTCGGCTTCTCATATATCCGGCACTGTAGCTGTATATCTTCTAAGTTTCAGTTCAGGGATTTTCCCAGGGATGTGGAGTGGACCAAACAAGTTTCCGACTTCGACTGAAATTTTACAACTTCGATTCCGACTACAGTTTTTTTTTTACTAGTCATGTGCTATAAAATTCGAAGTACGTGTCCGGGCAATATTTACCGACTCCGACTGCACTTAAAAAAACCACCGACTAAAGGACTCCGACTTCCGACTCCGACTTCACAGCCCTGGAATTTACAGGTCCAAACCTAAAACATTGAACATCGACGTTGATTACCACGTTGATTATCCGGTACTGAATTGTCTGTATCTGCGTATTGCTGTATATCTTGTGTTCTACCACTCGACGCTCTAATACATGGGTTCTCAACCGTTTTTTGCTCATCCCCCCCCCCCTTTCTGATCATCATTTACCTCTGTGCGCCCCCCCCCCCCCCCCGATAGTCACTGTTAGCTGGAAAAAGGTACTTTACCATCTTATTGTGGCCCCTAGAAATACGGCTTGGAAAAGGGGGGGGGGGGGGGGAGGAGGAGAGATATGGTCCATGTTGAGAACCATTGCTCTAAAAGACATTGTAGTAATGAATTTATCATTCTTCTCACGACTTGTCAGATATCCGGTACTGAATTGTTGTCTGTAGTTGTGTATTGCTGTAAATCTTCTGAGTCTTAGTTCCGGCAATTTATTGCGTAAGTAAACTTGCTGCCATCGTGGAAGATAAAGATAACGCTGATAAGAAACGTAGGTCAAAGGTTGATTGAAATATATCAAAATAAACCATCAGTCATTGCACTCGAATGTGGACTGAGGAGAAAACAGAAGCAAGGCGAGGGCCCCCTTAAATATCGACTTTTTAAAGTATCAGCTATGAAATTCATCCTTTAAAATGAAAACCAAGATTGTCACGGGATTTGCCTCCCCTTTGCTCTGCAATAGTGATCCATCAGTGGCCAAAACTCAAGAGTATCTAAAATAGGTCTTCAAAGGTGTCTACCTTCGCACAAGATTACTCTTGACAGAGTTGTAGATAGAAGGATAATGATGCTTCTATCTCAAGGGGGTATCACAAGATAATTTAGAAGTCAAGAACAATGCTGCATAGGACAGAGCATTATTTACTTATATCTGATCCGGCACCTTTTGTGAAGTTTTAAGCAATGGTGTAGCTTGTTCGAGCCCCCAGCTGGTTTAATCCAGCGAAATTCCTGTTATAAGTATGTTTGGCTCTATGGCTGTAACTATATGTATATGTATTAAAGATCATACATGCGCTCTCTTATCTATAAGAACTGAATCAAATATGGATTTGTAAAATAACATATGACAAATTTAATAATCAGTTAGTCTTTAACAAATTTAAATAAATATGGATGAAAGTGACTTTAGAGGGTTTTAAAAAAAAAATTGTTTTCACTGAGACTTAATTGGGGACTAATGATTATTGTCCGTTGCTTGCGCCTGTTACAAAGAACTTAACTTGCTGAGTACTGCAGTGGGTCGTTGTCATGTCTTTTGTGATGAGGACTCTTCTCTACATGCGTCTAGATGAACTTCACTCCTAATGTCAAGGTGGGTGTCTTCACAACGTGTCCACTGTAAGTAGTTGGTGTCGACCCCAGCTTTTGAATCACAAGATAGTGGCGAAGACTCTTACTTCCGACTGGTCTCTTGTAAGTGTAACTTCGTACCACGAACAGTAATGTAGTCTAGTACCACGAACTTTAGGAAAAATAAAAGAACAAATGCTTCTGCTAAGTACACTTGTGGGTTGCAGATTAACAGGCGCATTGTCTCGGTGACTACCCACAAATGTTAGCCTCTCTGAATAATTATTCTCCCTGATTATATATATGATAACTCAGGGAATATGATTAGAAATCACCGTTATTCTTCCGGTTACTTAAATGGGGAAAATGTGTCTGGACAGCGCGAGTGCAATGATTTGCCTTAACTAATATTATAAAAGTACACATCTCACAAAATAATACTGTACATCCTTGGCACACGTGAGGTAATCATTTCTCTGTTTGGAGTCTGGGGTCGCTTCTGCTTTCGCTTTCCTGCGCGAACTAGCATAAAGCAAACACCAGTGCTTGCTGTAGTGGTTTTTGAACATACTATTTTCATATGGTGAGGTTGCCAGCCTCCTAAGACTGGTATAATCACTTAGAAAGTACAGACATGTCAAATTCACATTTTAAACTATATTCTTACACTCACCCCAAATGGGACATACAATCTCCTGGCACAGTAGAATGGACACAGCAACTTTGATTTGATGCTTCGAACACTCGGTCTGGGGTAGTGTCAGAATCCCTCTTATGACTTGTGTTCCTGATTCCTTAAGTTTCCAGTCTTGGTATTTAAAATTGCGGGTTATCTTTTAAATTATAAAGACGCCCAAATACTTTGATCTGTCACTTTTAATTTTGGAATTTTTTGTCCGATCCTTCTCTCTGGCTACTGGGAGTTGTTACTTGGCGTTGTTGAACATGCAGTCTGATTTGTGTCTCCGACTTCGCTAGATTATATTTCCATTTCTCAGTCAAAGTTCCATATTGTATTTCCGGCCAAATTTCCAATGAGAGCTAAAGTTTATTTCAGGCTCTCAATTTAGACCAATCCTGTCTCTTTAGAACTATGTGGGTCGGGGTGTTAAATCATTATTATCCCACGCGTATTTTAAAATATCAATTTTAAAATTTAAACTCGTGACCTCTTTCAAATATGGCAGTAATACTTCCGATTGCGTTTATGCAAATTGACAAACACATCGGTGAACTTATTTCCTGGCTAATGCCTTTCCCAACACAATCTCCCCAGACGGATTATCTATACTATTGATACAGAGATGGGCCTTCGCAAGCGATTACATATTAATACCTGTGTTTACTGTCGTAAATTTATTTTGAGAGAAAAGAGTCGTAGAAATAGTGGTCCGGTTTAGAGTGGAAAATGATGATGGTAAGCTCAGTGATAGAAAATGTAGAGATTTAATAGTTGCTTCACAGCGTGCTGGAGGAGAGTAAAGACAGACTTATTTACGACAAATCGTGTCTCTCAATCTTCTCTTTCACTCTCCTGGTCAAACAATTATTTGCCAGTTTTCCAGACTCGCATCTGCGCGCTCATCGATTCGGTGTTTTCAAACACACACACGACGTTGATACAAACTATATTAAACGAATAGGGGAAAAGTTGGGCTTTGGGTATATCCAACACACAGAACTAAATGAGTTTAGGTGATTTTATTCACTTTATCATCAATCACTAAAAATATCAGATATTACATAAATTATCATAAGTACACAAATGCAAATAACAAGTTTGGGAGGGGGTGAAGAAGATTGGTATCGACTAAGCCCTTCCCGCTCATTAGACAAAGACAAACCCAGTCCAGAGATAGATAATATCAGGAACACGGGTACGTTAACCTAACAGTAAAGTTAATTACTCCGAAAGAGGTGTTACCAAGTTAGGTATAGGTGATAGAAAAAAAAAACCTGTTCTTCCCAGCTGTTCTTCCCTTTACTAAGCAAATGGAAAGGAGGTGGTTTTAAACAGAGTTAACAACTTATCAACTATCCCACTTAAAGGAACAATGTAGGGTATACAGAAAAGATATATGTTACCAGGTAAGCAAGTTAACAAAATGGTCACACAAAAGAATTAATTTCCTGTCATTCATACACGCGCTAGCAAAGGCCTTCACTCATCTTGCTCTCACTTACCGATTGTGAAAAAATCTTGCACTCCATAGAATAACACAACAGCAGTTACACCTCAACTAAATGTATGAGTGTTTGTTCAAGTTCTAGCCCCAGATTATCGGGTAGGCGGTCAGCACATAAAAGGGTCCCGTAATCGCTGGAAAATGAATCTGTAGTTGTGTCTCTTTTCTTAATAACAGTTTCTATGGGAGGGCACGGTCTCTGATACCGGGGTGAGGATGGTGTGGTCTATTTGACTATGCCGCGGATAATAAAATTCTTACGCGTGCTGGTACACTTTATCCGTGAGGTATGGTTTAAGTCCAGTGAGAAACTAGTCACATCACTGTTCAGGAAATTATGAATTATCTCTCTGTGTCAGTAAACTAACAAAGCTCGGGCCAGTGTTCTTCTTCCCGTTACGACTTAAGTTGTTTGATGGTGCGTTAAATTTGTCTTTGGGTGTGCTTTCTTTGCTATAAGTTAGATAGCGGAATTCCAAACATAGAATCGCCTCAAAGATTAAAAATTTACACAGTCTCAACAAGTTCTGCGTCAGGGGAACTATACACACTGTTTATGCTTTGCTTTGCTTAGATTGATTTCTTTATTGCTTTCTTAATGCTGGGATCGCACAGGTTACGATCACTCTGTATGAAAGAAAAAAAAGACATGTAATATACCGAAAACAAATAACCTTCTAAAGCGCGATGAATTTCCCGTTAAGCCTATTATATATATGCTCGCGTATTTAATTATGTATTTAATAAACACTGCGCGAGTTCTAGTGGTTAAAAACACACATCTATAAAACTAGGACTTAACTGAATTTATTAATTATAAATTCCTTCGCGACTTTAAAAGTTAATTTAAGCATCTATTATCTTTTGAAATAATATAATAGATAGATCATTATATTTAAAACTGGAACTCTTGCGATGGTTTAATTAAATAGATTTAAATTAACACAAAATCCCTTTAAATAGAATGACTGAGCTAGACCACTGATCACTTTACACAATATATATTACCGCTTTGCACAGAAATAGAAATCACTGCAAATATATATAAAATCCAGGGGAAAATCTATAACAAGATTTCAATAAAGCTAGTGCTTCTGTAAAGGTCTGGCCAGCGAGTGATAACGTGTCTAGTTCTTCATGGTCTATTTAGCTAAAATGAAATGTAAGTTGAGTGGGACATGATAAACTTGACAACTTATTTGATCTCACGAACTTTTGGGGATCTGACCGCCAAATCAAGAGATGAAGCCGCCCCCTGGTCTTCGTATCCGCTCGCTGCTGCCCGTTTCGCTTTCCCCCGTTCGCTCGGTTCCTCGATTGACACCGAGACGCGAAATTAGCGGCAAGCAACTGCGTCTCGTATCAGGGAAAACTACTGTCTTTGATAGCGCCGGTAGTCTCCCTTAAGATCCCTCGGTCTGTCTCTTTGATCTCGTCGCTGTATCCTACATGAGTCCCGGTGGAATGCGTTCTGGCAAACGAAAAGTTACAACAAATGTTCAGGGGTTCTAATGTTATGAAAAGCTAAGGGTCCCTTAAATCATCCATCATATCAGGGAAAATTCACTAGTCAAACTAGACGTACGTCACATTTACGTACATCTCCCAGACGGATTTCCAAGACTGACAATCTGGCTTTCTCTCCATCGATCGTGCGATACCACCTTATGTCAACAATGACTGTCTCCATCAAAGGTGGTTAGACGACTTAAGTGATAGAAGTATTATCCGCTGACCTGTCTAATTAGCCTTGCAATACGTGTAAGGGAGTGAAGTGTTAGAAACTTTACTATATACGTTCACAGCTTTATGGTAGGACTTGAACAGTTCCCTTCCTCGCTGCATTTGCCTTCACTAATTCAAGAAGTACTCGATTACAGATGGGTAAGGTGGAGCCTGATGTTACCAGATTTAAATCCGGAAATCCGGTAACTTTTCCGAGAGAGGTCATCAATGGCAAATTGGAAAAAAACAAATGACCAAAAAGAGTCCACGTGTAATAACCCACTGACAACATAACGTTATCAGTAACAGAAAGATATGTTAAAAAAGCAAACGGCTTACAAGAGCTAGATAAATAAATGCAAGAATATCTACCAAACGTAAGAAAACAAGTTTGCTGCAAGCGAATTTGAGCAACAACCTGTGATGACTATTGCGGGAGATGGCGATAGAGGAGTCAAATAGTCGATTTTCAAAATGTTGCTACGGTAACATTAAATCTCAGTTTATTGAGGTCATAATCACAAACGAAAAAAATGTTAGAAAATGTGACTTTATAAATAAAAGTGCTGGAGATTGATGTGATAAATAAAAGTGTTAGAGACGGTGACATGATAAATATAACTGTTAGAGACGGTGATATGATAAATAAAAATGTTAAAGACGGTGACATGATAAATTAAAAATGTTAGAGATGGTGATATGATAAATAAAAATATTAGAGACGATGATATCATATAAAAATAAACATTTTTGAGACGGTGACAAGATAAATAATATTTAAAAATTTAGAAATAATGACATGATAAATAACAATGTCAGAAACGGTGACATGATAAGTAAAGGTGTTAGAGGCGGTGACGCGATCAAAGCAGTATTAGAAACGGTGACATGATAAATACAAATATCAGAAACGATGACATGATAAATAAAAATGTCAGAAACGGTAACATAATAAAACAATATTAGATAAGGTGACATGATAAATAACAGTGTCAGAGACAGTGACATGATAAATAAAAATGTGAGAAACGGTGACATGATTTTAAAAACATATATATATTAGAGACGGTAATATGATAAATGGACTCCGCCTAATAATAATAATAATAGCCCCTTCAGTCATAACTGACTATGGGAATGCGCCCCTGAGGTGACAGCCCTCAGCTGCTTATTTTCCTGGTGCTCCTTTCGACGTTTTCTCCTCACCTCTGCTTCTTGTGTGAGCCTCTCTTCACCGCCTAGGCCTGTCCAAAACCTGGCTGAAAAAGCGAGGAGGGCGACCCCTCAACCTTGCAAAGGCACAACAGGCCAATCACCTGCTTGTCTTCATAATCATCATCAGCTGCCATCTCCACAACGAAGGTTGGCTGTAATGGATTTCCAACGTCTTCTGTCTCTTGTCTTGGTGCACTCTGATAGACTCTTTCCTATCCGTCTCTTGATGTTATCTTCCCACTTATAGCGCTGTCTTCCCCTTGCACGTCTGCCTTCAACTCTCCCTTCTATTATGGTCTTCTGCAAGGTGTTATGCCTTTTTATGTGGCCAAAGTATTTTAGCTGGCGAACTTTGATCTCCCTCATTAGTTCTCTTGTCATACCTAGATTTTCTAGGACTTCCTTATTTGTTTTCTTATCTTTCTATGAGATACGCCACATTCTTCTATATATCCACATTTCAAGAGCCTCAACTCTTTCTTCCAATTGCTTATTCGTTGTCCATGTTTCTACACCATACAGTAATGCAGAATATATATATAACATTTTATGATTCTCAGTTTTAATTTGTGAGATAACTGTTTAGATGTCAGTATCTGTTTCGTGTTGTTGAATGTAGCTTTGGCCATTCCTATTCTCTTCTTGATTTCTGTTTCACATCTGCCATCTTCTGTTATTATATGACCAAGATATACGTAGCTCTTGTCTTGTTCCGGGATTGTCCCATTTATGCTTATCTTTAATGTGGGCTTATCGTCTGTTATGCTAATTATCATAGTTTGTCTTAGTTTGCTTGTCTTAAAAACCGATTAATAGAAACGACAGAGAGAACATCGGACTGATCTTAAAGGCAACGAACTTGCACGAATTCCGGATGACGATTTATGGATCATGGGACATTAGAAGTATTAACGGGAAAAAGAGGAACTGGTGGAAGAGATGAGGAAAGAAAATTACCAGAGTTGGAAATGATCATGCTAGATGGGGTGGAGTTATCGGAAGATATGGGGAAGATACACTAAGTGACAACGAAAAGCGTCTCTTTAGATTCTGGGCTGAGCAAAACCGTGTCATTACGAACACAAAGCTCCCCCATACATACATAAACAAGATATGAACACACTAAGAATGAAAAATGAGTCATCGACTATGCCATTGTTAGGACGAGTTCATTCGAGTATGTGCGGAATGCTAGAGTCTGGAGAGGGCCAGAGATTGGAAATGATCACTACCTGCTGACAATTAAAATAACAACTGAAAGAGTTGCTCTGCCTAGGCATCGCCCAACTCACGCAAGAAACTAAGTAATCGAGCAGGAGAGATAAGCATTAAGGCCTACACGCTATGAGAGCCCGAAGTTAAGACCAGGAATCAGGGTCTTAATGCCTCAGCGATGAGAAACATAGAAGAGAGACCTGATCACCTCGAAACCCTCTTGCTTAGATTCAAGGACATCATAAAGACAGCTGCAGCAGAAGCACGTGGTGAAGTCTGACTTGGGAAGAAGGGAAAGAGGACAACTTGGTGGACAGAAGAAGTTAATAAGAAGTTAAAGAGAAAAGAAGAGAAGAGAAAAGAAAAAGGCATGGACATACATAGAAGCTAAAAACACGGCAGGAAAAACAGAAATATAGAGTATCTGATACTCAGAACAGAAGCAATGAATAAGATAAAGGTTTAAAAAAGTAAAGGATACCGTTACACGCCCATTGAGGCATACTGGGGATATGGTGTTAGGCCCATATTCTATTGACCATACGGCGCACGCTAGGGGTGAGTGGCATGAGAAACACAAATGTTAGAGACGGTGACATGATAAACAAAAATGTCAGAGACTGCGACATCGTAAATAAAAATTTTCAGAGATGGTGACATGATAAATAAATAAGTCAAAGACGGGGACATCTGTTACATAGTAATACCATTTGTAATATACACTCACCTTGCGAGACTGTCACAATGGCGTGAAAACACAGAACACCAGCCAAAGCAATCAAAATTCTCCCCTTCATTGTGATACAGAGATCCAGCATTATTACGTCAGTCCTACGCGCAAGAAAGTCTTATGTACTTCAAAAACGTTATCTAATCCTGACCGTGGTTCACCAAGCTACAATTACGTCCAAGCCAGAGCCTACCGAAGTTTGAATGTTGAGAAATTCTGCTCAGGACCACGTCAGAATGTAAAATGAACGTAGTTCAGGTAGTTGTCAATCAATGCAGGAAGTGGGTGTTGTATCAACCTAAGCTAATTAGGATTGGCTTAAAAATCTGCAACGTAAATAAAGCGCTCGGTGGCTTATCTACCTATACAACAAGATGCGTTAGTTTCGAAGTCGGAGAACCTTTGGTTCACGAAGATTGAGGGACACTTCAGTGTGTGGGTTAATAAATGATTGAAAGAGATAAACTATTAAATGTGGTATACGCCTATGATGAGGTTACAGTAAGTCTATATGAATCAATGAGATGAACGTAAATATACAGGGTGATTGAAACGTTACTTCGTAATTTTTATATCATTATCTGTATCAATCTGAAACAAATGTTAAAATAATAAGCATTATCTGCCGTTTGATAAACACGTTTTGTTTTTATTCCTAAAACAAAACAAAATCTAAAACCGGCAACATACTGACGTATAAAGTTCATTCATTCATTCATTCACTATACGGGAGGATCTAGAATACGCAGATGACACTGCAGTATTCGCACACTCACATCAACAAATCCAAGAAAAAAACAGATATATTAAATAAACATAGCCAACAGACGGGACTAAACATTAATCTCAAGAAGTCACGACACTAAATGTACGAGTAAGAAACCCTGCGCCCATAACAATAAGGGAGCAAGAGATAGAAAATACAAATTTACATACTTAGGAAGCATAGTAACAGCAGATGATGGAACAAGCAAAGACATTAGTAACTGAATGAATATAGCCAGAACAGCCTTCATCAACCTAAACAACATCTGCAAACCTCTCAGTCCGTTTTCTTACCAACCTCTTTCTTGCTGAGGAATCCTCGATTTATGTCCTGAAGTCTCCCAGCCGCTGCTTTTCGAGTGGCCAACTCTTCTTTGATGCCTCCCTTTCGGTCTACAATAGCTCCGAGATATTTAAAGTGGTCGACCTGCTCCAGGACACAGTACAAAACACTATATTAAATTAATACAAGAGCTTCGCAATTCTGTACTTCTGAAGAATGCTGGAGAGTAAAATAAAATAATGCCCAAAACCGAAGGAAGGTTGCAGACTGAGCAAACTGAAGACAGTTTGTAGTTGTCATATAAGACACCACAATGTGTGATGGTCATCGATTGCTTTGTCAGTCAGCGGGGACCAAAGAAAAAGACAAAGAGACAGCCAAATTGCTGCTCGCTATGTACTCACGTGTTGAACACACCGGATCTCACTTGAGTTGTTATTGTAATGTGGCATGTCATTTCATGTAAAAAAAAATGGTTCTTAATTGTCGTTATTTTAAAGTTTGTTTCGTATAAATTTAATTGGAAAGGAGCGACGACATACAAATTTAACAGTTGGAAGTAGCTTTTCAATAACCTTGTATAATCGGGAAAAGTTAACTATGACAGGAGAAATACAGCCAGTGTACTAACACTAGGCCTTCGTCAGGGACAAAATGTATGGAAGAAAGCGCGCGTTATGAAAACAAGTAATGAACAGACCGGATAAAAGTGAGCTGGTTTATTCGACGGAAACCCTCCTCTTATTATTCCAATTCCAGAAGTTCCGGGGGGAGAGTCCTTTGAGAATGCTCAGAGTGAAGTCCTACCAAGAGAAAAGAGGAATATATAAACCCTCTTCTTCTATTATTTTCCACTCTTTACGGAGCATTAATTCATGTACCTCTTCATCTATTACTGTCTACGCCTTACGTAACATGAATCCGCCACTGCCGCTGGTCCTTTTACAAACAACCGGCGTGACATCATTCATAAACTCGTGCAGCGGCCGTTACCAGTAGCAATTTGTTTGACATGGGGAGGTTATCAGCCTTACGCAGAACCTGATATTAGTCGTCTCTTACGACATGCATAAGGGAACAGCAGGCCTATTCTTTTACTATCTTCTCAGAGATCCCGGGAACTATACGGGACGGATATAAGTTGTTGTATCTAATTTTGTAAGTTTGGTTTGTAATGATTAGAGTTTAGAAGTTGGATCTTCTATTTCATTCCTTTAGACTTATCATAATGCATTTTTTCCTTCTCTGTTTCTCCTTTCACTCATTGCACACTCAGAAGATGCATCCTACGTATTTACAACCAGCGAGCTAGAGGAACAGTTATCATTCACACTCTGCGATATGTAATGAGGGAGACTGAGCACCTATGGGTTTACCTGGAGTCAATAATGTCGAGTCTGTTCGACAATAACAATAACATACAAATATGTGAGTACACACATATATAAGTAATTTATATACAACAATACAGATATTTGTATGCAACAAAATTGTACTTTCACAGCTATTTCAAGCTGGCAGAACGGATTCAACCTGGAGTGAACTTGGAAGGTGCAACCAAGGTAAAGTGGTTTCAATTTCCAACATAGCAGGCTCATATCCAAGTGTCCCCTACCAACCTTTAGATTGTAAAGAAGATACAAGAACAAAACTACTGCCCGAGGGGGTGGGGGCCCTCTCCGAAGATGATCAGATTGCCTCTTATTGTAACGCCTTGTATACAGTTTCATACCAATACATACATACCTACATCCATACAGCTATTTAATACACGATAGACACATGCACTTATATGCATATACATATATACTCGTAAACATATACCTCTACGTACGAACACGCACAAAAGCACACACCTGTAGGTGTCTATTATTATTACCATGCTTCATTTTCTCTCAAGCCATTTCAATAACTGTCCCCAGCCTGATGTTCTTCTCTGAGGGTCTCTCAAGCCATTTCAATAACTGTCCCCAGCCTGGTGTTGTTCTCTGAGGGTCTCTGAAGAGACAAAGACAGAAAAGGACCACTGTACCCTCAGGCATGTCGAAGAAATCGACTAATATGAGGTTGTGGATGGGGGTGGCAACCTCATCATGTTAAATAAATTGACTCATAAACCACTTCTGTAAAGGCATGTGAATGTTTGGTGCAGGCTTCCTGCAAGGAAACCAGCTGCCGTGTTGGTTCTATGCTCCGTAAGAATCGCAAATGGAAGAAGAAGATGAAGACGGTTTCTGTTCTTCTTTCTCTTGGTAGGAGTCCACGCTGAGCATTCTCAAACGGACCCCCCCCCCCCCCCCAATAACTTCTGTAATTGGAATAATAAGAGGAGTGCCTCCTCTGTACATCGAAGTACTTTGGTCTGACAACACGAGCCAGAGTCGTGTGATTCTCGTGACCGTGTGTAGTTTTCATAAACTCAATCACGAGCAGAGTGACTCGGCAACCAGATAACAATAGCATGTTCGAGAATGATTGCTTAACCCAAGCTAAAGCCACGTTGATGTGTTGTTATTTGTTTTGGTCTTAATCTCCCAAACTCCCCATAATATATGTTGCTGCTGTCTCGTGGAGCCGCTGTAAATTTGAGGGAAATTTATTGATGTTCGATAGCTAGGATTTGTCTCGTTCACCACACACAAGGTGTGTGAAGATTAAGCTTACAGGAAGAGTGTGTATCATAACACAGATAACTTTGAAAACAGCCATGTATATGTGTGTATGTGTGTATGTGTGTATATGTGTGTATGTATGTGTGTATGTGTGTGTATATGTGTGTATGTGTGTATATGTGTGTGTATGTGTGTATATGTGTAAATGTGTGTATATGTGTGTGTGTAATGACTGCTTTGGTTTAGTTTTGGTTTTAAGGACCATCTTCATGGTACACGGAACACTCCCTCAGTACTGCAATCTTCTCTCTTAGATCACGCAAGGATGATCTCAGCACAGTGCAAGAACTACGTAGCACCATCGAGGATCCCAATGTGTGTATTCAGGAATCACACATTCTATAAATATTTTTGTGGTGGGTAGGTTTCCTTATTTTTAAATTTTGCCAGGGCAGTGGCCGTATGGCCTATTCTTTACGATTTCCAACTGTCGAGAGATTATTAACGAGTGGCAACTTGCACACGGAACCTCTTTTTTTTTCGCATATATACGAGAAGGTTAGGCATCTGATCTCACTACCCAAAAGATCAGGAAAGAGTATGACATCATTAGGACCACTGGTTCTGAAAAAAAGATTTCCATCAAATATATTCCCTGTACTGGGAACTGAACTGCTTTATCTTTCTGTTAAGTCATCACACGATGACATCCGTGATAACTAGTAAAGGAGGTGATAAGCCAATCTTACAAATAAGACTAAATGATAAAATACCATCAAAGAAGAGTTGGCCATACAAAAAGCAGCAGCTGGGAGACTTTTTCAGGTCATAAATCGAGGATTCCTCAGCAAGAGAGAGGTTGGTAAGAAAACGAAGATGGCTGTATATCGCTCCACCTATGTCCCAGTCTTGACGTATGGATGCGTGTCATGGGCAATGACTACAACCCACAAAAGCCAGATCCAAACCTCAGAAATGAGGCATCTGAGGAAGGTGGCTGAAGTAACAAGAAGAGACGTGGTCTGCAACCAGACGATACGCCAAGGCTTAAAATCCCCCTGCAGATCCAAATAGAACAATCCCAACTAAGATGGTTTGGCCATGTCTGCAGAATGGGAGAAGATCGGCTACCACGACAAGCATGGGAAACTAAGAACCAGGGATCCAGACCTCCAGGACGACCCAGAGTCCGCTGGGAGGACAACATTAGACAATCTTTGAAGGACCGAGGACTAGAATGAAACCAGGACAGGAGGAAGACAGCCGATAAGATAGGTGTAGCGAGATTTGGTAAACACTTGCTTGGTTGTAGCGCGACACGCCCACGCGACACCCACACACACCAGCGCAAGGTCAGCGCTGCGGTCTTTCTTTGAAGTTGGTAGACAGCGGAAATGTGACTTACGGTTAAAAGCCATACAGTATTACTGAAGAATGAGGAAATAGCTATATAGGAATGTATGGCCGACTTTAAAAGTTTGCATTTACTGGACATTAAATTATTCACTACAGGAGAACGCATGGTTGGAATAATATTAAATAAATATAACTCAACAAAGGAGATAGGCTAGGAATTATATCCAAAAGGATATTATTCAAATATAAATAGTTTTAAAGATAATTAATATTTTTCACCTTCATCACATCGGCTAAAAGTTAGCTAATAATCTTTAAAAATTTATTACACTCACAAGCCTCAACGGAATTGTATAAAACTTATATGTAATGAAAGCCCCATATGGGGAAAAGGAAATGATATATAGGAAGGAAGGAAGGAGATAAGTGTGTGAGTGACAGAAGAGAAAAACGAGTACAGGAAAAGCACAGATTGTTTCAAATAGCTTCAAAACAGGAGATGAAACTAAAATCTTTTGGGGAATTTGGGAGCTGCTTTCTCGTACGCGCGAGAGACTGAAATATAAGGACAGAGCGGCGCATTGTAAATCACACACCAAATCCAGAAGCCAGAGTGAGAAACTGGAGGACAGCCTCTGCAAGAAAAGTTCTATTTTCACGCTGCATGCAGGGCAGATTAAGTTAAGCCAATACAGTCTCACCGTGAGCTTATTAATCCTAAGAGGGTATGTAAGTTTATAAAAAATATATGTATTACTAATATCATTTTATTTCAGATTTTATTTCTGATTGATTGTAGCAGATATAATAAAAAAGGGAATGACGCTAACCAGAGATAACCTTCACCGGCATTGTCAGGAAGCATAACCATTAATTGGTTAGCCAAATATATTATGGCTAATTCTTGCCTGGAAGCTTACGACATACCAGCAAGTACATAAGTGACTTGACATCCATAAGTGGAAGGCAAAGGTTATATCGTACCCATGTATCATAACATGTGATTTATTCATGTATATTGTTAATTCTGCACCTTATACATTATCTTATCATGCTATCTCTGTAATATACTACCATGATTCATTCATTTACATACAAACACTGAAGACATGGTCGCATCATGAACAGCAGAGGGTGGTGAGATTGTTAGAACAATGGCCACCTATTACTTCTTGTTCCAGGTTTTTATGATCAATGTTTATGATCATTCCTGATCGAGAAACTAAAGACTTGAAGAAGTTGATCCAGCTCACTGAAGCCTAGAGGTCAACCAAACTTCAACACCTTAGTCCCCCGTAGTTATAGGGCGGGCTGAAGGAAAGTCTTCCGTACTCCAGTGTGTCGGAGGAACCTCGAGCAGACGTGGATAAAGTTGAGTTTATATATTTCCATCCAACAAATCCTGTGAGCAGTTCTAAAACGACTTTCTAATGATGAAAACTAGATGGCAAGAGATAATGTGACAAACTTGTTTTATAAATTCAGTGGAAGATAAATCCAAGACTTTTTCTATTAGTTATTTTAATTTGTAACTGTAAATAATCATACATTTTACCATCTTCCAACACCCATTTATCATTACAAGAATATATAGATGTACATAATAAATTGGATAATTGTACTCATTTGACTTGTTAAATTTTTTAACTGTTAAATTTTGAGTTACTTTTTCTAATTTAATTATAATATCACATAGGGTTACGATAGCGAAGTAGCATCTTATACTTCTGAAGCCTAAATCTATTGTCCAGCTCAGAGTATTCACAGCTGTAACTCACTTGTGATACCAGTGTACTTCTCGGGCACTGGAACTTCATACTTTCTGGAGAGAGATTCTACTTCTGCTCTACCACTACTATCATACTAGGAAAACCTTTCGCTACATTGGGGGCTCTTTCGCGGGATATTATTTTGTATCCTGGGCCACTATCTATGTATTCTTCTATCTTGAGCCACAAATAGTTTGTAAAAATAAATTTTTTTTTTTTTTGGAAAAAATTCTAAAAACTTAGAAATTTGTTTGTAATAGTAGTACCATTGAGTACGAAGTAAATAGGAAACGCTCACAAGGTTTTAAGGATTTGTCTTGTTCAAAGTAATTAATTGATTTTAATTAAGTTAGTTTGTTAGAAGATAAAATTATATACCCTCTGGTAAGTAAGCATCATGGCTGAATTGGTGAAGTTTAGAGCTGCGATTATGCAGGAAGGAAAAGACTTGGGTATGACAGGAGATGCTCTAATTCGATATATCACAACTGAAGTGGATAAATATTTAGATAGAGAGACCAAAAGAATGGAAGTTGAGGCTGAAGCTAAGAAATTAGAGGCAGAAAGAGAGACCAAAAGAATGGAAGTTGAGGCTGAAGCTAAGAAATTAGAGGCAGAAAGAGAGACTAAAAGAATGGAAGTTGAGACTGAAGCTAAGAAATTAGAAGCAGAGAGAGAAGCCAAAAGACTGGAAAGAGAAGAAAAGAGACTAATTTTGGAAGCTGAAGAAAGAAGGTTACAAAGAGCGCATGAGTTAAGTTTAAAGGAACTTGAACTCCAGGGAGCAGCTAGCAATCATGGTGCTAGCTCACCTCACTCTGAGAGTAGCTCCAACCATAGCGCGGCAAATGGAGCCATGAGTTTCCACCTGGATCCATTTATTGAAAAAGAGGACGCCATTGAGTCGTACCTGGATAGATATGAGAGACTGGCCTCTACCTATGGATTGGAAAAGGAAAAATGGAGCCTTAAGCTATCTCAGGGGTTGAGGGGAGTTTCATACGATGTTTATTTAAAACTCTCAAAAGAAGACCAGGAAGATTATGAAATCTTAAAACAAGCTTTACTGGTCAGGTACGAAAAGAATTCTGAATCTTATAGAAAGAGATTCCGAACTGCTAAGCTACTTCCAGGAGAAAACTATCACCAGTTTTCTGCCAGATTGGAAACTTATCTGACAAAATGGATTAGCTTAGGAAAGTGTCAAGATATAAAAGAAATGGTCATGATGGAGCAACTGAGAGAATCCATGCCTCAAGAAATGAGAAAATTTCTTATGGAACAAGGAGCTGAGAGATTGGAAGATATTTTAACCATGGCTGAAAGATATCAAGCAGCTCAGTCAGAAGTATCAGGAAATAAGAAGAAGCAGGGTGAGAACTTCAAACCTTCACAAAACTTTACCAACTATGAACACAGGGACAATTCCAACAAGAACAAACACAGAACTGATTATAAAGACAAAAACCCTCTAGGATCAGAAAAGAAACCTCCAAGAAAGGAAGGAAAGTGGTGTAAATCTTGCCAAATGAGTAACCACAATACTGCGGAATGCAGACGGAAAAACCCTCCTCATCACGCTGCATGCCTTACAACAGAGAACAAGGGAAGGAAGGACCTGGCAGATAGTCAGAATGACCTCCATCATCCCCCTGTCTGTGAGGAAGTGACCTTGAATGGCACCCAAGTACTGTGCTTATATGATACAGGCTTGGACTTTGACTCAGTAGTGTGCTCTTCTCTGGTGAGTCCGGAACAGATAACCACAGAAACAGTGGAAATCAGAGGACCAGTCAAGGGAGCAGGAACCATGACACTGCCCATAGCCCGAATCAACATAAGATCTCGCTATGTGGAAGGAGAGATCAAAGCAGCAGTGATGGACAACCCTATCTACCCATTAATACTGGGATGTAGATATGTCTTTCTAGGAGAACCTATAAGACCCATAGTGATGGCAACAGTCCAGACCAGGGCAAGCTCTAAGAAAGAGGAGGACACTATCATCAATACTCATCCAGAAGAGATGAGAAAGGCTCAAACTGCTGACAGTACATTGAAGCCTTGCTTTGGCAAATTACCTAAAAGCCATAACCCTCCAGAGAAAGGAGACTTATATATGAAAAAAGGCCTACTATATAGAAAAGCTGGAACAGGACCAAAAGGACATGGACAGCTTGTAGTGCCAAAATCATACAGGGAGCAGGTTATGAAGCTAGGACATGCTATACCCTTCAGTGGACATATGGGAATAGGGGCCACTGGACAACGGATAGCCTGTCACTACTTTTGGCCAGGGATCACAGAGGACATAAAGAGGTATGTGAGATCCTGTCCAGAATGCCAAAGAGTAGCTCCTAAACATAGGACTGCACCAGCAACACTGGGAGAAATGCCCATCATGGGAACGCCCTTCGAACGTGTTGCCGTGGATATTGTTGGACCCCTCAGTAGGACCAAGAAGAGAAATGCATATATCTTAACCTTGGTCGATACTTGCTCTATGTGGGGAGAGGCAGTAGCAATGTCATCGATAGATTCGAAACATGTGGCAGAGGCACTGTTAACAATATTCACCCGATTAGGTTTCCCACATCAAATATTGACTGACAATGGTTCTCAGTTTAGGGGAAAGCTAACACAAGAAGTATTCAGGTTATTTCAAGCTAGACATTATCACTGTAGCCCGTACCACGCCCAAGGGAATGGTCAAGTAGAGCGGTTCAATGGCACGCTCATTTCAATCCTTAGAAAGTTGGCTAGTGAGAAACCTGAAACTTGGGACACATACTTACCCTCAGCACTATTTGCCTATAGGGAAGTCCCACATAACTCCACAGGATTGGCTCCAGCTACATTGTTGTTTGGACGACCAATCAAAGGTCCACTGGAAGCATTGTTGCGGACATGGACTGATGAAAAAGCAGAAGAAACCGTGACTTCTTCATACCAATACGTCAACGAGTTGACATCTCGATTGAAAACAAGTTGGAAACTGGCAAATGATAACTTGAGACAGGCCAGGAGGAAGCAGGCTGCTTACTACAATAAAACAGCAAAAGATAGGGAACTTGAGGTGGGAGAAAAGGTTCTGTTACTGTTGCCCAGCAGCAATAATAAATTGCAAATTGGATGGCAGGGACCCTACGTCATATTGGGAAAAACTTTCCCGGACCAACTATAAGATTGACAAGAAAGGAAAGGAGAAGGTGTATCATGTCAACCTTCTTAAAAAGTATTATGACAGGGAAGCATCAGAAGTTGCCCATATCATGACCCTGGCCATTGCAACAGAAATGCAGGATGAACCAATTTCCTCCATGGAATACCCCCTATCAACTACGGAAAGCTATGCTCAGGTTAATGTGAGTGAACATTTAACTCTTGAGCAGAGGAAAAAGGTTCAGGAGGTGTTAGAAATCCATGCTGATGTACTCACAGATAAGCCGGGGTGTACTAATCTGTTAGAGTATGACATGACGATTACTGACCCTACACCAGTTTGTATGCGGACATACCCTATACCTTATGCTAAAGGACAGGCACTCAAGGATGAGATTGATTATCTCTTAAAAGAGAAAATTATTTCAAAGTCTGAATCTCCCTACAGCTCAAGTGTGGTGCTATTAAGGAAGCCTAGTGGTGAACACAGGTTATGCATTGATTATAGGAAACTAAATGCTATCACTGAATCTCAGGTAGACCCATTACCTGACACCAATCAGTTGTTTGCTACATTGAGTAAGGCTCGGTATTTTTCAAAAGTAGATCTAAGCAAGGGATACTACCAAATACCAGTGAAACCAGAAGTTAGGAAACTGTTAGCCTTTAGTACACCGGATGGACATTACGAGTTCAATGTACTCCCATTTGGTTTAAAGAATGCTCCAAGTATCTTCACCAGAATGATGAGGAAATTGTTGGAACCATTACAAAATCCTCATATCACCAACTTCATGGATGATATTCTGATTGCTACCACTACATTCGAGGAACACGTAGTAGCACTCTCCATGTTGTTAGGTAGATTAAGAGAAACGGGATTGACAGCACGCCCAACTAAGTGTCATATTGGATGTGAGACATTGGAATTTTTAGGTCACACTATCTCTACAGGGCAAATGTCTCCGGACCCAAAGAATGTAGAGAAAATGAGAAAAGCACCAAGACCACAAACTAAGAAGGATGTAAGATCCTTTGTGTCACTGTGCGGGTTTTATCAGAAATATATACCCCATTTTAACTCATTGTGCGCGCCATTAACCGACTTAACCAAAAAAGGTCAGCCGGATAAAATACAATGGACTGTGGAGTGTGAACAGGCTTATACAGAGTTGAAAAATAAGCTGACAAATAAACCTATCCTTGCCCTTCCCGATCTCACACAAGAATTCGTACTAAGAACGGATGCTAGCAATGTAGGCATCGGAGCAACATTACTACAGCGGGCAGACACACCGCCACATATGCTATTACCAGTAGCTTTTGCCAGTAGAAAGTTAAATACAGCTGAGAGAAATTATTCTACCGTTGAACGTGAATGCCTCGCTTTGGTCTGGTCGATCAACAAATTCGCCCCTTTTCTTTACGGGAAACACTTCATTGTGGAAAGTGATCACCAGCCTTTGATGTTTTTAGCAGTGTCTAAAAAATTAAATTCACGACTTTTAAGGTGGAGTTTACTGTTATCTCCATATTCGTTCAATGTGAGATACATACCAGGACGGGACAATCTTGGACCCGATTTTTTAAGTAGGCATCCTATCAAAGGAGATATAGAGAAACAGAAAATTAAGGAGGAACTGCAGCATGTGTTACCAAAAAGTTAACCGTGCAGGCACTGTTTTAAAGAAGAGGGCTCTGTAGCGAGATTTGGTAAACACTTGCTTGGTTGTAGCGCGACACGCCCACGCGACACCCACACACACCAGCGCAAGGTCAGCGCTGCGGTCTTTCTTTGAAGTTGGTAGACAGCGGAAATGTGACTTACGGTTAAAAGCCATACAGTATTACTGAAGAATGAGGAAATAGCTATATAGGAATGTATGGCCGACTTTAAAAGTTTGCATTTACTGGACATTAAATTATTCACTACAGGAGAACGCATGGTTGGAATAATATTAAATAAATATAACTCAACAAAGGAGATAGGCTAGGAATTATATCCAAAAGGATATTATTCAAATATAAATAGTTTTAAAGATAATTAATATTTTTCACCTTCATCACATCGGCTAAAAGTTAGCTAATAATCTTTAAAAATTTATTACACTCACAAGCCTCAACGGAATTGTATAAAACTTATATGTAATGAAAGCCCCATATGGGGAAAAGGAAATGATATATAGGAAGGAAGGAAGGAGATAAGTGTGTGAGTGACAGAAGAGAAAAACGAGTACAGGAAAAGCACAGATTGTTTCAAATAGCTTCAAAACAGGAGATGAAACTAAAATCTTTTGGGGAATTTGGGAGCTGCTTTCTCGTACGCGCGAGAGACTGAAATATAAGGACAGAGCGGCGCATTGTAAATCACACACCAAATCCAGAAGCCAGAGTGAGAAACTGGAGGACAGCCTCTGCAAGAAAAGTTCTATTTTCACGCTGCATGCAGGGCAGATTAAGTTAAGCCAATACAGTCTCACCGTGAGCTTATTAATCCTAAGAGGGTATGTAAGTTTAATAAAAATATATGTATTACTAATATCATTTTATTTCAGATTTTATTTCTGATTGATTGTAGCAGATATAATAAAAAAGGGAATGACGCTAACCAGAGATAACCTTCACCGGCATTGTCAGGAAGCATAACCATTAATTGGTTAGCCAAATATATTATGGCTAATTCTTGCCTGGAAGCTTACGACATACCAGCAAGTACATAAGTGACTTGACATCCATAAGTGGAAGGCAAAGGTTATATCGTACCCATGTATCATAACATGTGATTTATTCATGTATATTGTTAATTCTGCACCTTATACATTATCTTATCATGCTATCTCTGTAATATACTACCATGATTCATTCATTTACATACAAACACTGAAGACATGGTCGCATCATGAACAGCAGAGGGTGGTGAGATTGTTAGAACAATGGCCACCTATTACTTCTTGTTCCAGGTTTTTATGATCAATGTTTATGATCATTCCTGATCGAGAAACTAAAGACTTGAAGAAGTTGATCCAGCTCACTGAAGCCTAGAGGTCAACCAAACTTCAACACCTTAGTCCCCCGTAGTTATAGGGCGGGCTGAAGGAAAGTCTTCCGTACTCCAGTGTGTCGGAGGAACCTCGAGCAGACGTGGATAAAGTTGAGTTTATATATTTCCATCCAACAAATCCTGTGAGCAGTTCTAAAACGACTTTCTAATGATGAAAACTAGATGGCAAGAGATAATGTGACAAACTTGTTTTATAAATTCAGTGGAAGATAAATCCAAGACTTTTTCTATTAGTTATTTTAATTTGTAACTGTAAATAATCATACATTTTACCATCTTCCAACACCCATTTATCATTACAAGAATATATAGATGTACATAATAAATTGGATAATTGTACTCATTTGACTTGTTAAATTTTTAACTGTTAAATTTTGAGTTACTTTTTCTAATTTAATTATAATATCACATAGGGTTACGATAGCGAAGTAGCATCTTATACTTCTGAAGCCTAAATCTATTGTCCAGCTCAGAGTATTCACAGCTGTAACTCACTTGTGATACCAGTGTACTTCTCGGGCACTGGAACTTCATACTTTCTGGAGAGAGATTCTACTTCTGCTCTACCACTACTATCATACTAGGAAAACCTTTCGCTACAATAGGATAGGATAGTCTGGCACTCTATCTTCCAAACCTCTACACCTCTCGGTAGAAGGGGAACGACTAAGTAAGTAAGCAACTTGCACACGTGTCTTGGTTGAGTAAAGTGTAGAGTATTTGTCGAGTTGGACAATAGTAGTGAAATCGACAAGGGATAGTGGACTGACAGAGTTATAGCTTACACGTAGATAAAGTGTAATAGGAGGTGGACTTGAGACAAACCTGGAAAAGAGTTATTAAAGTTATTACTCTCTCCAAGCCCTCAACACACTTATACTGTCTAAGCACCTCCTGCTCTCACTCTTTTCTCTTATCAAAATAGAGATTATAGTAAAGAGCTTGAAACAATTTAATTATGGATCTAAGGGTCGTGAACAGCGCATTAATAAATGTGTAAACTTTATTAAAGAAGAAAAGCATGAAAATAATGCATCTCATCATACACAGCATAAAATTCATCAATATCATCAATAATCAAAATATGCAAAATACACCGACGAACACACACACACACACAACCGATCATAAAACCTGTAGAACACAGAGAAATGAATAAACTGAGTGTCAGTCCGTCCGCTTTCGTGAGACCAAATGTAATAGTTCCAGAAAAGTGTCTTACATGTTGTAGCAAAGTTGATTTTGCTGGGGAGGTTATGATGGTATCCTAAAAAGAATGAAAATGTGTCTGCTATAACCGTGTGAGGTCAAGCGCATGTAGGTCTCTGACTCTATAGATGATGATGATGAATTATGTACAGAGAACCTAACGCTACCTCCCTAGGTCTCACACGGTCAATCATCTGGCTCTAGTGTATGGTTTATGGTGTACCTAGTGTCTAGGGGAGAAATGAATGATGGTACACAACAATCAAACACTTTAAGTTTCTATTAAAGAAATTAATAACTTGCAGTTAAGTTTTTCTTTGAACAAATATTTACAATGTATTTTGCCTGTCCATTCATAGCTTGTGGACAGGTCTTTGAAAATAAGGACAAGATAGTTTACAGAAAAGGAACAATTAAAACTGTTGGGACAATCTGCCCAATAACTAAAAGTTATTATGTATTATAAATGTTCTTCCTGTATGGAATATTAAATTAGTTCACTTTAGTTATCTACCGGGAAAGTCACTGTATATCAGGGCTGTAGTTCCTCATACCCCCATAAAATTCCTGTGTAATATTTTGAAACACAAGAAAATGTCAGAGATGCCCCAGATGTTTTACTCTTCACCTGAGAGTCCTTGTTGTAAGATAATATGATGGGTAGTTGCAGAAATTTCAAGTTCAACAATCGCCAAAGCTCCTACTGGATATTCAACAGCCTATAAGTCTGGTTGGAGACTGGTTGGCGTTTATAAGCACTCAGCAGGTTTCCTGTCACCAGCCGGCAACAGAAACATAGACCCTCTGCAACAAAAGGACACCCTGGCCTTTTATCTCTGATCATTTATTCTAACACTTAATTCCCTACGTGGGTATGGGGTCAGCCTCGCGTGCCTTACAAATGCACTCGCCCCGAATTGTACAGGAATCCCACCTGGTTGTAACCACACCTCAAGTCCTTATAGTAGATACGCCACTGTACGTTCACATACTTTTCCTCAATACAATAATGTGGAGTAACCACATTTCCTGTGATATGATCTTCTCTTCTTTTCTTTACACTTATATTTGCTTCAGGCATGTTAAACAGTGTTCATTGAACACAGAGGCTTGCTAAACTATTTTAATACAATAATATGTTAACATAATTATAACAACATACATCAGTCAGATACCACTTAATGTGTGGACTCAACAATGTCTGCTTCTGACATGTCCTTCACTTTTTCCCCAATAGCAGTATGTAACTTTGTAGTTGGACCAAACATATTAAATTTCATAAAATATCCTTACCACAATCAAGAAATATATAAACAAATGACGCTGATTTTGTGAAGAAATGGCCTCAGCTTCCTCCAAACTGCACAGACTGTGAATTTATTCTTTATTTAAGTTTAAAATTAACACAGCTGTTTTTTCAGCGTATCTGTATACAAATTTTAGTTCAACTGGCAATGAATAATCAAAGCCTTTACTAATATCTACCAGCACTAGCCAATCGTAACGTTCTACTACTTGAATTCAAAAGCAGTTTGAATGAAAAACCAAAATAATTTTTAATAACTGGTGGTCGATTGGCTAGTCTGCTCTAGTCATGCCAAATACAAAAGATATTACGTTTAGGATTACATTTCACCTACCGTTTCCCTTTCCCATTCATACTCTGTTCACCTCAAGCTAATTTGAATGTACCTCCCTGCCTCTTTTTCCAGCTCGCGTCCCCCTAACGTTACCGAAAAAACATGAGCAGGAACGCCAGTGTGTCTGGTCGTGTGTTCTTAGATATTAGTATTTCTTCAATAACTTCTCCAATACTGGGACTATCATATATTTTAAAGTACATTCTTACTCAGCCAACTCCACGTCATACTACCATATAATTCTTATGGGGAACTTCCTAATGGTTTAAAATTTCCAATTTATGTCATCGTCCATCGTCAACTAAAATTTTACACAAGTCCGCCATCTTCCTCTCTTTCATCTTGCGAGCATGTATTTTTTCCAATAACTACTTGTGTTAGTTACATCAGAAATGCTACCCTAGGAGGAAATAAAACTGTCTGCGTGGTTACGCCTTGGCTGGCTTTTTCGCAGTGTGAATATATGCGTTGCAGACTGTGTCATCGAAGCGGGGTAGACGGGGCGGGTTTAAGATTTGCGTTACTAGTAAGCATTGTATCGTGTAATATTACCCAAAAATGTAAGGATTCTTACTAATTTTGCTACAAAGTTGACAGAAAGTGTTACTTCAGATAGCTATATTGCGGCACTCTTCCGCTAATAGTTAATTGTAAGGCTAGACTACAAAGTGTAATCAGCAGATTGGGCAAAAAAGCAGCGGTGCTGGCTTCGAAGATGCCTACCGTCAGACACATGCGGGCTAATGTATTTATTATCGTTTTATGCCTAATTCGTACTGAATTGAGCGTTTATTCTCGCATATTTTGCTACACATGTAGATCCTTCAAGGCGAGGGAATAAGCCTACAAAACTTTCCTTGTTGGTGCTAAACGTTGGTGACCTCTAATTGCGTGAGGGGCTGGAAGACGCTGTTTATCTTCTGCTGACCAAATAAACAAACTGAGCGACAGCCTGTCCGCTTTCGTGGGACCAAAGGTGCCAGCTCCAGAAAAGTGTTTTACATGTAGATCCTTCAAGGTGAGGGAATAAGACTACAAAACTTTCCTTGGTGGTGCTAAACGTTGGTGACCTCTAATTGCGTGAGGGGCTGGAACTCTGTCTATTTCTCTTGCTGGCCGCTCCTAAGTGCGAGGTTTTCATAACCCAGAACTACACCAGACGAAGTTATTTGGGGACGAAGAGAACCAGGCGCTCTTATCCGGCGCTATTGCTTGCTTGGCATTAAATCCGGTTTAAACTGGTTTGGCTGTGGTTTGGCTGAGTGCCCCGTTTAGGCACACAAGGGCGGGTGATATCAGATTCTGCTATAGACATGCTGGGCAGTTTTGATATTCTGGAAGCCGCAATGCTCTGACTGGTAATCCAATAGGCGAGTAGAGAACTACTACTGCCTGAGATGATTTCAGATTTAGCGTTGGCTCGTTGCACTGCGTGAGCTTAACTTGGCGTTGACAAAGGGTTTAGGTTCAGGAATGGGGTTGACGACTCGTGATTGCTAGCTGTATTCAGAATCTCTCTAGACCGAAGAGTATATGACATTCTTCGCCTGACTGGAGACTTGACTCTAGCAATTCGGTATCCCTGAAACTGAGACCCCCCCAAAAAAGACACCCTTTACATCAAGCAACAACAAAATCACACTAATGTTATATAACATAGTTATGCTCCGCTCCTTCCACTCTATCAATTATCAGCATGTGCCCGCATAGGCTCAATATATTTTGCACACCCAGGTACCTGTCAGTAAATGTTCTGACAGCAAAATCTACTCCTCTTCTTCCAACTAAACATACAGGAAACCTAACCTTGTAGTTACAGTTGAATGAATATGCTTATTCATCTTACAACATTAAATGAATTACATAAACAGATTACAGCATGTGACACTACACAAATAAATCATATGTCCCCTTGGGGAAATATATTAACATTCCACAAAATGAGTACATAGAAAATGCAATGTTCTTGCTATAATAATACAGCTGTGGCTGAATCATAAGATATAATTATATCTATGCGTGGTGACTGCTTTCTGTGAAAGTTATAGACTAGTGCCTAGCCACACAAGTAAGCATAAAATGATTCTCCCTTGCCACTAGAACGATCTATCAAAAAAAAAGAATAAGTGACTTTCTCCTATAATTCAGTGTTAAGTGAATTCAGTGTTAAGTGAATGATTTTGCTGACTCTTAACCCATGAACTGATTCTCTAGTATCTGTTATTGTAAGTTTATGAACCGTAACAGTTTAAGCACCACTTAACTAAGGCCGTAGACAGCGCTACATTATCACTGAATTTATCTTAGAAGGCCTTAAACATTAGTTCTGTGTTTAAGTCTGCCTTATCTTCATGTAGGGTCCATCTCAGGACACCTGCATAGCCTGATTCTACAGATGTATCGGCGTAATGCGTAATGAGGAGTAAGACAAGGTTATTTTAGAGACATCAGAAGTCAACAACCGCAAGAAAATTCCTTCAGGTAGAGAAATGCATAATATTATGAGAGCTCTAACTCGTCTAAGGGGCAAAACTCAGAGACTGACCGTGATTGTTATCTCCCCCTTGAATCGAAGATCAGAACCTGTTTACCGACCGCAGAAGATTGGTCCCTGCTAACGAGCCGTGTCTTCACAGAAACCCGTTCGCTCGTTCAACGCGATCAAAGACTTAAAGCAACCAGAGGAATATTTCTCTGGTCAAACGAACCACAGGTGCGTTTAGATAACATTACGTTACCGCTACGCTGACCGTTGAAGGCCAGAACGTAAAAAAACCGCGGGTGGGGTTTGAAAAGGTGAAAAAATAGGGCCACGAAGGTAGAATAGAAAATATAAAATGACAAGGAAACCAGAACATTAAGAGTATTAAAAAAATCGGACGTGATGGTAAAATAAATTAATAGTCACTGTGACAACACGGGACCTCCTATTTTTTTCGCCCTTATCCTAGAAGGTTATACATCCGATCTTACTACCCAGGAGGTCAGGAAAGAGTATGACATCATTAGGACCACTGGGTCTGAAAAAAAAATTACCATCAAATATATTCCCTGTACTGAGAACTGAATTGCTTTATCTTTCTGTGAAGTTATCACACGATGACATCCATGATAATTAGCAAAGCAGTTGGTAAGTCAATCTTACAAGTAAGACTAAATGAGAAGATACTAACTAGACAAGCCAAGAGTTTCTGGTTATCTTCATCACATATATATTAACAGAAAGTGGCAGATGTTATAATAGAACTCAAGAAGAGAATAGACATGGCTAAAGCTGCATTCAGTAACGTGAGACAGATACAAACAGCCAAATAAATTAGTCATGACTTATAAATAATTATAATTATGTATAATTAGACAGCTGACATTACGGATACAAAGATATAAGCCACTAAATAGTGACTCAAATAGTGGGTTGGGATCTCGTATTCTGGCACGCTATCAGTGCATATCAGATCAGGTCAAGAGTTATCACCGTATGGAAGGTGGCCTGATTAGGTCTTGAACGGCTTCTGTAATGTTCACAGATTTACGTTTTAAACAACGAACAATTGCTTGTTGTAATTGGGGTATAACCACAACCGTCCTCGTTTGTTAACCCCGTGACCCCTGATTTGAACTTGTAATAACTATGTATTGAACTTGTGCGCATGTGATATACGTTGATGAAAAATGCTGCGTCTACTGTTTGTATAGTGGACGAGAAATATTCCTCTTTTTTACTGAGGAATGAAGAATGTCCTATGGTGAATTCTGCAAACCAAATGTCCGATTTGTTAACTTATTTCTGGTTAGACGTCAAACACGTAGCGTGTAGACTCAGACTTCTGATGGACTGAAGACTCACACAAGTCTTCGTAAGTTTTCACACTTAATATATACTGGCTGACTGAGAGTGTGTGCGTATGGAAGACTATGATGATGATTCAACAAGCTAGATGAAGGTGAAGTATGAACTATTAATTACTTCCTATCAGCCTATCATCTTAGAGGAAAATCTTATGATTTTATTTAGTCATGTACTAGAAGAATTAATTGAAAAACTGTCTTTCGCAGTATTAGCTAGACGGCTAAGATAAATAACTAAAGAATAATAAAAAAGTATTAATAATCTGAATAAGATCTACTAACCTTCTTTTCCCTTCGCCAAATCCTGTAAGAAGACAATACACACAGATGTGAAATATTTATCCACACTGAATTAATTGCAGGCTATGCGTTAGGTATTTCTCTTTACGCCACAATGTTGAAAAACTGGACTCCTCTCTCTAGCGAGCTGCGCTGTATATATCTCTAAAAGTCAAATGTGGGTCCCTTGGACCGGTGACGTTCATATCACTTTCGCTTGCTGACAAACAGGTTTGAGATAATTGGCTAGCCATCTATCGCTCCGCGTGTTGGTGGCGGCCTTTGTTACCGCGGTCCATTGTCGCCAGCACGCTAGCAAGTCCCTTTGTGGCGCCGCCTATTGTATTACTTGGCGGCTGGTTTAAACAGCATCAGAAGACTTCTTTACCTGGCCAAGCTGGGTTTCTCCCCGCGCCATTGTCCCAATGTGGTGACCGTCGCTTGTATGGACAGCGGCCGAGCAATAAAAAGACTAAACTTTTGTGTCAGCCGCGCTTGCTTCAAAGTTAACAATAGTCCACAGAAATTGTACCATGCCCAGATGTCTGATTTTGATGAAACCATATGTGTTACACCAGATTTATCACGAGCCCAATCAAAAGAATCTATTTTACCACCTGTGACAGATGAAAATTGAAGCTACACTTTAATCTCACCGGTACCCCTCATTTTGTTGAAATCAAAATCGCCAACGTGGGTTCCACGTGCTTCCCTGATTAATATGTCCAAGTGAGCGCGCTGTAAGCCATGTCATTCGCCTTCTGTCGTAATTTTAATTTAGCCACGCCTACGGTGTTCTCTCACGAGCCATTATAATTAGCAATCTCTTGATCTCTTACTGTCATTCCTTCAAAGAGGCGGGCCAAAGGCGGCACCGGCGGTCAGTTATCGACGTCTTTTGTAGTCACTAAGAGAGAGCGAGTTCTGTAACACCTCTGATTAACACCAGAACGAGAACCGTCTACGGGGAAGAAATCTCTGCAGGAACGGCGGAGCCTGGCGGCGAAGTTGTGAAAAATAGCTTTGATTCACGGTTCGACCGCAAAAGTTCCCGAGAATCAGGAAGAGATGAAAAATCTCGCATGTAGCTAACGATTTCTATTTTAGAGAAATCCATACTAGAATTGCTTTGGCAGCTAGCGCCTTCAATAGATTATCTAACATTTGGAAATTACGATCATTGAATATACATACCAAGCTTCGTCTGTTTAATTCAAATGTTATCTCAGTGTTAACATACGGCTGTGAGAGTTGGAAAATAACAAAATCATTGGAGAACAAGCTGAATACATTCGAGAACAAATGTCTTAGAAAACTCATGAACATCAGTTGGAAAGAATTCAAGACTAATCGGCAAATAAGAGAAGACTCTAGGCAGAAATATGTCTCCGACTATATAAGGAAAAGACGATGGTCATATATCGGTCATGTCCTACGAATGCAAAACAACAGAATACCACTACAGGCGCTCACTTGGGTTCCTGAGGGTAAGCGGAAAAAAGGAAGACCAAAAGAAACACTCAGAAGAACAATAATAAGAGAAGGAAGAACGTTGGGCCTAAATAATGTGCAAGAGCTAAGAGGAGTGGCGTCACAACGAACAACCTGGAGAGCACTGGTTTCTGCCTTATGCGCCGTGTTTGGCGCTTAAAGAATTTATTATTATTATTATTAATATATATAGGCATCTCTTAAAATTCAGTTATCAATAGCGCCAGAGATTTGAAGAAAGTACCTAGCTCATATATGAGAGCCAAACAAGAATATTGGATTTTTTTTATACGTGGAGATTAATTCATTCTTTGTGCTGCGGTAATAATATATTAGAGTTTTGAGTGATTTAATCGTTAAAGTTTCTTCTTTATATTTCACTGGGATTTTGTGTTAAGCTGAATAACGTATTAAATAAACTTATAGCTAAATTTTCTCCAGCCGTAAACGTAATCTAATTTCTTGCTATTTCCCAGTAGGAGAGGCTTAAAATATTATAAGACGCTAGACGATCGATAATTTGTTTGATACCATTTATTTCTATTTTCATCATGCGTAAATTTTAAGTGACTAGTGTTCATAACTCGTGGTTTTTTTTATATATAGATAATTAAATACCGGAGTGATTTACAGGTCTTACCTAAAACGCGGGTTTTAGAATATAATTATAGTATGATTACCTGTTATCTATTCTCTTTTATATAGGTAGATCATACCTTTGCGATCCAGCGGTTCTTATAGAGATGTATGGCCAGATGTCTTATGGCATTCCAATTATATGTTCCTAAACATACAAACATTGTCGGTGAAAATCTGATGTTGGAGACCCTTCGCGGTCCACCTTCTCCATCCATGAGAGTAGTTAAATAACCAGAACACTTCAATGTAAAAATTGTAAATGTTAAACTGGAACGGTACTATGCCAGAAGGTTTTTTCCATCTTATTCATATAAATATTACTGGCCTGATGTGACAGAACTTACAGCACTAATTTTCTTTACAAACCATATGAAAGTAAAGTTTTCCTACCACCAAATTCTACAGAGAGAATTCCCGGGTCATACTCGGCTATTTCCTTCCGAGAACAGCCTGGGAGTAACATTCTGTATTTTTTACACATTCACTACGACAGAGAGAGTCACAGCCACTAGAGGCTAGACCACTCCGGGAAAAAAAAAACTATATTAACTTATAAATTTCCAGGACAGTGCCACCACCTAGAAAAACTTATCTCAAACCAATACCTGCAGTACGAAGAGGAATACCCAGGAAAAAAAATAATCAACGCACCAATTCAGTGACTCTCCGGGAAAAATAGCAGTTGCCTAAACGGGGAGTCTGGGGCTGAACTGGACAAATAATAGGACTCATAATAGTCTTAAATACAATGTGTTTGATAAATTCCATGGAATGTATGCAGCGTCGGCAGAGGGGTAAGCATAACTGACGTGAGCTCACAGTATGTGTGTAGAGAGTGAAACAGAACGGAAGAACTTATTTCTTAAGTTACTACTAATATAATATCTTCTTTTTATTTATCTCTCACTAATCTGAATGGATACGGGATAGTTAAATCAAGGACTTCTTCTTTACCCGTCCTGACTGCCCCTACTCCCATTGTTAATTATTTAATTTTGTTGGGTATATTACCTCGGGTGGGATCTTTCTAAATTTTCCATTGCCATGGGGAAGGCCTATTAGATTTATATTTTCATTTCTCTGATGTAACTAAAATGTATTTCTTGATGTTGTGATATTTAGAGAAAATAAATTTAATAAACCTTACTCTATAGTGTCGGTCAAACCCCTGATATATATATATATATATATATATATATATATATATATATATATATATATATATATATATATATATATATATATATATATATATATATATATATATATATATATATATATATATATATATATATTCATAGTTTGTTTTCACGTCTGTACGTAGTAGTTATATGTTACAGACGTTTGTGTACTTAAGTGTTGTGTACCTTGTATGTTGTACAAGGAGAATAAGGGCGTCTGAAAGTTAAATAGAGTCGTAAGATAGGCTGGATTAGAGCAATTACTCAATCCAAGACTGCCTTTTTCTCTCTACACTATCACCTTTTCCCTACACGTTTACCCCTCTTCGTGAAACAATACTATTTCTACCACCTTCCTTTCACACAGCTGTCACTATCACCTCTGCTTCAGCGGGGCCATAAATATCTCAGTCCTATCTTTTCACAATTTACGACACCACCGATGAAAGAACAAATCTGGTTCTATATACTAGTGACCGACGTACAAACGGTGAGAATTATGGAGTTTGATAACACAGTAAAAGTAGTCCCAAAGAAGAAAAAATAGAATCAGTCAGTAAATGTAACAGTAAAAAAATATATTTTTTATTATTATTTATAATGATTGGTGTGATTGTTTGAATAATAGCGATTGTGATTATAAACAGTTTTAGATTTAACAAAGAACAAATAAAGAGACATCACATGGGACTCGACTTGCAAGCAACTGTTAGGGACTTTTGACTCGACATGAAACTTGTTTGGAACGACTTGAAGACCTCTGCATAATGATGCCAGTCAGTGTGAGCAACGAAGCAGCAGTATAATGAATCTTTACGAAATGCATGTTTCCTGATGTTGTACGGTAGTTTTATTGTATAGGCTTAAGTAGAAATACTGAAAACTGAGTGCTGTGAGATCTCTCAATCTGATTGATTTTTATTATTTTTTACATAACAACACAAAGATAGCTCGTTTCCTTTTCTGCGATCTTTTCTAACGAACTTAACCGAAAACCTACTATCGTAACTTCTTTTTGCTGGCTGATAACGTAATCAGTGGCCATCCAGCCTAGTGGCGTCTTCTAGGGCAGCAACAGGTGTCTCCACATTGCTCGGTCGGCGACTGTATTTTGCGCAGTGCCCCAACTCTGGTTCATGCAAATATAAAATGTACATATTACAACTTACCCTGATATCGGGCGAAGTAATACACATGTTTGATGCACAAAATGGCCGTAGTTTACTGTTACTAGTTTAAGATGCAGTAATCCCTCAGATAGATGAAGTTACAGTGTACTGAATCCTTCTACTATTTCCACTTGAGGAGGGACCAAAGGCTTGGGCTTTCAATATTTTAATGGGAGTTTTACGCTATCTAATTTTAGCAGCTACTCCAAATCCCGTGGCAGGCCCGTAGCGTGACCTGGTTACAGGCTGTTATTTTCGCTGTCAATCCCTATTCATACAATCGTAGACTTTTAAAATACTTTATGAGTTCTGCTAATGTGATTATTTTTCCTAACAAATTATATAATTTGGACATATTTTATTACATGGTAATACGTAGTTTGTACTTTTCAACATATTGTATGTCATGCTTATAGTTAGACATTGTGAATGTGAGTATGCTAATATTTTACCTTTACAACGTTGAATTCCTTTAAGTTGATATGTACAGTGCATGTGAGAATAAATGAAATCAGTATAAAAGACGACAGAAAGGAAGGGCAGAATGTCAGACGGGCCTGTGTGCCCAATTCTCAACCCATTGAAAAAAAGTTCTTTCTTTCGTTCGTTTGTCTGTGATCTCTCCTTGACAAAATTGGAAGTCAATGAAGTAGTCTTACAAAGCAGTATGTTACAAGCAAAAATTTCACTACACACCCAAGTTTCCTCGTTGAGGAGAGATCCAATAAGGAGCAGTATATCTTATCATTTTCATGCCAAACCAATTGCAAATAAGTGTCTGATTTTGATAGCCCCCCCCCCCCCCCAACCCTCGTGTAGATCATTACTACTACATAAGATATTGCACTTTACGTGATATTCTCAAACTCTATGATCATATAAGGTCTAGCTACTTCCGTTTCACCTGTCATGTTTACAAACTCACCACTTCACAGATATTCCAAGATATTACTTTCTTGTAGTTGATTATTACGACAAATTCAATCTACCGGAAGTGTTACACCACTTTCTATGTCTTAATCTTTAACAAGATTGATATCTTCCGACATCCCAGTGAAATAGGCTGTGTATTTGGGCACGTTATGTTTGCGAACTGACACCATTTGTTTTCCATACTGGACAACTGAGACAACATGGTTATTGGAAATTATCTGCAACCCCTGTCCCCGTATCAAAGACTGCTATCTACCTTCGCCGACAACGTCTGCGTTTTCGCCCTACATCATCTTATGCAAAGGCAATCCCAGCTTACCTTTCACTCCTCTATCTAGGATTGATAATACTAATATCGCCGTAATCTAACAAACACGTCAAGCGATCCGGTAAAACCGGGATGGTGAGGCACGAAGTAGGACAAGATATGATAAGTTAGCCGTGAACGATGAAAGCGTAAACAATAAAAAAGGGAAGACTTAGCAAGTAGAAAGAGTGGTCAAGCAACACTACTGGAGAGGAGTGAAGACCAGAAAAAGGGAACGAACTTAGTTTGTCACAATGCGCATGTGCGTTTGCATGCGTGTGCTCGTGTATCCTTTGTGTATGTGCTCATACGATTGCATGTATGTATGTTCGTGGATTGTTATGTATACAATTTTTTCTACAACCTATCAACCTACCCAGCGAATCAACCTGTCTCTCTATCTGTCTGGGTTCTTTATGCCCTCTGGTCCATTTGCATGCCTGTTCGTCTCCGTCCATCTGTCAATCAATCGTTATGGTTTACGCCACTTACAAAACAAAACTAATGATTGGAACGTAGAAGACAAAGCAATATCTTCAACAACCACGTCAAAATTACATTCAGTAAGCACGACCTCATCAAAATGGCTTTATGTAATCAATACACCATCTCGTCTAGTTTATACACTAAGCCAGTGATTCTTAATTTATCATACGTCCCGCACCCCTTTACAGCATCTTGAATAGATACATATAGGTAATTAACAGGCACTGGTTGGACAGAAGGGGTGACAACAGGTAAAAGACAAGAAATATAAGTGATAGGCTTACCTGGAATCGAACTGAGGCCCATCCAAATGGCGCCATCGCCTTGCTGTGAAAGTAAATAGTGAAAGAACGCACAGCCAATTGTGCCCCCCCCCCCCCCCCCCCAACCCCCCAAAAAAATAAAATAAAATACAGTGCTTCATTGGTTGAGGTCATTCTCACGACACCCACACAGCTACTTGCTAATAGGAAAGTTGTATTAGTGATTGTCTTTAACTTGTCTGGGTCGTTCACCGGCCCTATATACTGTCATCCTTTCTGTGCAACGAATGCTGTTAATTACCTATATTTATTTATTTATTTACTTACTTATTTACTATTCACAGGTTTCAGCTTTCCTTCATTATTTATTTTTGTATTTACAGCATCTTAACAAGCCTCGGTCCCAATTAGCTTCAAGATCGTAAAATGTGAAAGAAAAGTGAAAGAAATATAACTATATCTTTTTACATTAAATGAAAAGAAAAATATTATTTTATTGAAATATTCAGTGCATATGGTGAGCCTGAAAAAATTCACAACTGGCCGTTGAGTTTCTGAATTAGAAATGCTTTATGAATTTCCAGCACCCCTTTTATTTTCTTTCTTTCTTTCTTTCTTTTTTAACAACCGTAGAAATATAGAAAATAATTCTTTCGAATATAACTCGCGCTAAATTCCAACATACGTACTTGAACACATATTTGGGACCAAAGACGCAGCAACAGTGATAAATGCAGTAAGCGACCCATAGCTTGACTGCTTGCGTCAGGGTCAGCGAACCAGAGCTGACCAAGACCCTACTCCACCTCCAAGTGGTGGTCCTGGAAACAGGCTGCATCACTGCAGTCTGGCTGAGAGAGTAGGGATCGAAGAGGGAAGGCTAACCCGGTCCCAAAAATGCCGTGCTGAAGTCGGATGTGTCGGCCGAAAGGCGCATGCATCGCAGCTTCGCTGTAAACGGACACAACGCAACCAACGTCCTTTTCAGGACGAACGAGGAAGAAGAAGAAGAACACATATTCACAACATATTCATTCAATTCACGTTGTCGATGTGTTCTATTTCATAGAAATACATTTGAATTTTGTGTATTATATTGTGTTTATGATGCTTTGCCTTCTAAAATATCTAGCAAGTCTCGAACCCCAATGAGGTGCATGCACCAACCTGCTTAAGAACCCCTGCACTAAGGCCTATATGAAAACTCATAAAGTTTACACCTTTTGTCATGTTAGCGCTCTCGATCAACGAACACCTTGACAAGTTTTTTGTTATTGGTTTAAACTATCGACAACATCCACGTGTCACAGATGTTATGTAGCAACTTACTTCTTCCGTATCTCATTTTATTTGCTGGTGATATTGAAAAAACGGAGCTACTGCTTCTTCAGCCATGGCGTAATATTGGTGTGTAATACATGGGGCTGGCAACCTCGTCATGTCTAACAAATTGCTACACGAAAGATGTGGCTGAAGTATATATGAGAAATGGTTTGAACATCTGTCACGGGATTTACTACCCTTGCTCTGCAGTGATGGTCCAACAATGGCCGAAACCTAGAGTATCTACTGAGGGTCTTCAAAGGTATCTACCTTTGCTCAAGATTACTATCTAACAGCACCCATATGGTTAGATAACTGAGGACTGTGACTTAAGGTAGCCGTGTTGTAGAAACATGAATTTTTCTTATTTATAACTTTACATTTTGCCTATTTATGTCAAAATGTTCCTTGGTAAGAGAGAAATCAAACCATATGAGTGATTGCATAATTATGCTAATTAGCTATTCAAAATGGCTGCCGCAGCATAAAAAATGCAGGGTTATTTTAAACCCACATAACATAATTGTTTCTCAACATATAGAGTTGAAATTCTGCATACAAGTCCACAAGTGAGTGCATTATGTCCTAAACCAAAAATATTTGGGATATAGCATGTCCTGTGTGTGACCATTTGTAAAAAAAATAGAATTGGAAATTTATCGAACCTCATTAGTATGCAAAATATCTCTACAAATAAAACAAATTGAGAAAGCAAATCAAAGTTTGGTTCAGGACAAGGTTTAAGATATTAAGAAACACTCTGCAAAGTTTCAGAGCATTCCAACAATTCATTCTTGAGATATCGCGTCTCAAAATGTACCTGTCATGCTAAATAGGGAAAGTGAGAAAAAGAAGAAAAAGCAGAAAAATTTTCAGCCCACGTTTTTCACATTAGATCATAAATAACTGACTTCAAGGAGAGTAATTTCCCTTCTCATAAATGGTTCTCTGGTATTTTCTGGTACAGAAGAGTTATGGAATTATTATCATTTCACCTTTTTAGTGTGCGCATCATAATGTTTTTAAAAAGTGGTTAGTAACCAGAGGTAAACAATGCGTTGTCAAGGAAAATTAAGATCACCCCCTGGTCACTTATCCTTTAAAAAGTAAAAAACTATGCATCACTGGACAATATAAACCTATGTATTGTGGAGAGAAATGGTTTGGCTTCATAAAAACATTAAAAAACAAAAATGCAGTATTTCATGAAATTTGATTAAATTCTGGGACACAGCTACCTTAAGTTGTTTGGTCACTAGTTTATTAACATTTACATCTCTAGAGTTAGTAATTTCGTTACCAGTTTGCTTACCTTTGTAGTACCCAGTAAAAGTGGCCGACTTGGGTAAACAGCGTCTGCAAATCATCAGATCTGCTAAAGAGATCAGGAACATAGTAACACTCAACGAAGAAATGTCGGTGAATTGTGCAACACAAAGTGAGTGACAGTGATATATGAATAAAATGTAAGTTTTTAATTGTAGAACCCAGTTTCATTCCGGAAACGGATTTAACTCATCATTTTGTTAAAAATAACCTTAAAATGTAAGTTTTTGATTGTTTCTTCAAGACAAAATTTTAATTTAAAGTATTGCAGACTTATTGTTGGAGCTACTCGCTGGAAATGAAACGGTTTATTGGAGCATAGATACCATGATTTCCGATGATCCCAACGACGCAGTTGATTTCCCAACAGAGTTCCTTAACGAGCAGTGCCCATCAGGAATGCCACCACATTTGCTGAAATTAAAGGTTGCTGCATGTATCATGCTATTGCGATATCTGAACGCAAAACACGGACAATTGAATGGCACGCGTTTGGTCATAAAAGTCTTGCATCGGAATTCCATTGATGCAGAAATTATCACTGGCCGTAATAAGGGAGAACGCTTCCTGTCCAGAACAAGAACTGCCTTCTAACACTATCAACAGGTTTCCTCAGTGTGTGTGTCCTATCTATTTCCAGCGTCTTCTTCTCATCTCTTGTTCCATTGGCACTTGTCTGATTCTTGTCATCAGTGTCACATTTGCACACATGGAGGAGAAAACTGGAGACAGAAGTGAAAGTTATGAGGAAGGCGTGGAAAGATCTGGTGCTGATGGCCTGTGACGGGAGAACTTGGCATGTGTTTGTTTAAGGCCTATGTTCCTTGGGGAGCTAAAGGGTATTGATTGATTATTTAACAGTTCAGGAACTAAACTCTGCTGCCAGGCAAGGAAAACAACCCCTTACTCATATTCGCATATTCGTATCTGAAATGAATCTTGATAACAAGACGGCACAAAAACAAACACACAGACAATAATACCACGGTTGTTCAGAAATGTGAAGGACAAACAAATGCAAAAAAAGGCATCATTAGTGGATTAAAAATACTTTGCAAATGTGACGCTTCGAGGCCCGGCATCTTAATTGATCTTAAATTATTTCTTGTTTACTTACTGTCACGAGCGGGTTATATAAGTGTCTGTCTGTGACCAGAGCCAAGGTCTGGGTGATGTCAGAGACCAGACAAAAGAGTCTGAGAGAGATCTGAGGTGATAGATAAGAGATTCTGTTCATTGTGGATGATATGACTTATAGTTATCGAGGGTGAGAACAGAACGCCACTCGGTGACCTTTTGTTCAACTACTGTCACACCGCCTCCTACTCAATCAAGAGGTAAGGTTTTTATACACTAAGGTTTATCCACACACAGCAATACAGTACAAGTGAATAGTACAGATCCAGTAAGAAAAATTTAAAAAATCTGATCCGGTTAAATAATTATATATCTTTTATTGAAACAACACCTAAATAGCTGCTGCTGGAAAAAGATGAACAACATAAATATCAATCACGGCATAAAATACAGATTGAATAAAATTACAATGCAGGTCTCTAAGAACGAGACACCAAAATTATAAACACTCCAGAGACAGGTAGTATACAAAAAGTTATGGACTACCACAGGAAAACCCAAACAAAGGTTACCCGCTCCCACAAGTATGGGGTTGTTCTTTAAATCTAATAATCCGTGGTTGGAAAAGAACCTTGAATACATACCAGTCCCAGTTATGCCTACACACTAAGCCTGCTGACTTGTTCCTGTCATCGACTTTGCTCACGAACTACACTAACCAGTCTAGTACACAGTTTCAGGAAAAATCTACCATAATTAAGAGTGCACTCTTTTTCCCAACTCCCTCTTCGTTGGCACGAGTGCTTTACTCCACAGGGATCACTGCTGGCCATTGAAGATTTGATACCCTCTCTTCTCCAGTATAATGGCTAACAAATCCTTGGAAGAAATGCACCCTGCTGTAAATCCTGGCAGTTGCTTGGTGAAACACTCAAATAATTTATATGCTGAAACTAATCCACATCTGGATTGGGCCCACTGCTTTGGTGCAGCCCTCAAACAAGAATGAACGAGGTGGCTTTATGAACACTGAAGCCACAGGAGCAGGGCGTTCCTCTTGCTAATTGATTTTCCGAAGAAATGCTATTTCCCACTCACGGGAAAAACGCCGATGACCCGTAATAGGGTGATGAACTGGGCACGCCTATCTCTACGTGCAACCCAGCTATAAAGGGGTCGTTGACTGGAGCGACCTTCCACTGAAGGCAAAGTCTCCACAGAAGGCGTTAACCACAAAAGGCGAAGTCCGGCCTACGGCTCAGTGATTGCCGGAGAAGGCCGACGTATGCTGTAATGAAAACATAAACAAAACCTCATAACATTTTGCTAAATAAAATCGTCAAACATCACAACACAGCACAACAATAAACAAAGACAATTAAATACACATAATCATCCTGCCCTTCCCCTCCCCGCTGTTGGTCAAGGCAGACCTTGGCTGCAGTTCATCTTACTCTCCCCTCCCTACTGTCAGCCCACACCACGCTCAGTGCTGGCCGGCTCACTATAGCATTTGCGTAATAACACGCAATCCCGCGTCTTAACGCTTGAGATAGTTCGGCTTGTTTATAAAACTGCTCGCCCCTCCCCGCTGCTCTATCTGCGAGACGTGACCTTAAAATCAGTCAGATCAGCTAGCTACATAATGTAATTCGCAAGGCCATCTACCTTGTCGCATAGGCGTTCGACAATTTAATAATTACATACCACAAATAACAACCATAGAAATATTATACATGAATTTTAACCAATCAATTAATGTACCGATGCTTACAAAAATATCAAGTTACATGGTGCGGAAAAGAATTATATTTCACGAGTCCGCCACTGCGGTCAAAAAAATTACATTTATTCTGGTAAACCGGATTGTGGGTTAAAATTTTCTAACTGAGTCATCCCTAGATCAGGGAACTCTGTTTGTGCCCTACATCAGGCATAATGTAACATAACCATGAGGCTCTTATCATATAAAAAGTAGCACCCTCCCCAAACCAACTGGCTATAGCTTAGGTGGCGCGTTAAATGATTGCATTAATTATCACACTAGTATAAATCTTTTACGAAGTAATACTCTGTCCATTATAAAACCCTAGCAAAATTACTTATAATATTAGCGTTTACAAATTCGCTTACCAAACAAAGGTCAGAATATCCTACTACTTTCTCTAAAAGCCATCGTAAGATTACCGTAACAGGAGCTCAAGGAAACATGAAAACGATGACCGTCTCCGTTTGTCAGACCCAGACACGAATGACCGCCCCAGTTTCTATGTAACTTGATGTCATCCAACAGGACCACTGAGACAGGTCTCCTGGAAGAACTTGCACTCAAAAGACCAAGCCGCCTCTACAGAAATGCAAGAGGGGTACTCACGTGGACAGTGAATCGGTGTTTCAAAAGAAAGCAGAAAAGGATTACCGCTCGTGCTCAAACATGTTTACGAGCGGTGAAGATTCTCTCCCGCTGGTCCGAGGCCAGGTGCTCTTACGCATTCCTTACGTCAATTGTTGTTGGCCCAATGAACACGAAATCAACGAACAAAGCCACTCCGCAGGTTGGGTGTCTGACAGAGTAATAATGGGGTTACTGCCGCGTAGAACCACATGAAAAGAACAAAATACAGAGAGCCAGTGACTCTAGAAAAATACTAAGAATAAAAAAAAAGAAGGGGGCGGGTTGGAAAATAGTGAGTAACAGCCATTACGCCACACTTTCAATGTCAAATATCGGTAGAATATGATGTATTGTAACTGAACACACATTGAGAAAACCAGTTGAATGTAATACAAGGCAATCCTTACTCTGGAGTTCATGGGTAAGAAAAATAGAGAGGAACAAGAAAAGCACGGAGAAGGGAAGTAGACATATACATAAATGGAATAAAGAAAAAATGGAAGAATTTTGAACGGATAGTACAGGACAGGACAACTTGGATAGTATTTGTTGAAGACCTCTGCTCCAGTTGGAACTGAAAAGTAATAAATGAATGTTTGAACTTCCAAATGTCTAAGCCCTCTCTGTTTCGGTAATGTTATTTTGACGTGTTTTCCCCGTCGTTTTTGACGCCTAGGCCGGTCCCAAGCCCGGATGAAAAAGGAGGAGGGCGGCCTGCATGGAGGCCGTAAGGAGGCAGCCCCTCCACCATGCAAAGGCACAACAGGCCAATCACCTGTTATTCTTAAAACCTGATTATGCGAAACGTAAGAGAGAAAACCGGACTGATACCTCTACACCTCACGGTAGAAGGGGAACGACTAAGTAAGTAAGTAAGTTTTTGACGTCTACGTGCTAATATAAAAATAATAATTGTCATCCTTTAGATAGCGTCAGGCTTCATATAATCAGAAGCTTTGACCTGCGAAGTTTTCTACTTACGAAATAACTTTTGGTACTAAGATAGTTTTTTTTTCCTCCACATTAGGCCATCGAGAAATGGTTTATAGTCTACATGAACATCATCATCATCATTACCATCATCATTGTTGTCATTAGCTTTAATTTCCCCAAGGAGCTCTGGCCTTCAACAAACTCATGACAAGTCCTTTCACGGAGGACCTTCCATGTCCACTTTATCCCTTTCATTTCTGCATCTTCTATGTAAGATTTTTTTGGGTGCTTTTAATACTTAGTATAAAAATTACATTTCTAATTTTAAACAATATTTTACATTGCGTGAACATTTCACAGTAGAAAGCAAGATGTCGCCCACATTTTTTCAACGGTCATTGTGACAAACTTTGACCCTAAGTTATCACTCCATGGGACACTTTAAAAAAAAAAATAAATAGTGGTGTAGCAATAACTTTCATTATCATGTATCCATTGATTTAAAAAAAAAAAAGAATTTAGCTATCAAAATTTGATAACAACTATTAGATATCAATAACTGGGAAAATGTCATTTTATATAAACATATTCCCACTGCGTGCTTCTTTTTTTCCTTCTTCGTCGTTCTCTCTCTTGTCAGTGCATCAATAACCTATACCCATTAGCTCCACAAGGAGCAGAGGCCTTCAACAAACACATGCCAAGACTTGCGGTCAGGTGCCATCAGCTCACATTCTGCTTTTGTCTTCCTTATCATTTTCTGTTCGTGTCTCCAGTTCTTTACCCGTGTGATTTTTGGTCTACCTCTGCCTGTCTTAGAACCCTGTCGATTTCAGAGCAAGGATTGCCTTGTAATACTATCAGTATGTTTACTCGATGTGTGTGACTTATCCATCTCCAGTGTCTTCTCATCTCATGCTCCTCTGGCACTTGTCTCGTTCCTGTCATCAGATCCACATTGGTGACTTTGTCGTACCATGTCAATCTTTTCTTTTTTTTTCTACGCAAGCACTTTTCTTTTTTTGAAATTCTGAAATTTTTTGGTTCTTGTTTTTTGTTATCCTCCACGCTTCAGAGTCATACAATAGGACTGACTTCTCTCTCGTATAACCACACGTCCTTATTTTCTACAGTTAACGATTTGTTTCAGGCTTCTCGCATCATTAGCTATTGAATTTGTTTATCGGTCAAAGGGATTGGCCTAGGTGTTGGGTCGTTTCTTCTAGAGGTAAAGACCTTCATTACGCGAATGTTTTCTCAATGAAAATATTTCAGAAAATGTTCTTAAGTTGAAACGAACTCCAACAAGTAGTGATCAACTGGTCACTGATAGGCAGCACGCAAGGCTGTGATGAATGTACATAGATTTTATTGAACGTGACATATACGGCGTTGAACAAGACAGTCATAGTTACAGGTGCAAAAAGGTCATACATCACAATGTTGATCATCACTTTTCAAGGGATGAACATTCTCTAACAATTAAGTCCTCTTATTCAAGTGTCTAAGGATCCCTTCCTTTGCCATAGTATATGTATTGTAATAACGTCCGTTAACCTTCTCTCAAGGACGTATCTTATGACCAACGGATTCATACTCAATGAGTAATATTTCTTATCAGACTTGCCATGATTCCAGGCTTCCTTCCTACAATACTTAGGCAGCATATATATATAAATATCCAAATAAAGTCATCCACAACAATACGACCAGGTTAGAGTTCTGTGTTGACTAACCTCTCTATATCCATGCCATGACTTTGGCATTGACTAACATACGGCATATAAAACATGAGAAGCACATAATTCAATCAACTTTGTGTACTCGTAGGTATTCTTCATCTACGGTAATTCAAAAGGCTACCGACTCCGTCTGTCCATTCTAGAAAATAACATACAGTGATGGATTTCCCGCTAGATCAGAACTATGAGTGGCCTTACACTTTAATTTACTCAATAAACATTTAATGACATGGGGCGACACTTACTTGATCCTACTACTGTTGGCTTCAACATGAACCAGTAGAGATCATACAACATAATAGCTTCTTCCAAACTTGCCAGCAAAATTCCAAGGAAATATATATCGGACATAAACATGGTCCGTACAGCCCCGACAAAACATGACGTCACAATCCCTAAACTAGGTTACCCGTGCGTCCAAAGCAACTCACACTACATTGTGCACGTCAGTGCGTGAATCAATCGAACGCTCAAATAATATAACTATATAAAACTGGTGCGTACATTTGGCAGGACCGAAGACTACCCCCTTAGGTAATAAATGTACGTAACAGCTCCCTTATCACCTCCCCTTTAAAAAAATTAATTCTATTAATTTTTTTATTTTTTTTTAACTAAGTACCCGAGAGAGGTGAGTCAAAACTACAACAAGATATATGAAATGCATAAAGTTATACTATATTAAGAAAAGAATATTAAAAGAAATCAATATAACTAAATGATAGTATGCATTAAAGCACACATCCACAATCGACCTACTTTGGAACGATGTGGTAATATTCGAAGTAAAAACAAGTTTGAAAATGAAAAATGAAAAAACCATTAAAAAAAAAAAATGATAATAAAATTCAACTAAGTTTTCAAAAAAAATTTGAAACATATGATTTCAAAAATGAAAATGAACAGCAACACTGATGATGATCAATGACAAGAGAATCAATAAAACAGAGAAATTGAAAATACAATGTGCAAAAATGAAACAATGCAAAATTAAACACATTAAGAAGTAACACACTTAATGTTTTTCTAACACTAGTATGGTTGACTAGTGATCTAAAAGTGAGATATCATAACTAAGAACCGTGAATGCAGGTGTTACGTGACAACTAAGAAAGTTAGTATGTGTGTGATCCATAATCAATTAAATAGATTAAATTGAATTAATCTAATTTATATATTTCTTAATTAATAACAAATAACTAGTTAATAATATATTCTAAATAATTCTAATATCACTATCAATATGTCAATGTTCAGTTACAACTAGATAGTAATCGACGAGATAATGTTCTCAATGTTCCATACACGATATAATATATTCTCTAACACGTTATGTAGTGTAATATGTTCCATAGGAATAACAAATGTATATTTGTCGCTCTTAACAATGTTGCCATATTAATAAAAAGTTACTGTAGTACCAATGTTCCCGTTCTAATAAAACGTTAATATAGTATCAATAACAATGTACAAAGTTATTCATGTTTCGGTGAGGATGTTTCACCATCTGGAAGTGGTTTAGTTTCGACACGTTCACTTGGGCATCTTGATAGACAGTCTGCGAACACATTCTGCACTCCAGGAATAGCTCGTATCTCAAAATGGAACGGTTGAAGCGCTATAGCGTAACGCGCTGACTTTGATGACTTAACGTTCCCTGTATTCAGTGCGGTAAGAGCTTTCTGGTCAGACTCCACCACAAAGTGTGATCCGAGGAGATAACGATCCAGTTTAGTGATTGCCCAGACAAGAACAAAGAGCTCTTTATCCAGAACGGAATATTTCGTCTCGCTCGGCGTGAGCTTTCTGGATACGTACATAACCGGAAATAAGGTGCCGTTATATTCCTGCATCAAAACTGCAGCGATAGCGTAAGAAGAAGCATCACTGCGAAGAATGAAATTGAGATTTTTGTCAGGCAACCTCAAAAAAGGTGCATTTGAAAAAAATTGTTTTATATAGTCTAACGCCGTTTGGTGATCCTGCGACCACTTTATTACATTAGATGTGCCTTTCTTCAGTAGAGACGAAAAAGGTGCAGTTATAGTAGACAAATGGGGGATGAATTTTGAATAGAACTGTATTAGTCCTAAAAGCGACCTAACTTGTTTTTTTGTCTTAGGTGCTGAGATGTTTAAAATTTTAGAGACGTTACTGTCTTCTGTATACATGAAACCATGACCTATGCGGTGACCCAGAAATGAGATGTCATGAAAACCGACAAAAGCCTTTGAAGGTTTCGCTGTTAAGTTATAATCCCGTAAGGTAGAAAGTAAAGATTTTAAACCCTGAATATGTTCATCCCAAGAGTCACTGAAAAGACAGATGTCATCTATATAAGTAATGACATCGGGACGATGAGACAATATGCGGCGCATCATGCGTACAAAGGTAGCTGGCGCATTCATTAATCCGAATGGCATAAAATTCCATTGAAAAAGACCCCGTGGCGTCGAGAAAGCGGTGAATGGCTTTGCTTTAGTAGTGAGTGGCACTTGCCAATAACCCTTTGAAAGGTCAAATTTCGAAAAGAATGTAGCATGAGATAATCTCTCCAATAAGTCATCTAAAAGAGGTAATGGTTCCGCATCGAATTTTGTAACTTTGTTTAATTTCCTGTAATCTACGCAAAGACGTATATTGTTGTCTTTCTTCCTAATGATTACCATGGAAGAAGAATATGGTGATGAAGATGGTTCAATTATATTTAATTGGAGCATCTCATCCAATTCCTTATCAACCTTATCATGAAAGTGTAAAGGAATAGGATATGGGCGAACTCGAATAGGCGTATCGTCAGTCAGAATAATGTCATGTTGGATGACTGACGTATGACCTGGGATGTCAGTGAGGACATCCTCATACGAGTGTAGAATATTAGAGACTTGCTGACGTTGATCAGCCGAAAGAGTAGATGAGATCGTAACATCATTCCATTTCTCAGTGGAATGGAGTGGTACAACTGGTATTGGTAGTTGTACATCATCGAAAGAAGATTCCTCTTCTTGGATGACTGACAAACTAGAATAGTGTTGAATAGGTGGTGTAGGATCGTCAGTTGCCTGAAACACTGACTGTAGATAATCAGGACGTGAGTAATACTCCTTCAACATGTTAATGTGGAAGGTTTTATGTTTACCATTAACATCAACGATGTAGTCGACATCGGATATTCTTGAGATGATCCTGAAAGGACCTCTCCAGGTAATTAAAAGACGATTGTTATGCGCAGGTAGTAAGACAAAAGCTTCATCACCAGGTATGAGCTGGCGAAGACGTCTATACTTGTTTGCAAATAGACGAGCTTTTTCTTTGGCTTGTTCAGATGATGCAGTAGCTAGTCTACAAGCATCTATGATTCTCTTTCTCAGAGAGATCACATACTCATAAGAGGATTGAGTTTCCTCTTCAATATTCTCGTCAACCAATAAGTCGTGGATTAACGACATAGGACCGCGTGGTTGCATGCCAAAAACAAGCTGGAATGGAGAAAACCCCGTGGCTTGATTTTGTACTTCGCGATACGCAAAGAGACAAGCGGGTAGGACCCGATCCCAGTCTTGGGGATGGTCTTGAGTCATCTTACCCAACAACTGCTTGAGTGTCCTATTGAGACGCTCAATTAACCCATTTGACATCGGATGATAAATAGAACTGAGAGATCTGTCTATACCTAATGTCTTCATAACTTGAGACATGGATTCAGAAATGAACTGAACCCCATGATCCGACAAGATTTTCCGTGGAAAACCAATGCGTGAAAAGATTAACATCAATGCCTCTGCTACACTGGCAGATGAAGTGTTCTTGAGAGGGATGGCCTCAGGCCAACGAGTACACATATCAATGCACGTAAGGATATGCGTATGCCCTCTAGCAGATGGAAGCATCGGACCAATAATGTCAATGGCCATTTTATCAAATGGTCTAATCGGGATGTCCGCAGCTTGAATAGGAGCCGCATGAAATGGACCCCGTACCTTAACTTCCTGACATATCAAACAGGACCGACAATAGAGAGTGATGTCCCTATGGACGCCTGGCCAGTAGAATGCCGAAAGCACTCTGGATTTGGTACGCGAAAACCCCATATGGCCCGCACATTGCGAGTCATGCGCATGTCGTAATATACGAGATCTCATAGAGGATGGGACTAAGATCTGATAACATAAGGATGAATCCTTTTCCCGTATTACTCTCACCAAAATCCCATTTTTAAGTATAAAGTCATGTCTAGATTTTGCAAGTTTGTTGCTTGTATTCTTTTTGTTCACATACTGAAAATTTTTTTTTAATGAATCATCATTCTTTTGCAATGTTGCAAACAACTCCCGTGAAATAGGAGCATCATCATCACAAGTGGTATGAACTGTAGGTTCAATAGGTGTATCATGCGACATATTAGTAGCTTGCGCTCTAGTCACTACTGCATTTGCAGTTTGAATATGTCGCTCTTCCCATTCAGCTATTTGCTGTGGTGTACACTCTTTAATACCATGTATGCGACCAAGTATTAAATCACAAATTGGATTCGGAAGAAGACATGCCTGGATCTTTCCTGAAAAGAAAGGTGTATTAAGATCAATAATAGCAGTGGCAAATGTTTCGATGGTGCCACCAAACGTCACACACTTGACAACCCTGCCCGTGGCACAACTTGGGTTGATCAGCGAAGTCCGGACGCCCACAGTGCTACAACCTGAGTCAAATAGGAGAGAGCATGAAATGTTGTTGACAAATCCCTTGTTAAACTTAAGAGAGCCCTGTCCCTGGTGTACTGACGCAGCAGTGGCCGTACAGACTGCAGGTAGACTAGGCAAGGTATGTCCGCAACGCAGCGTCGTGATCGCCTTAGGCTGGAAAAGAGTCGAGCATTCTGGACAGTCTTTCACCTGGGTACAATCAAGAGAACAAGACATAGCATTGTGAGTTTCAGCTACTTTACCCTGTTCAATGTTAGCCTGTGTATCAATTAAAGAGACATTAGAATGTCTACCCGTATTACTCGACGATCTATCTCTGCGACGCGATCGATTTTGATTATTTGCATTAAAATTGCCATAATTGTCTTTTCTACTAGAGTTAAAATTTGGATGAGTCCGATAATTATTATAATTAACGTTATGATGTTGGTTAAATGTTTTATTCCAGGAACCTTGTTTATTTTGTGGACCCTGAGATTTTGATTGCAAATTTTGTTTACTGCTGTTTCCTTCATTATATTTAAGATTATTGTTATCAAAATCTTTTGATCTGGAAGATTGGCCCGAAGAACCAATAAGTGAAGCAGTTTGTTTGAATTGTTTCCCCTTATAAATATTGTCATTCTTATTATTTCCCTTTCTAATTTTTTTATCATTAAGATCCAACCTCAATTTTTTTATCTGAATAGTAGTTTCTAATTTAAGGTTACTAATTTCTTGTTTGAGAGTTTTGATAGTATCTAAAGCCTTAGCTCTCTCCTGCCCAAGTTCAAGTTTGAGTGATTCGATAGCACTATGATGACTAGTCATAAGTTCATCAATCTTCTTAGTAAAAACAGAATCTTCCTCATGAATTTGGCCATTAAAATCTGTATTATTCTTCTTCAATGAATCTACCAACAATTTCTTAGAATTTTCTAGCTCCAATTGTAAGGACGTGAAGTTTGTATTGGTAACCTCGGCCTGTAATGTAAGAGTCCTTACTCTCTCGTTTAAATTATTAATCACTAGCTCCTTATCTTCCAGGAGTTCCGACAATTCCTCTATTTTGCTCTCTTCAGCAATATCATCCAAAAAAAATTGGTCCTTCCCGTGTCATTTCCTTGTTCGTACTTCATTTGTTTCTCATAATCGTTATCACAGAGAATAGCGTTACGAATGCTATTCATTATAAAACCACGATGGACGTGTACGTAACGTTCCACAAATGTACGAAATACTCCACCTAATAATTCTGCTATGTCCCTTGCCATAATCATATGTGGTACAGACTGAAAATTAAGGTCAGCAAACTTCGTCAAATCTGACGCTGTTCGACATAAAAAATTGTCTAGTATAAAATCATCAAGGTCTGGGCCTTGAAAACCATCATTTTTAGCCTCCTGAAGAATATCCCTCAGAGTAGACATTATGCCCGATCTAGGCTTTTTTTTCTATTTTTTTCACATCGATAACCTTGTTTTCAACCGGCACCTTGTTCTGAACAGGCACATGTTCTTTCGAAAAATTATCTAAATCATTAATCTGTTTTGGATTATCAGAATCTCGTAACTTTTTCTGTACATCCACTTTATCAGATTGCAAGTTATGTTGGTCTAATGCAAATATTCTTTTAGTTTCTTCTGATTCTTCAATACGTTTTTCTTCAGCTTCAAGTTCTTCCATAATCAGTGTTTTTCTCCCAAGTTCCACAAAATTTCTAATAGCCAACCCATTTATGGCAAATGATTTTAACTCATCACCATACATACCCCACCTTTGTCCCCTCTGCACATATTCCATTAAAGTAGGCATGATGAATATATATATGTGGGTTCCTTAGTCCATCAAATAGAAAGGAAATTATCCAAATAACTCTCTTAGTAGATAAGCATTTTTCCAAGACTCAAAAAAAAAAAAAAAATGCTGAAATCAAATGTAGGTAGGGACATCAGAAAGTCTAGAAAATGTGTACACAAAAACAAAATGGAGTCTACATATGACGTCACAATTACTAAGTCATAGTTTTGTGTGTAACACTAAAAGAATGTTTTCAAGTGATTTCTAATATATTAATCTATTTAGGAGTCATATTAAGGGCTTTGCCTGCTTAATAAAGTAATCGAGTGAATACATTATGCTTTATAAGTAGTCACAATACTCTAGATTTATAAAATGATAATTAATCAATATAAATTAGTTAACCTTGTTACTATAACAAGTGTTCTTCGTTCCTGTCCTTAGAACGGTATAATGTTATCATATAATTATTAAATATGTTATTAATCAATAAATTTATGTAATCAAATGTCATGAAATGAACAACGAGAAAGACAATAGAAACATAACCGACAAGACACGATAATCAAAGACGAGTAACTACAGTCGCAGAAATCCAATAAAAATAAAAAATGTGAAACTAAAAATAGAATGTCGTAAAGAGTTACGATGATAACTGCGATCAAATAATCAACAAGACAATAGACAACACAGTGTAAAAACATAGGTTTTGTAAAAAAAACTGAACGACAGGAAAGGTGAGAATGACGTAATATACAAACAAAATACATTATAAAACTAAGGTACGAGTAAAATAAATACCAAAAACAACAATTAAACGTGACGAAACAGCTAAACAGATACTATTATAAGAAGCAACTAGCGATCGGAACTTCGGCAAGGTTTCTAGCCTTGTACCGGAACTATCGCTCAATTGAAACTTACAAGTTGAGCCCTACAGAACGTCTGACGAAGAGCCCGAATTGGCTTCGAGATGGATCTCGTTCGTCAGATCAACCTCCCTACCTCCCACGAAGAATGCACAACATATAACATATAACATGGAAAATACAAATGTGGACATTAGTATCGAAGGCACATCTAAACGTGATAAAATGGATAACGAAAACACGTTATACTCATCTCACGTGCAGGTAAAAAATCAATGTGCCTCGTCTCCGTGGATGTACGTCTACGGATAAAATACTTCGTTCTGCGTATCTAGATTACAGCTCGCACGCAATAATGATGAAGAGGTAATCCCCAGGATGTCAGTCACTGTGAAACTTAACGTGGAGGTTGATTGAAGACCTTGACCTTGGTAAACGTAAGTTGTTTCTGATTTCTCATCCCACTGGGTTCCAAGTTCGAGATGTTGGCGCCTTGAAAGTTCAAATCTTTTTTTCAATCGATACTTGGATTAAGTTCGTTCCTTGGAAATTAGTTATTTCCAGCCCACGCTGGCACACCATTTACTGTTGGGTCGTTTCTTCTAGAGGTAAAGACCTTCATTACGCGAATGTTTTCTCAATGAAAATATTTCAGAAAATGTTCTTAAGTTGAAACGAACTCCAACAAGTAGTGATCAACTGGTCACTGATAGGCAGCACGCAAGGCTGTGATGAATGTACATAGATTTTATTGAACGTGACATATACGGCGTTGAACAAGACAGTCATAGTTACAGGTGCAAAAAGGTCATACATCACAATGTTGATCATCACTTTTCAAGGGATGAACATTCTCTAACAATTAAGTCCTCTTATTCAAGTGTCTAAGGATCCCTTCCTTTGCCATAGTATATGTATTGTAATAACGTCCGTTAACCTTCTCTCAAGGACGTATCTTATGACCAACGGATTCATACTCAATGAGTAATATTTCTTATCAGACTTGCCATGATTCCAGGCTTCCTTCCTACAATACTTAGGCAGCATATATATATAAATATCCAAATAAAGTCATCCACAACAATACGACCAGGTTAGAGTTCTGTGTTGACTAACCTCTCTATATCCATGCCATGACTTTGGCATTGACTAACATACGGCATATAAAACATGAGAAGCATATAATTCAATCAACTTTGTGTACTCGTAGGTATTCTTCATCTACGGTAATTCAAAAGGCTACCGACTCCGTCTGTCCATTCTAGAAAATAACATACAGTGATGGATTTCCCGCTAGATCAGAACTATGAGTGGCCTTACACTTTAATTTACTCAATAAACATTTAATGACATGGGGCGACACTTACTTGATCCTACTACTGTTGGCTTCAACATGAACCAGTAGAGATCATACAACATAATAGCTTCTTCCAAACTTGCCAGCAAAATTCCAAGGAAATATATATCGGACATAAACATGGTCCGTACAGCCCCGACAAAACATGACGTCACAATCCCTAAACTAGGTTACCCGTGCGTCCAAAGCAACTCACACTGCATTGTGCACGTCAGTGCGTGAATCAATCGAACGCTCAAATAATATAACTATATAAAACTGGTGCGTACATTTGGCAGGACCGAAGACTACCCCCTTAGGTAATAAATGTACGTAACACTAGGTCATGCTGTTTACCTGCCTATCTCTGCATAATCGATGCTGAGAATGTTTTAAAACATCCGTGTATGTTATAATCTCGTTCGCGTGTGTATGTTCAAATGTTTGATAACTTTATCGTCAGTATTCTGTACTAGTGTTAACACTGATAATCTGTTGGTAATCTTAACCTCTTGTCACCCTCGTTCTGAGGTCTCGTAAACTCGCATTCATTTTATAGAATATTTATCACATTTCTTTTCCGTATGACTCTGAAGCTTCTTGTTCGTTCGCTCTCGTGTAACCACATCTATACTACTGGACAAAAGTTAAGGGCCGCCATTCAGTTTAGACAAGGTTTATATAATTGATTGGCAAACTGTAAAGACAAGTGAAAATGTCATTAAAACTGAGCTCAGAGAAATGTGTATACATTTCTGTGTGCACTAGGTTAATTTTTTTTTTAATGTCCAAAAACTGGGTCACTTTAACCAGCACGTGAAAATTGCCATTGTTGCTGCAAAAACTCGTGGTTTTTGCAACACGCCCCACTAGTTCAAAAGGTGAAAAAGTGAGATGAATTTGAATGCACGTGGAAAATGATCATCGGTAAAGAGTGTTCACCGTTGGTATGCAATAAATCAGTATGACAAGTGGTCGAAATGATCACTGCTTTAGCCATGCCACCAAGGAGAAGTCTCAGCACTGTAGACCGTGGTCGAGCCATGGCATGGATTCAGGATGGTCAATCTGTTCGTCATGTTGCAGGACGTTTAGCAGTGTCTCACTCTACCATTCAGAGACTTCTTGAGAGATTTCAAGCTACCGGACATTTGGAAAATCGACCCTGCTCACGAAGAATTATATAAACCTTGTCTAAACTGAATGGCGGCCCTTAACTTTTGTCCAGTAGTATATTTTTTTTTATATCAATCACTCAATCAATCAATCAATCAATACCCATTAGCTTACCAAAGAACATAGACCGTTAACAAACACATGCTAGGTCCTACTGTCACGTGACATCAGATCGGTTTCTTTCCATATCTTCCTCATCACTTTCATCTCTGTCTCCAGTTCTCTTCATCGTATTTTATGGGGGGCGGCGGGGGAAGGCTCTATATGTGCCTCTCTTACCCTGGGATTCAAGAACAAGGACTGTCTTGTAATGCTATCAATAATAATAATAATAATAATAATAAATTCTTTAAGCGCCAAACACGGCGCATAAGGCAGAAACCAGTGCTCTCCAGGTTGTTCGTTGTGACGCCACTCCTCTTAGCTCTTGCACATTGGTTCTGTTTCGGTAACAATAGCTTGTTTTACGATAGTGAATTGTTAACTCACTGATCAACCCTCCGATCCAACCGACCGATTCGAGGGTTTCGAGGTCAGTTATAGGAAAATATCTACACCACTAGATACTGCTATCAATAGGCTCCCTCAATGTGTGTCCTATCCATCGCCAGCTTCTTCTTCTCATCTCTTGTTCCACTGGCACGTGTCTGGTTTTTATCATCAGTTCCATATTGGTGACATTGTCATACTATTGTAATCCTTCTGTTCTACGTAAGCACCCATTTATGAAAGTCTGTAGCTTTTTGGTTGTTGTTTTCTCTCATAAGACCAAATATATTCATTTCATTTCATCAACATGATCGTTACTATCTTCAGCTCACCAAGAAGCATAGACCCTCAACAAAATTATGTCAAGTTCTCCTGTCCCTTGCTATCTTTTCATGTTGATATATCCCTTTTATTTTTATCTCCAAGTTACTATAGCAACTAATATAAAGTTGTACATTGAGTATGCGCCATCATTCATCATTGCACTATGGTGACAAGGGAGGCCATCGCTTTTTTGTAAGTTTTAGGAGAAAACTGAATTGCTTGTATCCCTTTTAAATGATATGAGTTATGTAGATATTAGGGACCTCGAGACGCAGCAATAGAGACCGCAGTCAGCGACTCATAGTTTGACTGCCTGCATCAGGACCAGCGAACCAGAGCTGGTCAAGACCGTGCTCCACCTCCACGTGGTGGTCCTGGAAACAGTCTGCAGCAGTGCAGGCTGGCTGAGCGAGCACGGATCGCAATGGGAAGGCAAACCCGGTCCTAAAAAATGCCGTGCAGAAGTCGGATGTGTCGACCGAAAGGTGCAGATATCACAGCTACGTTGTAAACAGACACAACGCAACCACCGTCCTTTTCAGGGCGAACGAGGAAGAAGAAGAAGATGTAGATATTAATGGGCGTCTGTGGCCTAATGGATATGAACGCAGTTTCATAATCCAGATATACCAGGTTCGAAACCCGCTGCAGATCGCTTTGTGTGGATTTTAAAAATGGTATAGGCGATGTACCGTTCAGAAAGCAATGGCAAACTACTGAATGAAAAAAATTGCCTAGAAAAATCACAAACAGCCAATAAAAGCTGGGGTTGATTGCCACGTCCTGTAAAGGATAAGCAACTAACTTTAGATATTAATGATTTCTTGGCATATTTCATTTCTTGATTGTTTGATCTTAATTTTCTTTTAAAATTAATCACTTCTAGCCATTCCGAACTTTTTAACCGACTTATCCATACATACTTAATAGGCGGTTATCCTTGGTCCATACTAAAATTTGGAGTGTTTGAGAACATATTATAGTGAGGAGGAAAAAAAAGTAGGCAAGTAGACAGGAAGGATACATTTATGGAACACATAAAACTTTAAAAATAAAAAAATAAAAAAAGACACACCAAAACACAAATGGACATACCCATATATAAGTGGATCCACAACAAGAGTTATAAAAGCAAGGCAGGATGGGAAATGGAAATGTAGTATTGAACACGCCACCATATTAAGAACAGACAAACGACAAGAGGGAATCAGACAGTAAGCTAGCGGTCCTTTTCAGGACCAGTCCTTATCAGGACAAGGAATGGGTAGCACCGAAGGAGAATTTATCACACAATATGCCCCAAATGAAACCGTTTGGTTGAACAATGTATAACAGCTATATAATGGACGCAAAGAAAAAACATGAGTTGTAAAAATGGACGAGGAGACATAAACACAAAACTGAACACCGGACAAGAAATCTCAGCGGTCATTGGAACAATTTCAAACAAATTTATATCTGAAACAGAAGGAAAAAAAAAGCTGCAATAACCCTCGTAGAAAACGAGGAAAATAAATAAGGGGCTAAGGTGATGTTTCTCACAGATTTTCTGTCATAACTGCCCAGAAACAATACAACAATGAATTAGACAGACTCTCAGAAGCACTAACGGAAACCAGGCGTTAATTTAGCAAAGTGGATGGACAATGGATTCTTGCTTACTGCATGAGGAGTGGTCATGAACATGTAGATAGACCTGCCAAAGAAGGAGAAAGTAAGATTCAAACAAAGGACATGTCATCATATGAAGATACAAGTATATAAGCAATAATTCTAAATAAAAACATCAAAGAAAAATGAACAGAGAGAACAGCCATAGACAGATATAACTGAAGCACATTTCTCATTACCAAGAAGAGACTCAGGTGATAACAAACTTACCTAATCAGACCTAACGGTCTTTTATATTTGGACATGCGCCCTAATATAACCGTCTAGGTTGAACGAGACGCGCCTCGCCAAAACAAGGCAAAATTGTAAATTTAAAAAAAAAAAAAGTGATAACTATCAGACTGAAAACGGGCCAGTGCAGAGGCAAATATTTGTTCAACAAATTTTTAAAAATCGGGCAGGTAGATCATGTGTCCATGTGTGGAGGACAAGCAAACATATGCTTCAAGAATGTCGAGTCCATGAGAGCACCATATCGGCAGCATAGTCCTCACCAACCCCGTTGACAGAAAACACTGTAGAGCGATATGAGAAGCCTGAGACCGATCTTTAACTTTGTGAGAGAAAAATAGTATATAGTAACCCCCTTCAGTCATGACTGACTATGATAATGCGTCCCTGTGGCAATAGACCTCAGCTGCTTTTGTTCCTGATGTTCCTTTTGGCATGTTCCTTTTGGCATGTTCCTTTCTCTTCTGCTTGCTGTGAGAGCTTCTTTTCGCCAAATCTGAGGTTGCACCGTTGGGAGCATCGTCGCTTTGTGCGATCGGCAGCTTCATCCTTCCTTCGTGAGAGAAATAGATATGGTTATATTAGAGCGAAAGAAGAAGAAGGGTGTCGGTGCTGATGGAGGCTGCAACTACGGAGTCTGTCACACTTTATTTATGCTATTTTTCTAGTTATGAACACGAGCTTTATCCCTTTTGGCGAGGTACATGGAAAAAAAACCTACACACAATTCCTCCGTTATATTAGGACGTATGTCAAAATGTAAATGATCTTCTTTTGTCTTTGCTGGTGAGTGTATTGTCTATCTTCGATGCGATTTCAGCGTTGTTACATGTGTATCAGGTTACAATATGGTTCTTCTTCTTCTGAGTTCGTCCTGAAAAGGACGTTTGTTACGTTGCGTCGCCGTTTACAGCAAAGCTGCGATATTTGCGCCTTTCGGCCCGACACATCCGTTTTCAGCATGGCATTTTTGGGACCAGGTTAGCCTTCCCTGTTCGATTCCTACTCTCTCAGCCAGACTGCAGTGATGCAGCCTGTTTCCAGGACCACCACGTGGAGGTGGAGTAGGGTCTTGGTCAGCTCTGGTTCGCTGATCCTGACGCAAGCAGTCAAGCTATGGGTGGCTGACTGCATTTATCGGTGTTGCTGCGTCTTCGGTCCCCAATATGGTTCAAAGTGTTCAAAAAAAACTGTTGATAATTATTAGTACACAAACATCTTCTTCTTCTTTGATCCTTAGCCGCAGACCGTCAAAGCAGTCAGTTGCCACCACGCCTAGTGGCGTCTTGTAGGGCAACAACAAATTGATTCCACTTTGCTCGGTCGGTAATATTAAACATAGCTGGTTAAAAAAATTAAACGAGGATTAATAAAATATAACATTCAGAAAACGCGAAACAAAAATCTGGTTCAAATATGCAGGCCCCGAAAACTGGCAAACTGTCACAGGCGTCACCGATATGCCCCGAATACTGGCCTCTCGACATTTGGTTTTAAGGACTATCGTCAGTGCGAACGGACAACTCTATCAGTGCTCCGATCTCCTCCCTTAGATCACACAAGGAGGATCTCAGCACAGAGCACGAACTCCGTAGCACCAGCAAGAATCCCAATGTGTGTATATATAGGAATCACGCATTCTATAAATATTTTTGTACGGGTAGGTTTCTAATTTTTAAATTTTGCCAGGACAGCGGCCGTATGACCTACTCTTTACGATTTCCAACAGCCGTGGGATTTTTGACGTGCGCAACGTTGTGGTAAAGTGGGATGATATAAATATTTATAGGGGACTTAGTGTACTGACTGAGATCAGCTGTGAAGGTATCTGTATCTAATAAGTGTGGTGTATTACAGATGACCTTACTTTGCTACCACATTTAGACCTCAGTCAGACTTATTCTGGAATATTGGATTGACTACGTTGAATGTTTAGGGTTATGATAATGATGCAGTGTATGTTCACAACAACCAACAGACAGATAAACAATTTAATTTAATCCACAATACTTTACAACACTGTGACACTCACATACATAGAACACTCTATAAGACTATCTTAATAAGTCAAGTGTTAACTTTTAAAATATGTATTAATTCCTTTCAATAACTCTTACAGGACGACGAGCCAGTTATATTGGTCGATATTTCTAGCTTCTAAAGACGGGAGACCAGTTATCTTGGCTCATGGGTTTGAACTAAGTTTTTGTTTCGTTTCATCCCAGTTAGAAGTTTTCGATGACTGGGAAGCGGAAGTATAGCCATTTTTATTATTATTTCTAAAGCGGGAGAGTGATAGCGTCACTCTTTCTATTAAATTCAAAACGATTCCGATTGCATCCTCGTGTTTTTTACGAAATTTGGGTTACCTATTTTCGATACATATTTTCGAAGGCATCTAATTCATCTTCTCGAAAGCGACCTGCTCGTTTAAGTGCTCAGCAGGCCCTTAGTTTGCTAGAAAATTTCAGCGAAGATGAGGACGGCTATAGCAGTAGTGATTTTAGTGCTAATTCGATGAATAATTCGTCTTTCAGTGATGTCGATTCAGAGAATGAAGGTAGGCCTATTATGTTAGAAAGAGTGGGCGTGGTTCTATCACCTAACCTTGATTCTTCAACATCAGACCCAGTAGGACCTAATTTAGTTTTACAAGAAGGGGAAAGACGAAAACAGGAGTGTGTCAGAAATATAGAGCTAACAACGAATAGCTTTAGATTTCAACCTAAAGACGGAAGAGCAGTGGGTGTGTCCGCAAATTTAGGCCTAAATGAATCATCTACCCCGATCCAGTGTTTTGAAAGCCTTGTATCATCAGCTGTAAGGGAGGAAATTTTAAAAAGCATAAACTGCTTTGCAGAAATTGAAGTACAGAAGCATACATGGAAAGAAGTTAGAGTATAAACTTGATGTGTGGTTTATTTCCAAAATGGATATAGTTTACAGTAATTTCTATATTGGATGGTGGATTAGCTTCAATTGGTAAGTCTGATATGTTTGTTTTGTTTTTTGTTTAGTAAAATATTTTTCTGTCTCGTCTTTAACTACTTTATATTCATAAAAATTTTCACAATCTTCATTCATTTTCCTTTTTAAATATCTATAACATGACTATATTCAGTTAAAAACTTTGAAATAACTGACTCTTACATGGTAACACTATATGCAAAACCTGTGCCGCAGAAAATTTGTGACAAAAGAGTGTCTTTCCTTTTCTTGAAGCCAATTGAAAAGTAGTTAGAGTATAAACTTGAGCCATATGTATTTTATTTCCAAAATGAAGGTAGTTTACAAATATTTGTATCTTGGATAACATAAATGATGCATTAGCTATCTTGAGTGGGTAATTCTGATATGTTTTTTTTTTTAATGTCAAATTTATTTTCCCAGTCTCCAACTACTTTATACTCATAAAAAAAATTTTTAAATTATAAACTGAACATATTCAGAATCCTCATCCATTTTCCTTTTTAAATATATATAACATGACTATATTTGTTAAAAACTTTGAAATAACTGACACTTATATGGTAATAGTATATGAAAAACCTGTGCCGCAGAAAATTTGTGACAAAAGAGAGTCTTTCCTTTTCTTGAAGCCAATTGAAAAGTAGTTAGAGTATAAACTTGAGCCATATGTATTTTATTTCCAAAATGAATGTAGTTTACAAATATTTGTATCTTGGATAACATAAATGATGCATTAGCTATCTTGAGTGGGTAATTCTGATATGTTTTTTTTTTTTTTTTTTTTTGTCAAATTTATTTTCCGTCTCCAACTACTTTATACTCATAAAAATTTTTTTTAAATTATAAACTGAACATATTCAGAATCCTCATCCATTTTCCTTTTTAAATATATATAACATGACTATATTTGTTAAAAACTTTGAAATAACTGACACTTACATGGTAACACTATATGAAAAATCTGAGTCGCAAAAAATTCCTTGCGTAAAACATGGGAAAACCCCTACGTCCTGAAAGAGATAATAGATATCCTGATTCAACTACAAAGTAAACCAGGAATCACAATCAAATGTAATCACAAGTTGTATGTACACAATTTATAGATAGGATCTTTGTATTGACATATATTATTATTACAATATGTGTGTAAGTTGTGATGTAGTACTATGAGGTAATACTGGCTTTTCAAGCTAGGTTGTTGTTTGTCATCATGACTTCAAGTGTTTGTTTCTGGTGGAAATAATATTGGAAAGGTTCACAGTTTCTTTTTATTTGAAACAAATAACTGTCCCTCTTGATTTAATGTACAGTCAATTTTTTTTTTGGGGGGGGGGGGGGGGGTACACAAGATTGAGCTGCTCTGGCCAACGAAATCTTAACTTCTGTGTGGGCGGCAGGCAAACTGACTCCCCTGCTCGCTTGCTTCACCGTTTTCTTGAGAAACAACACTGGTCGATATCTTGACCAAGGAGTATGCTACCAGCCTCTGGATTCAGCACAACTCAGACCAGGTGCTGCTTTAATACTTTAGTACCTCGGTCCCTGAAACAAGAAGGTTGTACCTCCTACTTCAGAACTAATTTATAATCTATTTCCACACTGAAGCACAATACATAACAAACACAGAGTTCAGCGCGGTAGGCCAACTGCTAGCTTCTCATGTAAAAATATACACCAGTATTCCTCTCCCTAATGGTTACAACGCCTCTGCAATTCCAGCATTATTCCTTTCTATTCAATAAGATAGGTGTCATAGTACTATTTGGTAATCCCCTGCAGTTATACTCCTCTCCGACAAGTTTTGTTCATGGTGGAGCAATATCTAGGCTTTGCCTCATGTTTGTTACTGAACCACACACATACAGACATAAATTATCAATTCACATTCAATTTTTATCAAAAAGATATCAAATATGTCTAGCTTACCACAACTCAAGGAAATATTAAACAAGTACGTTGACTGACGATGAGTTATGGCACAATTCCGATCTGCCTCTGTCCCAGGCTTTTATTAGAAAAATATGAGCTGGTTCTCAACGCACTTGCTTCTACAAAGTTTATTTTCTAAAAGTGGCACTGAACAGACGCTCCTAATTGACTATATTAAATGGTCTAGCCAATGAGACCATGTTTACAAAAGCCTTTGAAAAAAAGTACCCTTCCTACCGTTTCCATTAACAACCAAAAATAGTATTAGCAGTCGACTAATCATGTTTCGCCTTACATATTATTCTAGCCAATCAAATCGGATCTAACGTGGTGGCCTCATTTCCTCTAAAGCAGTGTCCAAACACGCCATTATGAGCAAATATGATCCTGTGATGTCAGACAACACCACTATAATATTTTGGCTATAATTCGTTAATTATTAGACTATTTGCTTAACACCTAACATATTCGTTGTCAGCAAGTCCTAAGGCACCCAAATATATAAGTTTAATGGAGCTAAGTGGCTGCGTTCAAAATATGTATTTTCTTCTACCACCCGTTCACTTCTATACGATGGGGTGTCTTCTGTACTGTCAGGCTAATGTCAGGATTTCAGACGTAAAACAGTATTGTGTCATGTTTCCTAATAAGCATTAACCATGATTTTTAAAACCTTACCTCGTATTGGTAGTGTTTTTTATTACTGTTTTGTTGAAAAAAAGCAAGCCTGCATGCCTTTCGCGTGGGGTGGCATTAATTTTCAATCGCGAGGCGACGTGGTAGTATTGCATGCGTTCCTCCGTACATCTCTCTCTCTCTCTCTTCTAAGCCCGTCTGTCTTTTAGTTTACGTAGTGCATAAAATGACATTAATGGAATATTAAATCTCGGTCATTACGCAGTGTGTCTATCTCAAGGTTTTCTAAGAAACACAGTACCCGTTTTATTTTTAGAAACGCGTGTATTTTATGCAGTAGGCTTTACTAGCAAACGTGAAAGCGTTACAATTATGCAGACGAAGTAGAAAAAGAGGGATTTCTTGTTTAACTAGTATGACGTTCTATAACACAGGCGTACGCTATTGTGACCGCACTGTTCTTTTACCATTCTTCTTTCCTTTTATTGAATTAATTCGTTAGGCTTTACATTTACTTTTTAATTTATAGATGTGGATTTAGAATTTCTCACGACAAACGTGCACATAGGACCTCCTATATTTTCATTCTGATCCGAGAAAGCTAGGAATCCGATCTCACTACCCAGGAGAAACGGGGGGGAGGGGGGGGGAGGGGGGGGGGGGGGGGAGGGGAGGTGAGGGGGGGAGGGGATGCCACACTTTCAGTCTATAAGGGGGGGGTAAGAGAAGTATGACATGATTAGGATCACTGGTTCCGAAAAAAAAAAATTTCACAATTGATATTCCCTCTACTGGGAATCAAATCCGGTACCTTTAGAGGTCGAGGCGGAAGCCATACCTCTTAGCCACTCCGACCATTAAGAAATATCGTATGCAATATATCCTCTCTAAAGAACGTTGCGGACATCTTTTGAAAGTTCATCCGTTAGTTCGTGCATTCAATTACTTTCTCCGTGTAAAAAAAGTTAAAGGTTGTCGCCTTAGTAGATACTGCCGTAGGAAAGTGAGGTGTTGGAGACTAAACCACACTAGGTCTAGCTTTATGAGGTAAGGTGACCAGTTCCCTTCCTCGCTGCCTTTGCCTTTCTTTCCTCATGAGAAGAGTCAGGTACCGATTTACAGCTGGGTAGACTGGGGAGTGATCAGGTTTCGGATCCCAGAACTTGGTAAATGTGCCTCGAGAGGAAAGGGCTGTAAGTCAGACGCACTTTCTCCATGTATTAAACACAATAACCTGACCCTAATCAATCTTCCATGGCTGCCTCATGTTAAAGGTCAAGGTAGCCCCATAGCAAATGCTGCCGTAGAGGAGTGAAGTGTTAGAGAGGTGGTGTGACCAGTTCCCTTCCTCGCTTCTTTCTCAACTCAACAGCGAAGTCAGGTACACCCATTTACAGCTGGGTAGACTGAAGCGTGGCGCTACTAGGTTTTGATCCTGGAACAAGGTAATTGGGCATCGAAAGGAAAGCACCCTGGCCGCTTAGCCAGTTAGACGTTCTTTCTCCGTGAATAATACAAAATGATCTGACGCTGATCAAACTTCCAGTGCTGCCCGATGTGACTATCAATATTTTCTCACTCAAACATTCATATCGACATAAATCTTGGTCCTCAGTCAAGCCTATTATCATTCTACACAGGAGCCGCGCTAGCGTAGTGGTTACAACACCGCTCTGGCGACCGGGTGATTCAGGATCAAACCCGGGCGACGGCATTTGAGGATTTTTCGTCGACCGGGTTTTGGACTGGATTGACTCGAGACCTGGAGATGACATTTGAAGGAGTGTCGTCGACCAGGGACTGGCGGCTCCTGAGCCGACCCAGCTCTAATGGGTACCTCCGAAAACGGCGAGTATCTGCCTGATTCCAATTAATATTAACAAACCTGTCATCTGTACAAGAAAACTTAGGATACTCACGAAATTCACAAATCACATGGGTCAAAGGTTAGACAGAAAATGTTAGGTTAGACATTAATAATAACCTGAGATTTCGCCTCGAGTATTAGCGGGCGTACGAAAAAAAAAAAAAATCATTCTACACTTCGGGGGACAGTCATGTCCTAACATAATCGATGGTAAATCAAAACTGCCGGTAACTACTACAAACAATCATGCGTCACTTTACTCATGACGCTCGTCTCATTCAGCCCTGATGCGGTTCGGTTTACAACGTTAAAGATAAGAATAAATAGGAAAATCATTTATCTCACAAATTCAAACTGAGAATCATCAGATGCTATAAAATATATACCATTACAACAAATATTCTTTCAAAGCAGCAAATCGTGCTTGGTGTAGGAAAAGCAGACTTAACAACATGCAACAGGCAAACTAAGGAGAGATTTGAGGCTTTAGAGATGTGGGTACATAGAAGAATGTGGCGCGTCCCAAGAAAACAAATAAAGAGTTCCTAAATAACCTGGGAATTAAAAGTGAATTAAAAGTGAATGAGATCAAGATTAGACAGTTAAAATAGTTTGGCCATATCAACAGACATAACACCTTACTTGAAGACCATAATAGAAGGGAGAGTTGAAGGCAAACGTGCAAGTTGAAGACAGCGCTGTAAGTGGGAAGATAACATCTAGAGATGGACAGGAAAGATTCTATCAGAGTGCACCGTCAGGATAAGATACAGAAGACTGGAGATCCATTTCAGCCGATCTTCGATGTGGAGATGGCAGCAGATGATGATACACCACTAAATGAAATATAGAATACCCCTTTTATATACCAAACGCATATCTTAACAATCATCATCGTGACTGATTCGGTGGTCGGAATGGCTAAGAGGTATGGCGTTCGCTTCGAGTTCTAGAGGTACCTGGTTCGATTCCCAGTTGAGGGAATATCATTTATGGAATTTTTTTTCAGAACCAGTGGTCCTAATGATGTCATACTCCCCCCTGGTCTCCTGGGCAGTGAGATCGGATGCTTAGCCTTCTCGGATAATGGCGAAAAAATAGGAAGTCCCGTGTGCAAGTTGCGCACGTTAAAAATCCCACGGCAGTTGGAAATCGTAAGAAGTAGGCCTATCAGGCCGCTGCCCTAACAACATTTAAAAATTAGAAACCTACCCACCACAAAAATATTTATAGAATGTGTGATTCCTATATACACACACTGGGACTCTCGCCGGTGCTACGGAGTTCGTGCACTGTGCTGAGATCTTCCTTGTATGATCTAAGAGAGGATATCGGAGCACTGGTGGAGTAGTCCGTGGTAATGAAGATAGTCTTTGGTTTATTTAAGCATGCTTTGAGTTCCTAGTCCACGTAGTCTGACTTTCGCAGGCGTGGTGGTATTCTTATATACGGTGTTTCTGTATTTACTCTGAATTTTCTGAGTTAATCACATTGTTGGTAAATGACTTTAACGCCTAAAATAATTTTTAAAAGCGGCATATAAGAAGGAGTTGAGAGTAAATACTTCAGTGAAATGAACACGTGCTCTGAAACACAACGTCAAAAGCACAACGTCAAAAACACGTCAAAAGCGCAATATGAAAAACACAACGTCAAACAGACAGACAGGGAAACTTTTTTTCCTTCCCAATAAAACTCTTTGTCAAGCCACACCTTTATTCAGCCTATATCAGTGATTCTCAACTGGGGGAGGGAGCTAGATTCTCCAGAAGGGTCGGCCATGCCCACATTGAACCCTTAAGATCATCGTAGGCATGGAACGCTAAGAAAAGAGCTTTTTTTGTTTCACTCTTATGTTTTATTTTCTACTACCCACTCAGTGCCGTCTTAAGGCATGGGCACACTGGGCAGGGGCCCCACGATTCTAGGGGCCCCATGCTGGGATGCTGCCATATTGTTCATAAGACATCTCTTGGCAGAGTGGATAATTACTCGATCTCTCGCTGGAAAGGCCTGGGATTCAAATCAAACATGGGACCCAAAGATGCAGCAATAGAGAATGCAGTCAGCGACCCATAGCTTGACTGCTTGCATCAGGGTCAGTGAACCAGAGGTGACCAAGACCCTACTCCACCTCCACGTGGTGGTCCTGGAAACAGGCTGCATCACTGCAGTCTGGCTGAGAGAGTAGGGATCGCAGAGGGAAGGCAAACCCGGTCCCAAAAAATGCCGTGCTGAAGTCGGATGTGTCGACCGAAAGGTGCAGATATCACAGCTCCGGCGTAAACAGACACAACGCAACCAACGTCCTTTTCAGGACGAACGAGAAAGAAGAAGAAGAAATCAAACATGACGTGGGTAAGTTGACGAAATTTTTGTTGAAAGTACCATTAAATTATAAATCTATAGGTTTAATTTTATAGACCGTTTATATTTTTATTCCCGTGGGTGGGTAGGGCTGGTAGGGACCCAGTGCATTGCTTTGTCCAGGGCCTACAATGCTGTTAAGACGGCCCTGTACCCACTCTCTCCTCAAAACAATAGATATAGGATGTTACATAATTTAGAGTGTAACTGATTTCGCTGTTCACTGATGGCTACATCACTCAAAACAATTAAACACACAAAATCAGCCATTTTCAGTGCAACATCCGATACGCCCCCTTTGGTAATTCTTGAGGTCAGGGGCGTACTTGAAGTATGTGGCGCCCGAGGCGGGTCCTACATATGTCACCCCTCACTCCCTATAAAGACACACACTTGAGAGTATATTTTGAACTATAAGTACAATTACAATAGTAAATAAATATTAGACAAACATAAAGGTATGTTTTCAGGCACTTGTAAGAAATAAAGAAGTAGAACACTAGACAACAGAAAAACAACAGACGTGAGTGGCTTACCTAGGACTCGAACCCAGAACCTTCCGTGCGACAACCCCGCCTAGCTATGCAAGCGAATCACACTATCCTCCCTGCCATCTAGGCATCACCAAAAAAATGATGCTTCGATGACGGGTCATTAGTGCGACCCGCAACACATAACACCGGAAATTTACCATGGGCAGTCCAGCCTATTAATGCCGCAATCACTTCTGTTGTTCCAGAGTGGACCAGTCTTTAGTATGCAACTGCTTGAGGTATCCTAGAGGTACGCGAACCCCCGGTTGAGAACCACGGACCTATGTTTGACAACCTTTATCAGTTACATTGGCCCGTGTTGTTCGCAGGAATCTCGGAGGAGCACGGAATGAGTAGAACTATAGCTATCTCATGCATGTCGTAGGAGACAGCTATTATAATGTTGTGAATAGGGCTGGCAATTTTATCATATTACAGAAGCTACCACTGTGAGACTACCTGAATTCTTTGATGCGGGTTTCCTGCAAGTGGTCCAGATGAAGTAGTGGTTCCACGCTTCATAGTAATAAGAAGAAGGAGAAGAAAAAAAATTACGGAACAACAGAAGGACATTTTGGTTTGAATTCCAGTAGCAAACACTTCAAATGTAAAGAAAAATGGATAAAGGATCCCGTTACACGCCCATTGAGGCATATTGGGAATATGGTGTTAGGCCCATATTTTCTTGACCATCGACACACTAGGGGTGATTTGGTCAGCATCACGTTGGCCACCTTAACCTTCCCAGAGTTGCTCTTGAAGTCAATTCATGAGGCAGGGTCGACCCTGGAGCCGTTTGCGGTCTAAAAAATCCCACCTCAACTGGGGATGTTCCACCACCGAGCTAGGAAGCCAGTGAAGCAGCCACTGGTGATGTTCCACCACCGAGCTAGGAAGCCAGTGAAGCAGCCACTGGGGATGTTCCACCACCGAGCTAGGAAGCCAGTGAAGCAGCCACTGGTGATGTTCCACCACCGAGCTAGGAAGCCAGTGAAGCAGCTACTGGTGATGTTCCACCACCGAGCTAGGAAGCCAGTGAAGCAGCCACTGGTGATGTTCCACCACCGAGCTAGGAAGCCAGTGAAGTAGCCACTGGTGATGTTCCACCACCGAGCTAGGAAGCCAGTGAAGTAGCCACTGGTGATGTTCCACCACCGAGCTAGGAAGCCAGTGAAGTAGCCACTGGTGATGTTCCACCACCGAGCTAGGAAGCCAGTGAAGCAGCCACTGGGGATCATAAAAGAAACATGGGAGAGTAGGGACACCAAAACAACAAACTTAACAGTGAGACAAAATAGACAAAAACAGTGAAAAAGCTACCCTTCTCTCTCCCCCCCCCCCCCCATCCCCCCCACCCCCCCCCCCCCCCCCCCCCACCTCCTCCCTCCACCCACAAAACAACAACAACAACAACAAATCACGAGATGCAGTTCAGTAAACAAACTCAGCAAGGTCGAGTGCTGCTCAAGTATTCGGTCACTACCACATTTTCAACAACAAACCGCAGATGTTGGTTTCAGCGGCAGCCGCGAACTTATTTTGGAAAACTAGTTCACACTAGTTGATGCTTTTTTAGCAAGTTCACAAGCTGCTCCTAGTGTCATGACTACGGAGATGAGGGGAGAGAGGGTGGGACACCCCATCCTGTATTTAAAAAAAAAAAAAAACCACGGAAGACCTACAGAAATATCAGGGCATCCGCGATACAAAAACACGTGGGAGACGACGGGATATAAACAGCGGTGTTTCTCAAACTGTAAGGAAACGGGAACTCTTGAACAGTTTTGCTAATTCGTGTCTTAGTATGAAATCATGGAAAAATCACAGCTACATTATACAACATGAGACATACACTAACATCCAATCAAATAGCTCACAGATTAAATATGAGTTACAGTGGTGGCTATATGCTCTGTAAGGAGCGTAAAAGAAAATATTATATATATAAAATCCCAGCTTTTTCTGTCAGTACATAACGCTAAGGGAAGCATGCATCTTTGGTTGAAAGTTAGACATTAATTGTATTATTTCCTTTATATGTACTCTTCAGAAAATAGTAACACTTACCAAAGAAAAGTGCGCAAATGACGGTGTGCACAAAAATATATTTATAGAATGTGTGATCCCGTATACACACATTGGGATCCTCGCTGCTGCTACGTAGCTCGTGTACTGTGGTGATACACAGTGATTTTTAAAAATATTTTAGAATAAGTAAAATTGCCCTTAGACATTGCTGCTTTTGAATGTAATTCCCGTCTTATGACGGGCTTTTACGCTAGTATATATTATATATATATATACGGTGTCGGGTGCATCCTTTATAGGAACCACATTTCTGATGACTACAACTATCTTAACTTCATCTTGGATCCTTGGCCCATGACTGACAAAGCAGTCGGTGGCCATCACGTTTAGTGGCGTCTTGTAGGACAGCAACAAACTGTCCCCATTTTGTTCGGTCAGTGGCCATCCTTCTGCCGTGCATAAACTCTTGTTCATGCTTTGTCTCTCAGCCTCCGCTGTTCTCCGTCAGGTTGTCTTTGGTCTGCCTCTCTTTCGCCGCCCTTCTGGGGTCCATAGCATAGCAGTTCTGGTGATGGTATTAGGGTACCTTCTGAGGACATGACTGTAAAGGGCAATTTTTACTATCTTGCAATATAATACATTTATATTCTTATTATGTTCGCAAATATTTTGGTAAGCAAAGTATTTCCTTTTTAAGTGCTTAAGGAGAAGTCATTTTTGGGTTGCTTCCCTTGAAAATAGTTCTGTCATCTTCGATCGGACTCCGCAGACGACTCTAGGCCTACTGCGATTTATTCTGTGGCTGGGTAGGAATAGATTGTTCTTGCTTCAGTATATCTATGGCCTGAATTTATACGTAGTGTTTGTATGAGTAGGACGAGTCTGTCTTATATATGGATATCTTTGCATTTCTAAGTCGAACTAATTTGGTTGTCGCTAGAAAAGGTCAAAGGCTATGCAGCGGAAGTATCGCTAGCAAAGGGTGTGATCCATGGCTGTCATCCTGTGAGGATGCCGAGTTTTGTTGTAGCAGGCTTTTTTGCCGAAATAGTGATCTATATATGGATGGGGAAAAGTGATAATCATTTAGACATGTTGTATGTACTTTACCCCAGTGTTTATTCTCTTTTGCCAAGGAATGGCAAAGTTATATTTCGCATAAAAAGGTAAAACCACAATTTATTATGAACTTGGGCTTCGCCATCGTTGTTGATAAGCAGATGCACAGTGGTACTTTTAAAAAGAATATCCATTCAAAGGAAGAAGACATTCCTATGTATCAGCACTGGATTGTATGATATTATTCAATTACCTCTATGAGAGAACCTATGAAGAAATGAGGACATTTAATGAATGACTAATTTTGGTCTATATTCTATAGTGAGTGAAGCTCACGAGAGAGAGAGAACAGCCATGTTGAAATTCATATACTTTGTATTTATCGAGTGAGAAAAAGGGATGCCTGTACTATCGCTCGATGAACCAAGAGATCACTGCTACATGTGAGAACCCATGTCTGGGATTCCTATATTATGAAATATATATATATATTGAACTTTACGTGAAGGAATATTCGCTAGACGAGGTTAGGTCTAGGAGCCTTCCTATGTATTGGTTATGGTCTGACGTGCCCAGTCAGTAAAGCCAGATGATTTACATGATGGAACGCTGAATGCTTATTTACGAATGCTCCGTTATGATATTTGCCAAGCATGAATGCTAACTTAAGATGATATTCCTGTGATCAACATTATACTGTCTATGTCGACATTTGTTCCTGTAACCATACACGTACTGTCCAAGTGTGCGTCCCATTAAATGTTATAAAAAGACCACCGTAGTTCCAGTACTTCTTGAATTCGAACAGTGTGAGTATGAGTGATGTACTACCAACCTGTCAACTCTATCGAATCATTCTACCATTCGCGTACTGACATTCAGATACACACTCATTGTTTACACTCACATTCTTGTCGGAGCCTCATCACGTTCCAGGACAAGATGACCTGTATGACCAAAACTGTGCTGGGTTTGATGAGTTGACAATCGTTACACTTTACTACACCAGTCCCAACATCTACATTTATCCACTGGTGGACATTCACATCATTTAACAAATAAAGCATGATTCAACAACTAGTAGCCAGTATGAGTTAACAACTACACACAAAGAAAGAGTTTAACAACTGGTGTGCCAGCTTCCTGGGTCAACCTGCACAGTGACCATATTGAGAAGTAAACTACTGAGACCAGACGTTCCTTGGGGTCTGTTACGACACACAAATACATCAGCAGTACAACTCTACAGTGATGTCAGCGTGACCTGTCCTGTCGAGAGTATGCAGTAACTAGGTCAAGGTTTGTTGACATTTGGTTCATTGGACATTTGCCATACAACTGACAGTGTTACACAGCAAGCTTGGTTGAAACATAGAACATTACACATCAGGACTGGAGAATATTTGACAGTGTTTGCGAAAGAAAATGTTATTGAACTGAGAAGTCCTACATTGATTGTTATCATTCAAATCAACGATGGAGCTTCTATTTCTGTGTTGAATTTAAAATAATTAGACCAGAAGTATTTGTTTAATAAAGTACCACAGTACTGTACTATTAGGCAGTGTAACTGAGCCTTCATTCCAACACATTTTTTCTGCAACACTCTATTTACATCATATTGCCATACTATTTATGCATTTATGTATTTATGTTTAACTATTTATATGTGATATTTGTTTGTATCCAGCGGGTTGTTGTTTCGGTTGGGCGGTGTCACACAGCAGAGTATCCCACGTAATAGAGGGTCTGATGTGTGCGTTTCTATAGGTGCAATTTTCTTCATTGGAAATTTGCTGCGACAGCTGTTGCTATTAGTGTTAGCTGTGAAGTCTGTACTCATTGTTGTTTTTGTAATATTCCTCTGTTCTTTAGTTTGTTTTGATTTGTTTGTAATTTGTTGGTCTACCCTATTCTATCTTTCAGTTCTATTCTCAATTTATATTTATATACTGTGGCGTTATTTGTATTTGTTATATCTCTCTTGCGGTTTATCTTTTTATTGTTTTTTTCCAATTTTATTTATTTCATTTCCGCAAATGTTTTCATGTTTTTCTGTATAACTGTTTTGTTTTGTGCCTGATCGACATACACTATTTAAAATATAGTTGATCATATAAATTGATGTACAAGAATCAACTGATAGTTAATTGCTATTACTAAAGGTACACAGTTGATGATATAAAACACTATTTCTGGTGCACTGCACTTATATTATAGAGTGAACCAGCAACTTATAGCTGTTATTATATAAGGATTTATACAAGACCTTTGTAAGGCTTGTTTCCCACAGTGATTGGGATAGTTAAGTACTATTTTTCACAGGTTACAAAGTTATCATACAAAGTCTTTGATTAAGACTAAGAAAGTAAATTTATTTACTTTTGCAAATTACTGATCTTATTAGACAAGATGTCTACCTTGGATTATTTTATCACACAAGGCAGGGCTCTTGATAAGACTGGTCAGCAGTTAGAAGAATGGGCAGTTGCTCAATATGACAAAGCATTGGCTGCTGAAGAAAGAAAAGCATTGATTGAAGAAAAGAAATTAGAAGCTGAGGAAAGAAAATTACAAAGAGAGGATGAACAAAAGAAATTGCAGATACAGACTGATGAAAAAAGATTCCAGATGGAAATGGAAAAAGAGAAAAGAAAAGATGAAGCTGCTGCTGAAGAGAAAAAATTACAGGCTGCTGCAGAAGAGAGAAAATTACAAGCTGAAGCTCAAGAAAAAAAAAAAAAGCAATAAGAGAACATGAACACCAAAAAGAACTTTTAGCATTTGAGTTAGAAAAGTTAAAGTTAACAAACATAAGTAATGTTAATCAAGCATCTAGTGGTAATGGTAAACCCTTTACTTACAAGGTCAAGGTACCAGCGTTCAACCCTTCCAGTGATGACATAACATTCTGGCTAAACAGATTTGAACGCTCGTGTCGAGCACATAATGTGGACAAATCACAATATGCTAACCAGTTATCAGAAAATCTGAAAGGTGATTCTCTGACTAGTTTAAGTTTGGTTGAAGAGGCTGACAAAGATAACTATGATGTTATTAGGGCAGCCTTATTAAAGAAGTATCAGTTGTCTGAAGAGGGTTATCGGAAGTTGTTTAAGACAATGGTGCCTGAGGCAGGTGTAGAATTCTCAGAATTCATTGCAAGGACACGACTTACATTTGATCGTTGGATTGAGCTATCCAAAACAGAAAAGACTTATGAAGCCCTTATGGACTTGATACTCAGAGACAAGATTATGTCAAGTATAAATAAACCTTTCCTCGAATTCTTACATGAGCGTAAACCTAAGTCTCTAAAAGAAATGGAACAGTATTGTACCCAATACGTCACTGCACATCCGGACGTAGCCATTAGCAACAGTAAGGTTAAAGAAGGTATGCCAGTTGCTTCTGCAACACCATACAACCCTAATCACTCTCACAAATTCCAAGGACCTCAAAATAGGTTTAATAAAAAAGGTAACTATTACAGTTATCAGAACCAAGGTAACCAATCATTTCAGGGTTCTTCTTCGAATACCTGGAGAAGAGCTGACAGCCCTCGATTCAGGGGTGGTCATAATTACAGGAACTTTCGCAAAGGAAGTCATTCTAGAAACTATCCAAGTTTTCCTTCATGGAGACAACAGGATCATAATTACCGAGATACTCATTATAATGAATATGATGATAGTAACCAAAGGAGCTATGATTCAAACCCGAGTAGAGGTTATAATAGTGGAAACAATGATAAGTACAGAGGCAATAATAACAGAGGTAGAGCACAATTCAAAAAAACATAAAGCTCATTACCAGGCGAACTCTGCACAGCAAGAGTCCCACGAAGCCTATAAACAAAATAAAGATAATGATGACTCTAATAATATGGCATGTGCCGCTTTTGATTTTGGGAGAGCATCTCAGTGCCCCCAATGCAAAACATTATTTGAGCCAACCACAGTGTCTACTTTAAGCTGTGGCCATCCTCTTCCCGCTCTTCCTGCGTCAATCGCGCATGATGGGAGAGGTTCTCTTGTCTTACACAAAGGTTTAGTAAATGACAATCCAGTCTCAGTACTTTTTGATTCTGGATGCACACAACTATTGGGGTTAGGCAGTCACTCATAGATCCTTCTCATTCTACAGGCAAAGTAGTCAAATGCGTAACATTTGGCGGCACCATAGAGAAATACTTACCGCTATCATTAGGATTGCTACTCCTTTCTTCACAGGAGATGTACACGCATGTCTTTTGCCGGATCCGATCGCTGATCTTATCATCGGTCGCATTCACGGAGTCAAAGAATGTACTCCGGAGCAAATTTCCGTTTGGGAAAATCAAAATATGCAATCTGCTAATGCAGTAGTCACTAGAGCTCAAGCTCTCAATATGCCTGAAACTTCATCTGTTGAAGATAATGAAGTGCATAACCAAGATGATCCCTTGGTAATTTCTCGTGACTCGTTTATAAAACAACAAGAAGAAGATCCGACTCTTAAGAAATTCTTCACTCTTGTAACAAAAGGTGATCCGAATAAAGATTCAAATTGTAAATCTTGGATTACAATGAAGAATGGCGTACTTGTACGTATGGTGCAAGACTCCACTAAGTCAAGTCATTCTCAGATTCTTGTACCCAAGAATTTGAGAGTTAAGATCTTACAACATGCACACGACTCTCAGTGTGCTGGTCACATGGGTTTTTCCCGTACTAAGTCAAGAGTTCTTGCGGCTTTCTTTTGGCCTTTTGTGAACAAGGACATACGGATCTATTGTCGATCCTGTAAAGTATGTCAAGAAGTCAAATCCAAAGGTCCTCGTCATGCTGCGCCTATTCAGGCTGCAGATATTCCTATTCGTCCATTCCAGAAAATGGCGATAGACATCATTGGTCCATTCAAGATCAAATCTGCTAGAGGACATCAGTTTATCTTAACGTGTGTAGACATGTGCACACGTTGGCCAGAGGCTATCCCTCTAAAGAGCATTACTACCGCTGACATTGCAGATGCTCTTTGGCTTATATTTTCTCGGCTGGGATTCCCCGGAGAAATATTATCAGATCATGGCACCCAACTGATATCGGATACCATGTCTCAAGTAATGTCTACTCTACAGATAGAGAGATCTTTGAGTAGCATCTATCATCCTATGTCCAATGGGATGGTCGAGCGACTAAATAGAACACTTAAGAACTTATTAGGGAAGATAACTGAGGATCATCCTCAGATTGGGATAGGGTTTTACCCGCGGCCCTCTTCGCGTACAGAGAGGTCCCCAATGAACATACAGGGTTTTCTCCCTTTGAACTTGTCTTTGGCGCGCGACCGCGCGGCCCAATGTCTTTGCTGCATGATCTTATAACAGCTGACAATATTGACGATGACACAAAATCTTCTTACGAGTATGTCATCGCGCTGAGACAAAAGATTATCGAAGCATGCAAATTGGCAACGTCCTCTTCTGAGTTTGCTAAGCAGAAGGCAAGACAATTTGCTAATAAGAAGAGAACTTTACGACAACTTTGTCCTGGTGACAAAGCATTTGTTTTGCTACCTTGTCGTGAAAATAGACTCCTTATTAGTTGGAAAGGTCCGTACGATATAATATCGAAAATTTCAGATGTTGACTACATCGTCGATATTAACGGGAAGCATAAAACCTTCCACATCAATATGCTTACGGAGTTCCATGAACGTCCTGACTATCTACAGCCTATTTTCCAGGCAACGGACGATTCTCATGTCAAACATGGTCATTACTCATCACTGTCTGTAATACAGGATGAGGAAACAAGTTTTTCGGATGTTAATCTCCCGCTTCCAATGATCCCACTTCATTCTAGTGAATCATGGAAAGACGTTACTGTTTCTCCTGATTTGTCTCTAGGAGAACGGCGACAAGTTTCGTCTATGTTACAAACATTTCAGGATGTCCTCACTGACATCCCTGGACAAACTCATGTCATTGAGCATGACATTGTTCTAACTGAACATACTCCAATTAGGGTTAGGCCTTATCCTATCCCTATACATTTCCAAACACAGGTTGAAAAGGAGTTGGATGAAATGATAGATTTACAAATAATCGAACCATCCACTTCTGCATATTCTTCGCCGATGGTTATTGTTCGAAAAAAAGACAATAACATACGTCTTTGCGTTGACTATCGCAAATTGAATCAAGTTACGAAGTTCGATGCTGAACCTATGCCTTTACTAGAAGAGTTACTTACTCGTCTTTCTAAATCGCATTTTTTCACTAAACTTGATTTGTCTAAAGGATATTGGCAAGTTCCATTATCCGAACGCGCCAAACCTCTTACCGCTTTCTCTACTCCCAGAGGCCTTTTCCAATGGAATTTTATGCCTTTCGGCCTTATGAACGCACCAGCTACATTTGTACGCATGATGCGTCGAATCCTATCGTATCGGTCAGATGTCATTGCTTATCTAGACGACATCTGTCTTTTCAGCGATACTTGGGAAGATCACTATTCAGGATTAGTTGAATTATTATCAACTCTGCGTGAGTATAACCTGACAGCAAAACCATCTAAAGCTTGTATTGGCTTTAGCGAAATTGCTTTCTTAGGCCATCGAGTAGGTCACGGTTTCTTGAAGACAGAAGACCATAATATCACTAAGATACTTAACATCTCTATCCCTAGGACTAAAAAGCAAGTGCGAAGTCTTTTAGGTCTCATACAATTTTATGGACGTTTCATTCCGAATCTGTCCTCTATCATGGCACCTCTCTCTACACTATTAAAGAAAGGGTCGCCTAACATGGTTCACTGGTCTCATGAATGCCAATCTTCACTAGAGAAGATCAAAACTATTTTTCATCACCACCTATTTTAGTGTTACCTACAACAGATAAGACATTTGTTCTTCGTAGTGACGCTTCATCCACTGGGATTGGAGCGGCACTAATGCAAGAGTACTCTGGAACTCTGCATCCTGTAATGTACATATCCAGAAAACTTAATGCTGCAGAAAGGAATTACTCGGTTTTAGACCGTGAATTATTGGCAATGGTTTGGTCAATTCTCAAACTCCAAAGATTCCTTCTGGGCGCGCATTTCGTAGTGGAAACTGACCAAAAAGCTCTTACGGCTATCCAAAGTAAAAACTTGAAGAGCTCGAGATCAACTCGATACGCAATCGCTCTTCAACCTTTTCATTTTTCGGTACGAGCTATCCGTGGTTCAGAAAATGTGATGGCGGACATTCTGTCCAGATGCCCACATGATGCCACTTAACTGTTAAATATTGGATCTTTTTAATATGTATAACTTTACAACAGTTATTTTTTGTTTCTTTACTAAGATACACATTTGTAATTTAATAATAGAATGATGGTATCGCTACTCAGCGGTTTATTGATGTTTATTCACCGCTGTTTTTTTTTGATGATTGTTTCTTCATAAATCATAAATTTAAGATTGTAGTGTGAATTTTTGGTATGCATTGTATAATTACCAGAATTGTATTATACGTACATCACACCTTCCTGGAAACATTTATTCGTAGGGAAACAATTTCTCTCAGATTTTGAGATATATATTCTCACCAGTCATATTAGGAATTATAGTTATTCCTGATATTTTCATCTGCGCAGTATTCTTGCGTTGTGAGCCTATTCTACGGTGCTCCTAGATGTATTTAAAAAAAAAAAAAATTTTATTTTTTTTTTTTCCCGGGAGGTGTGGTAAGACTGTAAAGGGCAATTTTTACTATCTTGCAATATAATACATTTATATTCTTATTATGTTCGCAAATATTTTGTAAGCAAAGTATTTCCTTTTTAAGTGCTTAAGGAGAAGTCATTTTTGGGTTGCTTCCCTTGAAAATAGTTCTGTCATCTTCGATCGGACTCCGCAGACGACTCTAGGCCTACTGCGATTTATTCTGTGGCTGGGTAGGAATAGATTGTTCTTGCTTCAGTATATCTATGGCCTGAATTTATACGTAGTGTTTGTATGAGTAGGACGAGTCTGTCTTATATATGGATATCTTTGCATTTCTAAGTCGAACTAATTTGGTTGTCGCTAGAAAAGGTCAAAGGCTATGCAGCGGAAGTATCGCTAGCAAGGGGTGTGATCCATGGCTGTCATCCTGTGAGGATGCCGAGTTTTGTTGTAGCAGGCTTTTTGCCGAAATAGTGATCTATATATGGATGGGGAAAAGTGATAATCATTTAGACATGTTGTATGTACTTTACCCCAGTGTTTATTCTCTTTTGCCAAGGAATGGCAAAGTTATATTTCGCATAAAAAGGTAAAACCACAATTTATTATGAACTTGGGCTTCGCCATCGTTGTTGATAAGCAGATGCACAGTGGTACTTTTAAAAAGAATATCCATTCAAAGGAAGAAGACATTCCTATGTATCAGCACTGGATTGTATGATATTATTCAATTACCTCTATGAGAGAACCTATGAAGAAATGAGGACATTTAATGAATGACTAATTTTGGTCTATATTCTATAGTGAGTGAAGCTCACGAGAGAGAGAACAGCCATGTTGAAATTCATATACTTTGTATTTATCGAGTGAGAAAAAGGGATGCCTGTACTATCGCTCGATGAACCAAGAGATCACTGCTACATGTGAGAACCCATGTCTGGGATTCCTATATTATGAAATATATATATATTGAACTTTACGTGAAGGAATATTCGCTAGACGAGGTTAGGTCTAGGAGCCTTCCTATGTATTGGTTATGGTCTGACGTGCCCAGTCAGTAAAGCCAGATGATTTACATGATGGAACGCTGAATGCTTATTTACGAATGCTCCGTTATGATATTTGCCAAGCATGAATGCTAACTTAAGATGAAATTCCTGTGATCAACATTATACTGTCTATGTCGACATTTGTTCCTGTAACCATACACGTACTGTCCAAGTGTGCGTCCCATTAAATGTTATAAAAAGACCACCGTAGTTCCAGTACTTCTTGAATTCGAACAGTGTGAGTATGAGTGATGTACTACCAACCTGTCAACTCTATCGAATCATTCTACCATTCGCGTACTGACATTCAGATACACACTCATTGTTTACACTCACATTCTTGTCGGAGCCTCATCACGTTCCAGGACAAGATGACCTGTATGACCAAAACTGTGCTGGGTTTGATGAGTTGACAATCGTTACACTTTACTACACCAGTCCCAACATCTACATTTATCCACTGGTGGACATTCACATCATTTAACAAATAAAGCATGATTCAACAACTAGTAGCCAGTATGAGTTAACAACTACACACAAAGAAAGAGTTTAACAATGACCAACCCAGTTCCAGCGTCGGCCTGCAATATCTTAATGACCAGTGTTTTTTTAATTGTCCAAGTGTCATATGTACAAAGTTGTATTAGTAACCCCTTCAGTCATAACTGACTATGGGAATGCGCCCCTGAGATGACAGCCCGCAGCTGATTCTTTTTTCCTGGTATTCCTTTCGGCCTGTTCTGTTTTCTTCTGCTTGTTGTGAGAGCTTCTTTTCGCCCAATTTGAGGTAGCGCCGTAGATAGCATCGCCACGTGGTGCAATCCGCAGCTTCACCTTCCAGGATGCGGGAGTTATGTCTAGTGCTCTCATGTCTCTCTTGCACACATCTTTCAACCTCCGCTGACGTCGCTTGGTTGTTCGTTAGCCATCCGGCTATTGTCCGTAGAAGATATCTTGGGGGTTGCGAATATTTTCCAAGCGGCAGACATGGCCAAGCCAGCGTAATCTGCGCTGTCTAAGCAGTGTATACATGCTTTGAAGACCAGCACCTCGACATTTGTCACTTTGTCCTTCCACGAAATACCAAGAATTTTGCGTACACACAGTAGATGGAAGTGCACGAAGCAGTATTTGGAAATAGGATGAATATAACACCGCAGTGCCCCAATTTCTTTCCTGTGTATGTGCGGGGGTAGGTCACCATGGAGACCAAGAAAGAGAAGAGCTACTATTGCTGTCAGGCAACGTATATGTAACTGCGAGTGAGACTGGCAAACTCATCAGGCAAAACAAATCTTAGAAACCACCACTAATAGAACATTGCAGCATTGCAAGAACTGAACTTTGAGACCGTTTTCCTCCATGGAGGGCCGGACATATTTTGAGGTGGATCCATGAGGTTTGAAAAGCAGATTCATATTGCATAATAGTTTTCCTGCCGATATACTTTAATTTATTTATTGTGGAACCCACGTGTGCCTTCATCATCATCATCATTTGCGATCCTCACGGAGCATGGTGTCACTACCGCAGCTGGTCCACATGCAGGAAGCCTCTACAATAAGTATTAACATACTCCTACAGCCGCGGTTTCGGTGGCAATATGTATTTCCCTAGTGTGCCGTATGGTCAAGAAACTATGAGCCTAACACATATTCCCAATATGCCTCAATGGGCGCTTAACGGGATCCATTACTTCCTTTACCCTATGTGTTACATGGTGAGGTTGTCAACCCCGTGCACAACCTTACACCAGTCACCTTGTACGACATGCCTGAGCACATTTGCCAAGACTGAATAGAAGTAACATTAAGTCAAAACTGTACGTACATTTTTAAGAAAAATCGTCACAAATTTATTTCGGCGGTATACTACCCATAAACGTGTGCAACCATGCATACTAAATTCTGGATGAACCACTCATTTACATGTTTTAGATAAACCAACGCACTTCTCCCGAATGACGTCAAAAATAAAAAAAAAGCTAATTGTACAGTTCAAACACGGCAGGCTTCTGTCAATACAACCACTTAAATCCTGCAACTTGTAATTTAGGGTACGTTCACCCTAGCAAACCGCAAGTTCGTTGACCTGTATTCGCGGTTCACAAGTTAAGAATAAAGAGAAGTCTTTTTGCATAAAGTTTATTCAACTGATTTACATTTGAGCGTATTCTACAAGTATTGTGCTCCTGTGATAGATTTTTAAAAACTTTAATTTTGCATGAAGGGGTTTGGTGGTAAATTGCAACACGCTACAATAGTGTATCTGCTTCATACACTTTCAGACGTCAACTTTTACGTATTTGAAGAAATCAGTGCTCAGCTTGCGGTATTTGGTATCTCCATTCAGTTTGAATGGTCCTAGTGACATCCATATGCACTTTCATTGTCCCTCATTGTTAGAGCGCTAACCTGTCATGGCAAAGGTGTCGGGTTCGAAACACGGTGATGTCATGCTGCAGTATATTTTATAGACCTAGCTCTGCTCTTGAGTTAGGGAGGGCAAGGCAGCGAGGAAGTGAACAGGTCACCCCCACCTCTGGATACTGGACCAAGTATAATGGAGTCTCTAACACGTCATTCCCTTACGGCAGTATCTGCTTCGGGACCACCTCCCATTGTATCATCTCCTGATAAGGAAGGGAAACCCGAGGCCTGTAAACAGTAAATTAATATTAGACAAACATAAAGGTATGTTTTCAGGCACTCGTAAGAAATAAAGAAGTAGAACACTTGGACAACAGAAAAACAACAGACGTGAGTGGCTTACCCAGGGTTCGAACCCCGTACCTTCCGTACGACAACTCCGCCTAGCTATCAAGCGAATCACACTGACCCCACGGCCAGCTAGGCATCCCCAAAAAAGATGCTTTGCTGGCTATTTATCAGTACGAAACACACAAGATAACACCGGAAGTATACAGTGGGCAACTCAGCCCTTAAATGACGCAATCACTTCTGTTGTTCTCCTATTAACAGTATGTGTCAGTCCAAACAAGACAAAGACCTTGATACTGGGTCCAGTAAATAGTAGAAGACTTAAGGACATTAGTATAGAACAGAGGGTAGGTTTCTGGTATTGTATAAACATAAATAACACATAAGGAAGGGAAACCCGAGGCCTGTAAACAGTAAATTAATATTAGACAAACATAAAGGTATGTTTTCAGGCACTCGTAAGAAATAAAGAAGTAGAACACTTGGACAACAGAAAAAACAACAGACGTGAGTGGCTTACCCAGGGTTCGAACCCCGTACCTTCCGTACGACAACTCCGCCTAGCTATCAAGCGAATCACACTGACCCCACGGCCAGCTAGGCATCCCCAAAAAAGATGCTTTGCTGGCTATTTATCAGTACGAAACACACAAGATAACACCGGAAGTATACAGTGGGCAACTCAGCCCTTAAATGACGCAATCACTTCTGTTGTTCTCCTATTAACAGTATGTGTCAGTCCAAACAAGACAAAGACCTTGATACTGGGTCCAGTAAATAGTAGAAGACTTAAGGACATTAGTATAGAACAGAGGGTAGGTTTCTGGTATTGTATAAACATAAATAACACATAAGGAAGGGAAACCCGAGGCCTGTAAACAGTAAATTAATATTAGACAAACATAAAGGTATGTTTTCAGGCACTCGTAAGAAATAAAGAAGTAGAACACTTGGACAACAGAAAAACAACAGACGTGAGTGGCTTACACAGGGTTCGAACCCCGTACCTTCCGTACGACAACTCCTTATGTGTTATTTATGTTTATACAATACCAGAAACCTACCCTCTGTTCTATACTAATGTCCTTAAGTCTTCTACTATTTACTGGACCCAGTATCAAGGTCTTTGTCTTGTTTGGACTGACACATACTGTTAATAGGAGAACAACAGAAGTGATTGCGTCATTTAAGGGCTGAGTTGCCCACTGTATACTTCCGGTGTTATCTTGTGTGTTTCGTACTGATAAATAGCCAGTAAAGCATCTTTTTTTGGGGATGCCTAGCTGGCCGTGGGGTCAGTGTGATTCGCTTGATAGCTAGGCGGAGTTGTCGTACGGAAGGTACGGGGTTCGAACCCTGGGTAAGCCACTCACGTCTGTTATTTTTCTGTTGTCCAAGTGTTCTACTTCTTTATTTCTTACGAGTGCCTGAAAACATACCTTTATGTTTGTCTAATATTAATTTACTGTTTACAGGCCTCGGGTTTCCCTTCCTTATGTGTTATTTATGTTTATACAATACCAGAAACCTACCCTCTGTTCTATACTAATGTCCTTAAGTCTTCTACTATTTACTGGACCCAGTATCAAGGTCTTTGTCTTGTTTGGACTGACACATACTGTTAATAGGAGAACAACAGAAGTGATTGCGTCATTTAAGGGCTGAGTTGCCCACTGTATACTTCCGGTGTTATCTTGTGTGTTTCGTACTGATAAATAGCCAGCAAAGCATCTTTTTTGGGATGCCTAGCTGGCCGTGGGGTCAGTGTGATTCGCTTGATAGCTAGGCGGAGTTGTCGTACGGAAGGTACGGGGTTCGAACCCTGGGTAAGCCACTCACGTCTGTTGTTTTTCTGTTGTCCAAGTGTTCTATTTCTTTATTTCTTACGAGTGCCTGAAAACATACCTTTATGTTTGTCTAATATTAATTTATCATCTCCTGATCAGCTCGCGCGACCCAAATAAACGTTCATTATCGTCGTTTTAAGAACTGAGTCCTGTGCTAGTGTTTGACAACTTAGACGGCAATGTCGTATTTTACGTAAACCAGAATGTTCATCTGTCTTGATTTGAAGAGACAAATTAGTACTACCATCAAATACCAACAGCCATTGTCCGAGAACCTGGAGTTGAGCAAGTACCCCACTAGATCACGTGCTTGCTAACTTGCCCTTCGAATGTAACATCTCGAGCGGTAGCTTGTCTCACGAAGTGGCGCCAAATTTGGTAACTTTGAAGTCAAGACCCAGTGTGTAGCAGTGCCATTCAGTAACAACATCAAGAAGCAAGATTTTTAAGCCTGGCACTATAACAGTAACGTGGGGGGGGGGGGGGGGGGGGTGTTGTTGTTGAGATGTTATGCTTTGCGCGGAAAGGGGGGGGGGGGGGGGGTCTGAAATGTTGTGGGTTTTTGTTACACACACGTTACGTGGGGGGGAGGGGGCTGAAAATGTCATAAATTGCGTTACGTAATTTGTGAACGGCCCCCTAAACATCTACCAAATCATCCATACTGAACTAGTGGTCGACCAGTTTCTGATCTATGCTGTGCAGCAGGATGCCGTTTGAATTCATATAGAAACCCCACCTGTTTGATTACTCTAAAAATAGAAAACGCTTGAAGCTATATAATTCAAAACACCTCTACATAACTGGGTTACGATATGTCGGTTACAAAATAAATTCCTGTGACATTTTATAAAGCCTTACATGTTCGCTGCATGGGAAGGCAGTTATATTTTTAGTCTATTCAAATAAATTGATTTAACGGGTTGAAATTCTACAGCGCTATTAATATTCGCGCGCTTTTTTTTTTAAATGTTGTAATTAAGGCACGTAGATTATTTTGTACTGTAATGCTCTGTTCAATTGAGATAAACTCAAACCTAGTTCTCATTGGTGTAAAATCAGGGCCGTTTTAACCCATTAGGCAAGCTAGGCGGTTACTAGGGCGGCTAAATTTGTGTGTAAGGGAGGAAAGGGGGGGGGGGGGGGGGGGGAGGGGGGACTAAATCGGGTAAATTAAAAAATGGGTGTAATGAAAAAAAAATTAATTCAGAAAAAGGGGGCGGGGTGGACTTCTTTTCTGCGGCCCTTCTACATCATTGTAAAGAATTGTGTATACATATATTTGTATTAGCACATTTATATGCATGTTTTATGTCCTATATATATATATATATTTTTTTTTCTCTAACCAGCGGCACTCGGAGCTTTCCAGCCCTTTTGGCCCAATGACATGTCATTGCGAGGCTGGGGGGTCAGTGGACTTTCTTTCCAACCCGGTCAGGAGCTTCGCTCCTTCCCATCCACAGGGAGTTTATATATATATATATATATATATATATATATATATATATATATATATATATATATATATATATATATATATATATATATATATATATATATATAAACTAGGGCGCCAAATACCCTAGCGCCGGCCCTATACAGTGCAACCAATACTGATGTTTATAGTTTAGCATATGCTAGGTGGTTTCAAAGTAGATACTGCCGTAAGGGAGTGAAGTGTTAGAGACTTCACTATACTAGGTCCAGCTTCGAGAGTTGGGATGACCAGTTCCCTTCCTCTCCGCCTTTGCTCTCCTTAACTCAAGAGCAGAGTCAGGTACCAATTTACAGCAGGGTAGACTTGCGCGTGACGCCACCCTGTTTCGAACCTGGTTCCTGTGCCGCAAGACGCCCAGCATGATACTGTATACCCCAGGGGGTATCTGTGGTAGCAAAGAAGAAGTCGACCATTATAGCTTCTTCCACAATCTCTTGCTAGATATCCGTCATTAATTTCTTCAGTCTATCTACAGAGTCACTCCCATTGTTTACATTTTTATTTCTTCATTTCTATCCAATTAATTAATATGGAACAAACGTAAAGTAAAGAGAATTAACGGTTATCTTATTACAACAATTTCTATGCCATATTAACATTACAGGTCAAAGTGAAATCAGACCTGTTCAATACATGACCTTATGACCAACAGCAATTAATACCCTCTCTTTACCGTCAGTTTACACTGTTTAGACAGCGCAGACTACGCTGGCTTCACCATGTCCGCCGCATGGAAGATAGTCGCATCTCTAAAGATATCTTTTACGGTAGCTGAGGTTCAAAGATGTGTGCAAGAGAGACATGAGGGCACTGGACATATATCCAGCAGCCTGGGAGGATGAAGCTGCCAATCGTACCAAGTGGTGATGCTTCCTACGGCGCCACATCTGATTGGGCGATAAGAAGCTCTCACAACAAGCAGACTAGAAAGGAACACGCCGAAAGGAACACACGGTTAACAAAAAAAAAAATTTAATAAAAAAAAACAGCTGAGGGTTATCACCTCAGGGGCGCATTCCCATAGTCAATTATGACTGAAGGGGGCTACTAGCCGCAACAGCCTAGCCGTTATCAGCAATTTTAGATTTAATTTTATTTATTTCATGAATTTAATAAAAACAAAATTACTCAGATGCCACATGGAGTTCCTTATTTTGACATTAGTTTCATATACAAATTCAATAGATACAATCCTTGTTATAAATGTTTAAAAACAAGGTATGCCTTTACAATTCTCCTGTAGAGCACGGTAACCATTATCTATTGCGCACGTACAATGTCGGTATTCGTAATTTCGTTTTAACAACGTTTACTTTACTGGAGCGCAACCGCGGACACGCTGCAAAGTTTAGTAACTGGCTGTGTGTCCGGAATGTCAGTGGAACTACAACTCAATGAATAACCTTGGCTGTTTCTACGGACACACGACCCCCTGCTGAGATCAGCAAACCCCGCCTTCGTACATTTTCCCGCCAAATCTAGAATCCCAACGCTCTGACTGGTTGAATTGTAGGTTACGCTTAACGTGACTACAATACTTCTGTGTAACCTAAATTCTGTCTTATAAATATATTTTTTTTAAACTTTTTTTTTTTCAACGAATCATCGTCAACATTGTTACTACACACCTCAGTGATTGGCTCACAGGATTACGTTTCGTAACATGTGGACCAAGAAATATTGAAGTACAGAAGAACTGCAGTAATGAAAGCAGCATACGGCTGCACAGCTTAAGGAAGTCAACAGAACTGCTCTGAACTATAAACAACGTACAGCATTAGATAATGAAGCTTGACGTAAGGGGAATGAAGATCCTTGATAAGCAAGCATGCAAACTCGGGGAAGAAAATACACAACACGATGATGCAACGAGAGTGAAGGTTGCGGTAATTATAAACCTTTTTGCTTAGAGGAATTTTTATGATTTCTTATAGTCCCCTTTAGTACGAGCACGAGGTCGACATTATTCCCTCCGAGAGCTCAGATGAGGTCCAGTCTTCCGAGAGCTCAGATGAGGCTCGGCCCTCCGAGAGCTCAGATGCGGCCCGACCCTCTGAGAGCTCAGATGAATCCCGGCCCATTTCACATCGCGAGGCTCCCAATTTGTTTGGGAACTTGCGTAAATAAAAGTGAAGGATTATGCATACTGGGTTGAAGTGAGGTGTCCCTGTGAGGTGAGGCTGGGGCCAAATGCCCCTGTTGGTCCCCCTTCTCGTAGGGGCCTGGTCACTACGAAAGCTGGCTCATCTGTCGGAACCAGCGCATAGCACTGCACGTGCACTTGCCATTCTCCAAACTTCTGCTTCGTTGTTTGTACCAGTACGATGATATTCTTAACAGAGCCCGTACAATACTTTTCTACTTCTTGAGTATGTCCATGCCTATGCTTTACTAAAATCCTTCCTATCACGCGACAAAATGCCCTCACTAACGCCGCAGCTCTCTTTCTGAAAGGGTTAATAATTTAACGTCAAATCTCATAGTTGCACTGCCAGTCAAAGTATTTGACACCAGGGGTGGATCGTACCTTTGACACTATCTTCCCCACAAAGAAACACAAAGGCAAGTATATTTTTAACAATAAGTACTATTATAAAAGTGTCTCTTCCAGTGCGATTATTTTTCCGTCATGTATCTATTCCTGATCTATGCTTAAAGCGCTACTTCAATTGCCTGCAGGTGTCAAAACTTACCGGACCTCCTGGGGAACAGCCGCGTACAAACAACGGCAGCAGTTACTTGGGCACCAAATCGTGCAACAGAGCATGCTGTGAAACGTTTCGCTATGTGCTTCAAGCGCATAATATCTTGCTCCCTGAAGCTACTTTTGCTATTAAGGATGTCTATTCATGCTTGCAGAATGGGGAGCATGTCATGGGAAGAAAATATATGTTAAAATCCTCGAAAAACTAAAAATGAAAAGAGAGATAATGAAAGAGATCAAAGTTAGACAAAAAAAAATTTTGGTCATATTAAAAGACATAACACCTTGCTGAAAACCATAATGGAAGGTAAAAAGTGAAAGCAAGCATTCAAGAAGAAGACAACGTTGTAAATGGGAAGATAACATCAAAGATAGAGAGGACAAAGTCTATCATCAGAGTGTACCATCAAAGACAAGATTGAAAGACGATGGAGATCCATTGCAACTGACGTTCTATGCGAAGATGCCAGTAAATCAGATTCTTCTTCTTCCTCGTTCGTCCTGAAAAGGACGGTGGTTGCGTTGTGTCTGTTTACGCCTAAGCTGTGATATCTGCACCTTTCGGTCGACACATCCGACTTCTGCACGACATTTTTTAGGACCGTGTTTGCCTTCCCATTGCGATCCACACTCGCTCAGCCAGACTGCACTGCTGCAGACTGTTTCCAGGACCACCACGTGGAGGTGGAGTGCGGTCTTGACCAGCTCTGATTCGCTGGTCCTGACGCAGGCAGTCAAGCTATGAGTCGCTGACTGCGTTCTCTATTGCTGCGTCTTTGGGTCCCGTAAATCAGATTCATAATTGTTCCATAAAGTCATCTAGACCAGTGGTTCTCAGCTTGGGTCATATTACCCCCAGGTGGCACGCACTATTGTCTAGGGGGTCACAGTAGGATGGTAAAGTACCTTTTTCCAACTAACAGCGACTATGAGGGGGTCCATAGAGGGAAATGAGGCTCAGAAAGGGGGGGGGGGGGCATGAGCAAAAAAAAAAAAGGTTGAGAACCATAATCTAGACCATCACGTGCAAATGATCCAATAAATCTACATTGCAGAAACTAGCAGGCGACTTGGGGACTGTTTCTGTGAACATCTCTTCGAAATCTCCCTGAAGGCTTTAACGCCTGCGGTAACATGCTTCAATATGTCGGTTCAACATTGTGCACATGGCATCCCGTTTACTATGATCGAGTCCTGCTCTGCTCCCCAAACGAAAGAAGTCAGTTTGCTTTAAACAACTGCGTGATTTTTCCATAGGATCACTGTGGCCCCAAGGTTTGAACACCATGCACTCCTTTGCAAGAGATTCCCTGCTTTTAATACTTCTTTCTAACTTCTTTTAAATTGTTCTTTTGCTTTTCAGCTTCTTGTAGAACATTGGACTTTTACAATCCTATATGTCATAGAATCTTATATATAAAATCCCAGCTTTTTCTGTCAGTACGTAACGCTAAGGGAAGCAACTTTGGTTGAAAGTTAGACATTAATTTTATAGTTTCCCTTACATGTACTCCCCCGAAAGTAGTAGCACTTACCAAAGAAGAATGCGCAAATGACGGTGTGCACAAAAATAGTTATTAAATGTGTGATCACGTATACATACATTGGGATCTTTCGCTGCTGCTACGTAGTTCGTATACTGTGGTGATGCAGAGTGGTTGTTTTTAATACTTTTGTTGCCGTTAGGTATTGGTGCTTTTGAATGTAATTCCCGTCTTATGACGGGCTTTGACACTAGTTATTTAGAGTGATACCGCTGCCTCATTATGTAAAACAAATTGCAACAGAAACTGCTGCTGCAAGAGCATGTGAATACATTATGCAGGCTTCCTGCAAGAGAACCAGCTGCAATGATGTCTCCATGCTCCATGGGGAAAGGGGGGGGGGGAGGAGAAGGAAAATGATGATGCTGATTATACGGTACATACTTACATTCATTGATGTTGCAAAATTGGCTGTGCGTACTTTCACAGTTTACTTTTACAGCAAGGCGATGGCGCCCTTTGGGTGATGCTGAGTTCGATTCCCGGTAAGCATATCACTTATATTTCTTTTCTGTAGTCTGGTATCCTTTATGTCCAACGTGTGCCTGTTAATTACTTATATTAATTAATTAGTTTATTCACATGACTCAGATTTCCTTCATTATTTATGCTTACATTCAGGATATCGAACAGCAGCCCTTTCATAGCTAGGGGGCATTTGAGGATCTGACACACCCTCTAGGGCTGGGGTCGGCAACTAGGGGATAATTTCGAGTTTTTTGTGTGTTAAGGATTTACAGTAGCTATTGTCAACTTAGCCATTAGACTAACTGGGATTAGAATTTAATTCTATAGTTTTACCCAGATTACAATTTCATTTTGTAGTTTTACCCAGATTAGAATTTCGTTTTGTAGTTTTACCCAGATTAGAATTTCATTTTGTAGTTTTACCCAGATTATAATTTCATTTTGTAGTTATACCCATTTTGTCTTGTATAGAAAGCAATTAAAACAAACAAGCAAACAAACCTTGATTTTTTTTCTCGTAGTTTTACCCCTCCAATACAAGTAGTCTTTATACACCAGGGTAACAGCGATGCACCAAGCTTATGAATGCCGACCACTGCACTAGAAGGTACTTCAATCTCAAAAGTAAAGAACCACTGATCTACACCAATCCTGACACAAACACACACACACACACACACACACATATCATTACCATATACAATCTGAGCTCGAACTCCACGATCATACCACAGAAACACACACACACACATATGTACAACCGCACAAATATTATACATATAAGCACACACGCATGCATTGCACTTTTATTCTTAGTCATGGTTTATAAAATCCACGCAAACGTAAAAAAATTACAAACACTGGAACCCACAAGTTGGCAAGCACAGTTGACGGAGATCCGTGCCACATCTGTCCTCACTGCTGCTAGAAAGTGCACCACAATAAAGCATTAATTCGGTTATTAGGTCAGCAAACTGGACCCAACCGACTTCTCTTCATTTCTCTCGCCCTCATGCTAGCATACACACATGCATATACATAATTTCTCTCTCTCTCTCTCTCTCTCTCTCTCTCTCTCTCTCTCTCTCTCTCTCTCTCTCTCTCTCTCTCTCTCTCTCTCTCTCTCTCTCTCTCTCATACGTTTTATATTTCTGCCTCTTTCTTGTACGATCTCACACTCCCAGATTCTAATGCACATGTTGTCGTGTCCATCGTCCCACCCTCACCGTCTCTCAATCTCTCTCTCTCTCTCTCTCTCTCTCTCTCTCTCTCTCTCTCTCTCTCTCTCTCTCTCTCTCTTCCTAATAGGATTATCTCTTCTTATAATATCAACTGTAGGTTCTAATGACGATGTTTGTACTTTTCAATCAACAAACACATGCAAAGTCCTGTCACGTGTCAGCAGCTCAAGTTCTTTCCACGTTTTCCTCATCATTTTCACTTCTCTCTCCAGCTCTCTTCTCCATGTGTTTCTTGGTCTACCTCTATCTCTCTTACCCTGGAGGTTCCCAAACAAAGACTGCTTTGTAATGCTATCAACAGGTTTCCTCAATGTGTGTCCTATCCTTCGCCATCGTCTTCTGCTCAACTCTTGTTCCACTGGCACTTGTCTGGTTCTTGTTATCAGTTCCATATTAGTGATTTAGTCATGCCATTTCAATCCTTCTATTCTACGTAAACACCCGTCCATGAATGCCTGTAGACTTTTGTTTTGTGTTTTGGCTGTTCTTCATGTTTCAGAGCCATACAATAGGACTGACTTGCACAAATGGTTGCTTGCGTAGAATAGACGGGTTGAAATGATATGACAAGACCACCGTTATGTAACTCAGGACAAAACGCAGACGAGTTCCAGTGGAACAAGAGATGTGAAGAAGACGCTGGCGATGGATAGGACACACGAGGAGGAAACCTGCTGATAGCATTACAAGGCAGTCTTTGTTCTGGAATCACCAGGGGTAGGAGAGGAAGAGGGAGACGGAAAAACACATGCGACACGAGAACTGGAAACAGACATGAAAGCAATGAGGATGACGTGGAATGACCTTGAGGTGATACCAAGTGACAAGAGGGGTTGGCCTAAGTTTGTTGAACGCCTGTGATCCTTGGAGAGATGACGGGTAATGATAATATTGGTTACTATCATCCTTATTATCTTCCAGCTCCCCAATGAACCACAGGCTAAGCCTTTGTGGCCTGTGCTATCCGTTCAAGGTTTTCCCGTATCTTCTGTATAGCTTTCAGGTCTACGATTAATTTCGTTCTCTAATGTCTGTTTGAGAGTCCGATGGGTGTAGTGGTTAGAGCGCTGGTCTGTCGCGGCATAGGTGCCGGGTTCGAGTCATGTTATCGACACGTTACAGTCTATCCAGCTGTAAATGGGTACCTGACTTTGCTCATGAGTTAGGGAAGGAAAAGGCAGCGAGAAAGGGAACTGGTCAATCCACCTGTGGATACTGGACCTAGTATAGTGAGGTTTCTAACTCTTCACACCCCATACGGCAGTACCTAATATGAGAATATTTTACCTTTACCCTTTATGTGTATGGGGGAGCCGCGGTTCCGCAGTGGTTAATGCACTGGCTTCTTAGCTCGGTGGTCCATGGTTCGATCCCCAGTTGAGGTGGGATTTTTTAGACCGCAAACGGCTACGGGGTCGACCCAGCCTTATGAATTGAGTACCAGAACAAGTCTGGGAAGGTTAATACGGCTGGCGTGATGCTGACCACATCACCCATAGTGTGCCGATGGTCAAGAAAATATGGGCCTCACACCGTATTCCCAATATACCGGTACCTCAATGGGCGTGTAACGGGATCCTTGAACTTTTATCTTTTTGTGTGTATGTTTGTTTTTGATATACCTCTTTTTCTTTTACCATGGGAGATTTTAGAACATAGATTCCTTGAAATGCTATCAACGTATATATATATATATATATATATATATATATATATATATATATATATATATATATATATATATATATATATATATATATATATATATATATATATATATATATATATATATATATATATATCACTAAACTAAACATTGTTATATACTCAGAGCCGGATTAACGTAGTAGCAAAAGTATCATATGCTACGGGCCCCGCGCTTTTAGGGGCCCCGCGCCAATAAATATGTACATAATTTTTTGGTCATCTTCTAATACGAGCGTTAAACCAATGATCTTGTGATTTATGCCATCTTTAGCGCCTTTTCATTTGGTGTCACGAAATTTTGAGAGAAAGAGCATAAGAGGGTGACTTAGTGTGACTCTTCATTATTTTTATCTTAACTGTTTGCGGACGGAAGCCATTTAAGTGGCGTTGAAAATTTGGTCACGTTTGGACGGAAGCCACTTTTTTGGCTCTAGACGACTGCCCCTCTAATTTTGTTTCGTTCTTTGTGAAATGAATTTGCATTAACAATAAAAACTAGAATTTAGGAAACGGAAACTTCCTGTTTTAATTGAGGTATACGGCGTGCTCGCACTCTCTTTCGATCTTGATTAAAATTTCTTGATTTGTAAGGTTAGAAAACTAAAAAAAAATGAGCAGTAGACACACAGATATTGGACGTAATTATGCTTCTGGAAGTGAAAGGTAAAGCGAAGGAAGAAAAAGAAAGAAAAGATCAACTTGTGATATTAAAAACACGTATGCTGACAGAATATTTTGATGTTCATGGTGGTGGTACTCTAACCGCTGAAGCTGGAAGTACAGGAACAACAAGTACTAGTGCAGGCTGTGCAGCAGAAAACATACAGCAAAACCCAGTATACACTGAGTCTAAATGTGAAAGAATAAGTGAAACGAAGAAGTACTCTAATGATATTGGTGACTGGCTGAAAAATATAGATGACTGTGAGCGTGAATATTAGATATCCAAGGGAAGTGAAAAATGTCAATATGTTGATAGTGCCTTCTCTTCATCCGCGCGATTGTATGACACTGAAAAGAAAACTCGATACTGTGAGAAGTCTTATTTTACACATATTCATAAACTTACAAACAAGCAACATGCAAGAAAATGGTTATGCTATTCAGAAAGTAAAGGGCGCCTATTCTGTTTCCCATGCAAGCTTATGAGTTCAGAATGTTCATCAAAGTTTACTGTGGAAGGATTTAATGACTGGAAAAATGCAAGCAATCTATTGCGTCGACATGAAGAAAGCTCCTCACATAGACAAGCGTTAATTTCCCTGTTGATGCGCAAAAACAAAGGGGAACGTGTCGATTCCCAACTTGTGAAACAAATGGACATTCAAGAAAAGTATTGGCACAAACTTCTAGAGCGAATAATTGAAGTTGTGAAGTTTTTAGCAGAACGAGGCCTTTCATTTTGTGGCAGTGATGAAATTGTTGGGTCCCCTTATAACGGGAATTACTTAGGGTTGTTAGAATTACTGGCCAAGTTTGACCCTTTTCTTGCAGAGCATATAAGTACTCATGCAAACAAAGGATTTGGACATTCATCATATCTATCTAAAACAACGTGTGAGGAATTCATCAATCTGATTGGATCCAGAATACTGAATCGCATTCTCTGTGAAGTGAAGAAATACAAGTATTATTCCGTTTCATTGGATTCTACTCCAGATATATCTAATATGGACCAGCTGACTTTGAATCTGCGCTATGTTTTGCCATCTGGACCAGTTGAAAGATTTGTGACAGTTTTGGATATGGAAGGTCATAGTGCTGAACAGCTTACTAAAAGTCTACTTAATTTTTTAAAGGCAAATGACATTGATATTAAAGACTGCCGTGTTCAAAGTTATGACAACGCCAGCAACATGAGTGGCAAGTTTAAAGGATTACAAGCACGAATTAAAGAGATGAATAAGTTTGCGCATTACATTCCGTGTTTTGCACATTCACTAAATTTTGCTGGAAAATGTGCTGCTGAAGGTTGTCAAGAAGCAGTCATTTTCTTTGGATTTGTTGAAAGCCTGTACACCTTCTTTTCTGCTTCTCCCTACCGGTGGGGTCTCCTTTCTACTGCATTATGGGCTGGCGGTACTCATACTAAGTCCCATTTGCCCTTTGTGAAAAGACTGTCAGATACCAGGTGGTCAGCTGGGGCAGATGCAACAAAAGCACGTTTACACAGCTTTTCTGCTATAAAAAAAGTCTTGGATGATATTTCAGATAACAATGATCAGAAGGCAGAGTGTCGTCAACAGGCTCGTGGTCTACTTTCAACCATGATGAAGTTAGAAACAGGATTAATGATCATACTGTGGAATCAAGTATTACAGCGTTTTCAAATGACCAGTGCTTCTTTGCAATCTTCTGACCAAGATTTGAATACAGCTTGTGCACTCTTTGAATCCCTGCGGAAATATATTCAAGCTATGCGGTCTACTTTTGCAGACATAGAGCAAAAGGCCAAGGATCTGACTGAGTGTGAACATTATCAAGAACAAACTCGAAGAAAACACAAACGAAATCGAGAGTATGATGATTTCAGTGGTTCCAGCACACTTGATCCACTTGTTGAATCTCAAACGCCTTCTCAGCAGTTTAAAAGCCGAACATTTCTTGTCCTTATTGATAGCTAGCTCTCTGCCTTGTCAAAACGCCAGAAAGCTTATCAAAAGATGAATGATATATTTGGATTCCTTCGTCAGTTACAGTCGTTTACACCTGAAGAGGTGGTAACGAGATCGTCGAATCTTATTAAATCATATCCGGAATATGTGGAAGAAAGTCTTTGTGAAGAACTTGTGCAGTTTACAGAACTGTTGAAAACTAATCTTGCTTCTCATATTGGCACTACTCTAGACCTTGTAGAGTTACAGTTTTACCGTTTGATAATTGACAATTCTTTGGAGTCTTGTTTTCCAAATGTAGAAATCGCCTTGCGCATCTATTTGTCACTAATGGTAACCAACTGCAGTGGAGAACGATCATTTTCAAAACTGAAACTTATTAAAAATGAACTAAGGAACACCATGGGTCAAAAGAGATTGAACAATCTCACACTAATGAGCACTGAACATAAACTTCTGCGTGAAATTGATACATCCTATATCATCAACAAATTTGCTCATGCTAAATGTAGAAACATTAATATTTAAACAATAATGTTGACTGTGTTGTTACTTTTGATAATGATAATTACTATGCAAATTAAAAATGTATGTGTTCAAACATATTTGTGTTGTTTTATTGGTTTTTTTTAAAATATAGGGCCCCTTTCTTAACATATGCTACAGGCCCCGTACTAGCTTAATCCGGCCCTGTATATACTACTGGACAAAAGTTAAGGGCCACCAAGAAAAACTCCTCTATGGACCAATTAAATGCAACCAGGTGTAAATAATTTATTACAAAATAAAGTTGATTCATCCGTGGAAAAGATCAGTCAAGTGTTTTTTAATAATGTGTGACTTACTAACAAAAAGAAATTCAACTCACTTTTTCACCTTTTGAACTAGTAGGGCGTGTTGCAAAAACCACGAGTTTTTGCAGCAACAATGGCAATTTTCAGTTGCGGGTTAAAGTGACCCAGTTTTTTAACATTTAAAAAAAATTAACCTAGTACACATAGAATACATTTCTGTGTGCACTACATTAATTTTTTTTTTAAATGTCGAAAAACTGGGTCACTTTAACCCGCACACACTCACTCTTTCCTTCTCTTATTTCCACAATATCTCTGTCACCCATCACCTGTATACCTCCTCTGACTCTCCCAGAGACACGCTCTAATAATTCATTTAAACTAACATAATGTTTCTTCATCGTGCCATCAAAATCAATTCAGAAACTATGACAACGAATACCCTCTCTTAACACTCAGCTATCACGTTTTTTCCTTTCCTTTGATTTATGTTTTTCATTCCAGCACTCTTGTGTTTCATGCTCATTCTCAAAACGTTAGTCTTTCTATCTTAAATGTTTTTCTCACGCACTTTCTGGCGCACTCAGTGCTCTCTCATGCACTCAATATTCTCTTGTTTTTCGCACCTATTGCTTTCTCTTCTGCAATCACACTACGTGACTGTGGGTGTGTGCACTTGCTACACCTTCCTGTAATGCTCATGTCTTGCTTGCCTTTTCCCCCTCCCTACAGATTGGTAAGTGCGCTTGCCTTCAGCGGCAAAGTTATTTGGTTGCGGATTCAAAACTTGGTTTAGTCTCACTTCATTCTGAATAGCTGGAAATGGCTATCTGGCTCTTCTCTTGAGTTAAAGAATGCAAATGCAGGAAGTAAGGTAACTTGACACAACACTTCATAAAATGGAATAAAGTATAGGGAAGTCTCCAACATTTCACCTCCCAACGGCAGTATATGCTATGAGATTACCTTTAATTTTTGAGCGCCCGATCAACAGAGCGGTAAACATCGTATCCTCACACTCCACTCTACACAGCTGTTAAGGGGTACATGACTCTGCTCTTGAGTTAGGGACGGCAAAGGCAACGAGGAAGAAAGTGCACACCACCTCATAAAGCTTGACCCAGTTTAATGAAGTCCGTAACTATTCACTCCCTACGGCATTATCTGCTGTGGTACACCCTTTACCTTACGGAGCATGACACCATCATTGCAGTACCCACCATGCTAGTAATCTGCATCAAAGCACTGATGCGCTGTTGCTGTGGCAGTGTCTGTAACTACATTTTTACATGGTGCTGTTGCCAGCCACATGCAAACGCTTAGTTGCCTGGTATGACATGTGTTAAACTCTTTCTTTGTGTAGTTGTTAACTCATACTGGCTACTAGTTGTTGAATCATGCTTTATTTGCTAAATGATGTGAATGTCCACCAGTGGATAAATGTAGATGTTGGGACTGGTGTAGTAAAGTGTAACGATTGTCAACTCATCAAACCCAGCACAGTTTTGGTCATACAGGTCATCTTGTCCTGGAACGTGATGAGGCTCCGACAAGAATGTGAGTGTAAACAATGAGTGTGTATCTGAATGTCAGTACGCGAATGGTAGAATGATTCGATAGAGTTGACAGGTTGGTAGTACATCACTCATACTCACACTGTTCGAATTCAAGAAGTACTGGAACTACGGTGGTCTTTTTATAACATTTAATGGGACGCACACTTGGACAGTACGTGTATGGTTACAGGAACAAATGTCGACATAGACAGCATAATGTTGATCACAGGAATATCATCTTAAGTTAGCATTCATGCTTGGCAAATATCATAATGGAGCATTCGTAAATAAGCATTCAGCGTTCCATCATGTAAATCATCTGGCTTTACTGACTGGGCACGTCAGACCATAACCAATACATAGGAAGGCTCCTAGACCTAACCTCGTCTAGCGAATATTCCTTCACGTAAAGTTCAATATATATATATATTTCATAATATAGGAATCCCAGACATGGGTTCTCACATGTAGCAGTGATCTCTTGGTTCATCGAGCGATAGTACAGGCATCCCTTTTTCTCACTCGATAAATACAAAGTATATGAATTTCAACATGGCTGTTCTCTCTCTCGTGAGCTTCACTCACTAAAGAATATAGACCAAAATTAGTCATTCATTAAATGTCCTCATTTCTTCATGGTTCTCTCATAGAGGTAATTGAATAATATCATACAATCCAGTGCTGATACATAGGAATGTCTTCTTCCTTTGAATGGATATTCTTTTTAAAAGTACCACTGTGCATCTGCTTATCAACAACGATGGCGAAGCCCAAGTTCATAATAAATTGTGGTTTTACCTTTTTATGCGAAATATAACTTTGCCATTCCTTGGCAAAAGAGAATAAACACTGGGGTAAAGTACATACAACATGTCTAAATGATTATCACTTTTCCCCATCCATATATAGATCACTATTTCGGCAAAAAGCCTGCTACAACAAAACTCGGCATCCTCACAGGATGACAGCCATGGATCACACCCCTTTGCTAGCGATACTTCCGCTGCATAGCCTTTGACCTTTTCTAGCGACAACCAAATTAGTTCGACTTAGAAATGCAAAGATATCCATATATAAGACAGACTCGTCCTACTCATACAAACACTACGTATAAATTCAGGCCATAGATATACTGAAGCAAGAACAATCTATTCCTACCCAGCCACAGAATAAATCGCAGTAGGCCTAGAGTCGTCTGCGGAGTCCGATCGAAGATGACAGAACTATTTTCAAGGGAAGCAACCCAAAAATGACTTCTCCTTAAGCACTTAAAAAGGAAATACTTTGCTTCCAAAATATTTGCGAACATAATAAGAATATAAATGTATTATATTGCAAGATAGTAAAAATTGCCCTTTACAGTCTTACCACACCTCCCGGGAAAAAAAAAAAATAAATTTTTTTTTTTTTAAATACATCTAGGAGCACCGTAGAATAGGCTCACAACGCAAGAATACTGCGCAGATGAAAATATCAGGAATAACTATAATTCCTAATATGACTGGTGAGAATATATATATCTCAAAATCTGAGAGAAATTGTTTCCCTACGAATAAATGTTTCCAGGAAGGTGTGATGTACGTATAATACAATTCTGGTAATTATACAATGCATACCAAAAATTCACACTACAACCTTAAATTTATGATTTATGAAGAAACAATCATCAAAGAACAGCGGTGAATTAACATCAATAAACCGCTAAGTAGCGATACCATCATTCTATTATTAAATTACAAATGTGTATCTTAGTAAAGAAACAAAAAAAATAACTGTTGTAAAGTTATACATATTAAAAAGATCCAATATTTAACAGTTAAGTGGCATCATGTGGGCATCTGGACAGAATGTCCGCCATCACATTTTCTGAACCACGGATAGCTCGTACCGAAAAATGAAAAGGTTGAAGAGCGATTGCGTATCGAGTTGATCTCGAGCTCTTCAAGTTCTTACTTTGGATAGCCGTAAGAGCTTTTTGGTCAGTTTCCACTACGAAATGCGCGCCCAGAAGGAATCTTTGGAGTTTGAGAATTGACCAAACCATTGCCAATAATTCACGGTCTAAAACCGAGTAATTCCTTTCTGCAGCATTAAGTTTTCTGGATATGTACATTACAGGATGCAGAGTTCCAGAGTACTCTTGCATTAGTGCCGCTCCAATCCCAGTGGATGAAGCGTCACTACGAAGAACAAATGTCTTATCTGTTGTAGGTAACACTAAAATAGGTGGTGATGAAAACATAGTTTTGATCTTCTCTAGTGAAGATTGGCATTCATGAGACCAGTGAACCATGTTAGGCGATCCTTTCTTTAATAGTGTAGAGAGAGGTGCCATGATAGAGGACAGATTCGGAATGAAACGTCCATAAAATTGTATGAGACCTAAAAGACTTCGCACTTGCTTTTTAGTCCTAGGGATAGAGATGTTAAGTATCTTAGTGATATTATGGTCTTCTGTCTTCAAGAAACCGTGACCTACTCGATGGCCTAAGAAAGCAATTTCGCTAAAGCCAATACAAGCTTTAGATGGTTTTGCTGTCAGGTTATACTCACGCAGAGTTGATAATAATTCAACTAATCCTGAATAGTGATCTTCCCAAGTATCGCTGAAAAGACAGATGTCGTCTAGATAAGCAATGACATCTGACCGATACGATAGGATTCGACGCATCATGCGTACAAATGTAGCTGGTGCGTTCATAAGGCCGAAAGGCATAAAATTCCATTGGAAAAGGCCTCTGGGAGTAGAGAAAGCGGTAAGAGGTTTGGCGCGTTCGGATAATGGAACTTGCCAATATCCTTTAGACAAATCAAGTTTAGTGAAAAAATGCGATTTAGAAAGACGAGTAAGTAACTCTTCTAGTAAAGGCATAGGTTCAGCATCGAACTTCGTAACTTGATTCAATTTGCGATAGTCAACGCAAAGACGTATGTTATTGTCTTTTTTTCGAACAATAACCATCGGCGAAGAATATGCAGAAGTGGATGGTTCGATTATTTGTAAATCTATCATTTCATCCAACTCCTTTTCAACCTGTGTTTGGAAATGTATAGGGATAGGATAAGGCCTAACCCTAATTGGAGTATGTTCAGTTAGAACAATGTCATGCTCAATGACATGAGTTTGTCCAGGGATGTCAGTGAGGACATCCTGAAATGTTTGTAACATAGACGAAACTTGTCGCCGTTCTCCTAGAGACAAATCAGGAGAAACAGTAACGTCTTTCCATGATTCACTAGAATGAAGTGGGATCATTGGAAGCGGGAGATTAACATCCGAAAAACTTGTTTCCTCATCCTGTATTACAGACAGTGATGAGTAATGACCATGTTTGACATGAGAATCGTCCGTTGCCTGGAAAATAGGCTGTAGATAGTCAGGACGTTCATGGAACTCCGTAAGCATATTGATGTGGAAGGTTTTATGCTTCCCGTTAATATCGACGATGTAGTCAACATCTGAAATTTTCGATATTATATCGTACGGACCTTTCCAACTAATAAGGAGTCTATTTTCACGACAAGGTAGCAAAACAAATGCTTTGTCACCAGGACAAAGTTGTCGTAAAGTTCTCTTCTTATTAGCAAATTGTCTTGCCTTCTGCTTAGCAAACTCAGAAGAGGACGTTGCCAATTTGCATGCTTCGATAATCTTTTGTCTCAGCGCGATGACATACTCGTAAGAAGATTTTGTGTCATCGTCAATATTGTCAGCTGTTATAAGATCATGCAGCAAAGACATTGGGCCGCGCGGTCGCGCGCCAAAGACAAGTTCAAAGGGCGAAAACCCTGTATGTTCATTGGGGACCTCTCTGTACGCGAAGAGGGCCGCGGGTAAAACCCTATCCCAATCTTGAGGATGATCCTCAGTTATCTTCCCTAATAAGTTCTTAAGTGTTCTATTTAGTCGCTCGACCATCCCATTGGACATAGGATGATAGATGCTACTCAAAGATCTCTCTATCTGTAGAGTAGACATTACTTGAGACATGGTATCCGATATCAGTTGGGTGCCATGATCTGATAATATTTCTCCGGGGAATCCCAGCCGAGAAAATATAAGCCAAAGAGCATCTGCAATGTCAGCGGTAGTAATGCTCTTTAGAGGGATAGCCTCTGGCCAACGTGTGCACATGTCTACACACGTTAAGATAAACTGATGTCCTCTAGCAGATTTGATCTTGAATGGACCAATGATGTCTATCGCCATTTTCTGGAATGGACGAATAGGAATATCTGCAGCCTGAATAGGCGCAGCATGACGAGGACCTTTGGATTTGACTTCTTGACATACTTTACAGGATCGACAATAGATCCGTATGTCCTTGTTCACAAAAGGCCAAAAGAAAGCCGCAAGAACTCTTGACTTAGTACGGGAAAAACCCATGTGACCAGCACACTGAGAGTCGTGTGCATGTTGTAAGATCTTAACTCTCAAATTCTTGGGTACAAGAATCTGAGAATGACTTGACTTAGTGGAGTCTTGCACCATACGTACAAGTACGCCATTCTTCATTGTAATCCAAGATTTACAATTTGAATCTTTATTCGGATCACCTTTTGTTACAAGAGTGAAGAATTTCTTAAGAGTCGGATCTTCTTCTTGTTGTTTTATAAACGAGTCACGAGAAATTACCAAGGGATCATCTTGGTTATGCACTTCATTATCTTCAACAGATGAAGTTTCAGGCATATTGAGAGCTTGAGCTCTAGTGACTACTGCATTAGCAGATTGCATATTTTGATTTTCCCAAACGGAAATTTGCTCCGGAGTGCATTCTTTGACTCCGTGAATGCGACCGATGATAAGATCAGCGATCGGATCCGGCAAAAGACATGCGTGTACATCTCCTGTGAAGAAAGGAGTAGCAATCCTAATGATAGCGGTAGAGTATTTCTCTATGGTGCCGCCAAATGTTACGCATTTGACTACTTTGCCTGTAGAATGAGAAGGATCTATGAGTGACTGCCTAACCCCAATAGTTGTGCATCCAGAATCAAAAAGTACTGAGACTGGATTGTCATTTACTAAACCTTTGTGTAAGACAAGAGAACCTCTCCCATCATGCGCGATTGACGCAGGAAGAGCGGGAAGAGGATGGCCACAGCTTAAAGTAGACACTGTGGTTGGCTCAAATAATGTTTTGCATTGGGGGCACTGAGATGCTCTCCCAAAATCAAAAGCGGCACATGCCATATTATTTAGAGTCATCATTATCTTTATTTTGTTTATAGGCTTCGTGGGACTCTTGCTGTGCAGAGTTCGCCTGGTAATGAGCTTTATGTTTTTTGAATTGTGCTCTACCTCTGTTATTATTGCCTCTGTACTTATCATTGTTTCCACTATTATAACCTCTACTCGGGTTTGAATCATAGCTCCTTTGGTTACTATCATCATATTCATTATAATGAGTATCTCGGTAATTATGATCCTGTTGTCTCCATGAAGGAAAACTTGGATAGTTTCTAGAATGACTTCCTTTGCGAAAGTTCCTGTAATTATGACCACCCCTGAATCGAGGGCTGTCAGCTCTTCTCCAGGTATTCGAAGAAGAACCCTGAAATGATTGGTTACCTTGGTTCTGATAACTGTAATAGTTACCTTTTTTATTAAACTTATTTTGAGGTCCTTGGAATTTGTGAGAGTGATTAGGGTTGTATGGTGTTGCAGAAGCAACTGGCATACCTTCTTTAACCTTACTGTTGCTAATGGCTACGTCCGGATGTGCAGTGACGTATTGGGTACAATACTGTTCCATTTCTTTTAGAGACTTAGGTTTACGCTCATGTAAGAATTCGAGGAAAGGTTTATTTATACTTGACATAATCTTGTCTCTGAGTATCAAGTCCATAAGGGCTTCATAAGTCTTTTCTGTTTTGGATAGCTCAATCCAACGATCAAATGTAAGTCGTGTCCTTGCAATGAATTCTGAGAATTCTACACCTGCCTCAGGCACCATTGTCTTAAACAACTTCCGATAACCCTCTTCAGACAACTGATACTTCTTTAATAAGGCTGCCCTAATAACATCATAGTTATCTTTGTCAGCCTCTTCAACCAAACTTAAACTAGTCAGAGAATCACCTTTCAGATTTTCTGATAACTGGTTAGCATATTGTGATTTGTCCACATTATGTGCTCGACACGAGCGTTCAAATCTGTTTAGCCAGAATGTTATGTCATCACTGGAAGGGTTGAACGCTGGTACCTTGACCTTGTAAGTAAAGGGTTTACCATTACCACTAGATGCTTGATTAACATTACTTATGTTTGTTAACTTTAACTTTTCTAACTCAAATGCTAAAAGTTCTTTTTGGTGTTCATGTTCTCTTATTGCTTTTTTTTTTTCTTGAGCTTCAGCTTGTAATTTTCTCTCTTCTGCAGCAGCCTGTAATTTTTTCTCTTCAGCAGCAGCTTCATCTTTTCTTTTCTCTTTTTCCATTTCCATCTGGAATCTTTTTTCATCAGTCTGTATCTGCAATTTCTTTTGTTCATCCTCTCTTTCCTCAGCTTCTAATTTCTTTTCTTCAATCAATGCTTTTCTTTCTTCAGCAGCCAATGCTTTGTCATATTGAGCAACTGCCCATTCTTCTAACTGCTGACCAGTCTTATCAAGAGCCCTGCCTTGTGTGATAAAATAATCCAAGGTAGACATCTTGTCTAATAAGATCAGTAATTTGCAAAAGTAAATAAATTTACTTTCTTAGTCTTAATCAAAGACTTTGTATGATAACTTTGTAACCTGTGAAAAATAGTACTTAACTATCCCAATCACTGTGGGAAACAAGCCTTACAAAGGTCTTGTATAAATCCTTATATAATAACAGCTATAAGTTGCTGGTTCACTCTATAATATAAGTGCAGTGCACCAGAAATAGTGTTTTATATCATCAACTGTGTACCTTTAGTAATAGCAATTAACTATCAGTTGATTCTTGTACATCAATTTTTATGATCAACTATATTTTAAATAGTGTATGTCGATCAGGCACAAAACAAAACAGTTATACAGAAAAACATGAAAACATTTGCGGAAATGAAATAAATAAAATTGGAAAAAACAATAAAAGATAAACCGCAAGAGGATAACAAATACAAATAACGCCACAGTATATAAATATAAATTGAGAATAGAACTGAAAGATAGAATAGGGTAGACCAACAAATTACAAACAAATCAAAACAAACTAAAGAACAGAGGAATATTACAAAAACAACAATGAGTACAGACTTCACAGCTAACACTAATAGCAACAGCTGTCGCAGCAAATTTCCAATGAAGAAAATTGCACCTATAGAAACGCACACATCAGACCCTCTATTACGTGGGATACTCTGTTGTGTGACACCGCCCAACGAAAACAACAACCCGCTGGATACAAACAAATATCACATATAAATAGTTAAACATAAATACATAAATGCATAAATAGTATGGCAATATGATGTAAATAGAGTGTTGCAGAAAGAATGTGTTGGAATGAAGGCTCAGTTACACTGCCTAATAGTACAGTACTGTGGTACTTTATTAAACAAATACTTCTGGTCTAATTATTTTAAATTCAACACAGAAATAGAAGCTCCATCGTTGATTTGAATGATAACAATCAATGTAGGACTTCTCAGTTCAATAACATTTTCTTTCGCAAACACTGTCAAATATTCTCCAGTCCTGATGTGTAATGTTCTATGTTTCAACCAAGCTTGCTGTGTAACACTGTCAGTTGTATGGCAAATGTCCAATGAACCAAATGTCAACAAACCCTGACCTAGTTACTGCATACTCTCGACAGGACAGGTCACGCTGACATCACTGTAGAGTTGTACTGCTGATGTATTTGTGTGTCGTAACAGACCCCAAGGAACGTCTGGTCTCAGTAGTTTACTTCTCAATATGGTCACTGTGCAGGTTGACCCAGGAAGCTGGCACACCAGTTGTTAAACTCTTTCTTTTTGTGTAGTTGTTAACTCATACTGGCTACTAGTTGTTGAATCATGCTTTATTTGCTAAATGATGTGAATGTCCACCAGTGGATAAATGTAGATGTTGGGACTGGTGTAGTAAAGTGTAACGATTGTCAACTCATCAAACCCAGCACAGTTTTGGTCATACAGGTCATCTTGTCCTGGAACGTGATGAGGCTCCGACAAGAATGTGAGTGTAAACAATGAGTGTGTATCTGAATGTCAGTACGCGAATGGTAGAATGATTCGATAGAGTTGACAGGTTGGTAGTACATCACTCATACTCACACTGTTCGAATTCAAGAAGTACTGGAACTACGGTGGTCTTTTTATAACATTTAATGGGACGCACACTTGGACAGTACGTGTATGGTTACAGGAACAAATGTCGACATAGACAGCATAATGTTGATCACAGGAATATCATCTTAAGTTAGCATTCATGCTTGGCAAATATCATAATGGAGCATTCGTAAATAAGCATTCAGCGTTCCATCATGTAAATCATCTGGCTTTACTGACTGGGCACGTCAGACCATAACCAATACATAGGAAGGCTCCTAGACCTAACCTCGTCTAGCGAATATTCCTTCACGTAAAGTTCAATATATATATATTTCATAATATAGGAATCCCAGACATGGGTTCTCACATGTAGCAGTGATCTCTTGGTTCATCGAGCGATAGTACAGGCATCCCTTTTTCTCACTCGATAAATACAAAGTATATGAATTTCAACATGGCTGTTCTCTCTCTCGTGAGCTTCACTCACTAAAGAATATAGACCAAAATTAGTCATTCATTAAATGTCCTCATTTCTTCATAGGTTCTCTCATAGAGGTAATTGAATAATATCATACAATCCAGTGCTGATACATAGGAATGTCTTCTTCCTTTGAATGGATATTCTTTTTAACAGTACCACTGTGCATCTGCTTATCAACAACGATGGCGAAGCCCAAGTTCATAATAAATTGTGGTTTTACCTTTTTATGCGAAATATAACTTTGCCATTCCTTGGCAAAAGAGAATAAACACTGGGGTAAAGTACATACAACATGTCTAAATGATTATCACTTTTCCCCATCCATATATAGATCACTATTTCGGCAAAAAGCCTGCTACAACAAAACTCGGCATCCTCACAGGATGACAGCCATGGATCACACCCCTTTGCTAGCGATACTTCCGCTGCATAGCCTTTGACCTTTTCTAGCGACAACCAAATTAGTTCGACTTAGAAATGCAAAGATATCCATATATAAGACAGACTCGTCCTACTCATACAAACACTACGTATAAATTCAGGCCATAGATATACTGAAGCAAGAACAATCTATTCCTACCCAGCCACAGAATAAATCGCAGTAGGCCTAGAGTCGTCTGCGGAGTCCGATCGAAGATGACAGAACTATTTTCAAGGGAAGCAACCCAAAAATGACTTCTCCTTAAGCACTTAAAAAGGAAATACTTTGCTTCCAAAATATTTGCGAACATAATAAGAATATAAATGTATTATATTGCAAGATAGTAAAAATTGCCCTTTACAACATGCCTGGTGCATGATGTGTTATTATTCCGTCTTCTCTCAATAAAGGATTCCCCCCCCCTCATCCCCCCTCCCCCAACCACGCGAGGTTCTCGTACTCACTACTTTTTTATTCTCTCACTCAAAACTCACTCTTGCATTCACTACTCTCTTCTCCATCAAGCTCATTACTATTTCCTCTCTCTCTCTCTCTCTCTCTCTCTCTCTCTCTCTCCCCTTACTCACTATAAGTTCTGTCATTCTCTGACACTTACTATTCTATCTTTCTCTCAATCACTCAGAAGATTGCTGTATGCCTCAATCATTGACCCTCATTTCACTCTACGTCTGCCAACACATCCCAGGAGAATTCCCAAAACATAACCTGCACTCTTTGTGGTTCCTCGTGCCCTCTATAACGTCATTTATTATTCTATTATCCTTAATAGTTTCCTACCCTACCCCTCCCTAATCCCCCCGTCTCCCCTCCTGGGGGAATACTGCTTGTTCCAGTTAGTCAGCGTATGTCCAAAAGCCCCCCTCCCCCCTCCCTCCTCCACCCAGCACTCCCTCCCTCTTGCTGGTTTCCGATCGTATCTTTCTCACTCTATTTTGTAATTTTCCCATACTCCGCAAATGTAGTAATGTATTCTTAACCTCATTGCAGGCATTTTTTAAATGTTAGGGGGCGAGAGATATTTCTAAAAGGGAAAAAAGTGTACTCTCGACTACGTGCCCCCCCCCCCCCCCCGTTAGCGCCCCCTCCCTTTTTGTGTTTTGTTCCAGTTTATAATATTAGGGTCAATGATACTGCCATAATGCGGTTCTCAGCAAATGAATAACACAATTTGGCAGCAAAACAAAAGTCAGTCAATACACGAGTTTTGTTGTTGTTTTTTTTTTTTTTGGGCTCATCAGCGGTGCTTAAATTGGGCAAGTGCCTACCGAAATGCGCTTTCTGAAAATATTGAATCATTTTTTTTAAAATACTGAACGCGGGGTAAACGTCTTACTAAATATTAGACAAACATTAAGGTATGTTTTCAGGTACTCGTAAGAAATGAAGAAAAGGGGGGGAGAATACTGAAGCGGTTGATGTGAAATAAAGGTTTTCAAAGTCTCAAGGGAGGGGCGATCGCCCCGTCGCCCTCCCCTTGGATCCGCCAATGTTATTATGGATATATTGTGTTAAGTCGCCATAACTTAATTATCGCCTGTACCAAGTATTGTTTATGTAAAGTGTTCACGTCATCCATGATATGTACTTATTTAACACGCTGCACGATTCTAATTATTAAATATAAATTAAAACCGTGCAGCGTGTTATAGAGGATCTTAAAACGTAGGGGAGGATTTATAGTTCTTCGCTGAACTTAAATAAGTACATATCATGGATCACGTGAACACATTACATAAACAATACTTGGTACATGCGCTCATTAAGTTATTCTAATTACGATTCTAATTTATATTTAATAATTAGAATAGATACACTTATCGCTATTAATCATACTAATTTTCATATCTGCCACATTTGACCCATTTTTAACACTAAAGTTGCAATCATTTTCATGAGGCGTTCCACCGGGAAACTAAATTGCGCTTCTGTGTTAATAACGCACAATTCTTCCCATTATTTTTTTAAAAGACATGTGACTGCCTATAAATTACTGCCTATAAATATTGCTTTTCCCTGAACAAATTTCAGGAATTTTCCCACTTATAGTAAGCAATTCGGGTAAGTCTGAATAAGTGTCTTCATCATATACAAGGGGATTGACATAAGTCTTGGGCCTGACCATGAAGGAGTTACAGGAGGAAGATGAAACTTGGCACATTTAAAGTTCATCCTATTTGCACTGAATGTGTAAAGTATGCGTTTGTTTCTTTAATGGGTTTTCCCGCTACGGTGCACGGCGCAATGTACCCTATTGACCGGATCTGCTGCTCCAAAGATTTGACAAAACAATGGAAAAGAAGGAGGCCAGAGCTGTGATAAAATGTCTGATGTTTCAGGGAAAAACACCTACAGAAATACACAGGGAGATGGAACCAGTGTTTCGTGATTCTTGTCCTTCATATACTTCGGTAAAAAAACTGGTGTCAACAGTTTAAGTGCGGCCGCTCAAATGTTGCTGATCTGCCAAGATCTGGTAGACCAGCCTCAGAGTGCAACGATGAAAATGCAACAAGAGTGAAGAAAATCATTGACCAGGATCGAAAAATGACAATTGTGGAGATAGCTAGTAGAGTAAAACTAAATGAAAGAACAGGTTATAGAATTTTACACAACAGACTGAACATGAGAAAAGTGTGTGCACGCTGGGTTCCGCGACTGTTGACACATGAACAGAAGCAAACGAGGGTAAATTTCTATCAACAGTTGCTCAAAAAGTGTCAGTCAAAAATTGTTTGGACACCATGGTGACAGTAGATGAGACTTGGGTACACCATTATGACCCCGAATCCAAAATTGCTAGCATGCAACGGAAAACCCCGTTCTCCCCAACACCTGTCAAGCCGAGGGCGCAGTGTGGTGAAGTGGGATGTTATAAATATTTATAGGGGACTTAGTGTACTGACTGAGATCAGCTGTGAAGGTATCTATATCTATTAAGAGTAGTGTATTATAGATAACCTTACTTGCTACCACATATCTATATATCTCAGTCAGAATTATTCTGGAATAGTGTGATGACTACGTTATGTGTCTAGGGTATGTGTATGATGAAGTGTAAGTCACAACAACAGACAGATAAACAATTTAATTTAATCCACTACTCTTGACAACACTGTGACACTCACATACATATAACACTCTATGAGAATATCTTAAGGAGTCACTGATAACTTTTCCAATAACAATATGTATTCATGGTTATCATAAAGGTATATATGTCCTGATTCAAATACAAAGGAACCAGGAATCACAATCAATTTTAATTACAAGTATATGTACAGACTTTATCAATATGAATATTGTAGTGACATATATTATTAAAATATCCTATGTGTGTCAGTTGTGTAGTGGTAATATGAGGTAATACTGGTTTTGTTTTGTTCAAGCTCTGTTGGTATTTGTCATCATGACTTCAATAGTTTGTCTTTTGGGACTAGTATTGGAGATGTTCTCAGTTCCTGATATTAAGACAATTAAATTCCCCTCTGAATGTTATTTTTACAAAGTTATTTCAAGATGAGGGGACATAATGTTGAGCTCAGCTGGCCAAATCAGCTTATCTTGCGTGATGGCGGCAGGAAAGGACTCCTCTGCTCGAATTCTCCCCTGGGCTCTGGAGACACCTCACTGATAGCTAAATGGACCAAGGAGTATGCTGTCCGACTCTGGATTCAGCAAAGCTCTGACCAGGTGCTGCTCAGTACCATCAAGACCACGGTCCCACAAAATTCATGGAAATAAACACAGATACGTTGATTAGCAATGAATTCTGGCACAATTACTGGCACAAATTCCCATCTGCTTATGTTCCAGGCTTTTATTTAACAGAAATATGAGCTGGCTTCAACGCACTGTTGCTTTATCAAGATTATTTGCACTAGTGGTCTCGAACTAACGCTCCTAAGTGAGTATATCAGCGAGTCTAGCCAATGAGGCCACGTTTCGACAAGTGTTTGAAAAAATGTTACCTTTTCACGTCTCCCCTAACAACGAAAGATAGTATTTATAGCCCGACCAATCGTGGTTAGTCTTTCATTTGTTGCGCTCCAATCAATTTGGAGTTTACAGGGTAGGCTATTTATGTCACGTAAGGTTTTTTCAAACACGTTATAAAAAATTTTATGAGCAGAAATGATTTTATGTTGTCAGGCATCCCCACTATTTTATTTTGGTTATAATTTATTAATTCCTGGACTATTTGCGTAACGTTTTACATATTCTTTGTCAGCAAGCCCTAAGGAACCCAAATATCCAAATTTAAAAGAGCTACGTGGCTGCGTTCAAAATATGTATTTTCTACCTCCTGTTTCGAAGATGTGCTGTCTGGGTACTGTTATGTTTTCAACCGTAAAACCATCTATTGTTATCTTTCCTAATAAGCGTTTTTTATGATTTTAAAACCTAACTCTGGGAAGGGTAGTGAATTTATCACTGTCCGTCTGAAAAAAAGTTAGTGCATGTAGTCTTACACGCGTGATGGCAGCATTTGTGTATCGCGCGAAGCGTGTTGCATGCGTTCCTGATTTTCAGCCCTCCCTTCTCTCTTTATCCTTTAGTCCATCTGTTCGTTCGTTTTGGTAACGCAGTATAATTAATGTTAGGATTAATTTAGGTCATTACGCAGTCTGCCTCTCAATGTTTTTCCAAGAAATACAGCACACGTTTCATTGAAGAAAGCGGGTATAATACAGTAAGCTTTTACTATCAACGTGAAAGCGTTACAATTTGCAGACGAAGCAGAAAACAAGGGGGATTTCGAGTACCTTCTTTGTGACAGCACTGTTATTTACCATTGCTCTTTTCTTTATTAATTTTATTTGTTAGGCTTCATATTTACCTAATAATTTATATATGTGGATTAGAATATTCCACGACACCTCCCCTCTTAAAACAGACATTATATGTCAGTCCTTTATTCTATATACACATAGAGAAATTTATTATTAGTTCTGGGGTTTACGATGATTCTCATCACACGGATGGCGGCTTAAAAAATCCGCTCCCAAATTTGTTTTTCCAGATATATACTCAATGCTAAAATTATATGGAGCCAAAAGTAAAGACCATCGGAGTAACCTGGAGTTCTCATGCCTAGCCTGTGCTAGAAACGATAACGGTTTGTGGTCTGTTTGCAACTTAAATGCCTTCCCATATAGATAAATATTGAATTTCTTTATCGCCCATATTACTGCAAGACATTCTTTTTCGCTAGTTGAGTAGTTGATTTCAGCTTTATTCAACTTTCTGCTAGCATATGCCACTGGGCTTAATTCTCCATCCAATGCATCTGATTTCTGTAGTAGAGTTGCACCTAACCCAATATTACTTGCATCCGTCCTTACTATGAATTCTTGACTTAAGTCAGGTAATTTCAAAATGGGTTTACTTGTGAGCTTTTCCTTCAATTCTTGGTAAGTCATTTCACATTGTGGTGTCCATGTAATGCGATCTGGATGTCCTTTACGTGTCAATTCAGTTAACGGTGCACATATGGAATTAAAGTTTTTGATATACTTCTGGTAGAAACCACATAATGAGACAAAGGATCTCACGTCCTTCTTGGTTTGTGGTCTCGGGGCTTTCTGTAGTTTCTCTAAATTCTTTGGGTCAGGGGTCATGTTTCCCTGATAAACTGTGTGTCCCAAAAATTCCAATTCTTTACATCCAACGCAACATTTGGTTGGTCGGGCTGTTAAATTTGCCTCCCTAAGTCGATCAAACAGCATGTTCAGAGAGTCAATGTGTTCCTCAAATGTTTCTGTTGCTATAAGGATATCATCCATAAAATTTGTTATACAGGGATTATTCAGAGGATCCAATAATTTTCTCATCATTCTAGAGAAGACACTAGGCGCATTCTTCAATCCAAATGGCAATCTATTAAACTCATAGTGTCCTTCTGAGGTACTAAAAGCTAGGTATGGTCTAACCTCAGGCTTTACTGGAATCTGATAGTATCCTTTACTCAGATCCACTTTTGAGAAATATTTAGCTTTATTTAGCCTGGCAAACAGCTGATTTGTATCCGGCAATGGATCCACCTGTCCTTCTGTAATAGCATTCAGTCTCCTGTAATCTATACAGAGTCTATGTTCTCCAGAGGGCTTCCTTAAGAGTACAACACCGGAACTATACGAAGATTCACTGTGCGAAATAATTCCTTCCTTCAACAGATAGTCTATCTCTTCCTTCAAAGCTTTCTCCTTAGCAAACGGAATCGAATATGGTTTCATACAGACAGGTGTGGAGTCTATTAGTTTCATATCATATTCCAATAGGTTTGTATGCCCTGGTCGGTCTGTTAACACCTCTGCATGATTATTTAGAACCTGTTGCACTCTCTCTTTCTGAGTTTTCGTTAAATGTGTACTGATTTTTCACCTGTGCGGCTGTCTCACAGGGGTGTAATGGATATTCAAATGATGAAAGTGGTTCCTTTTTCATCTCCATGGCGATGGACAAGGTCAACAAGTGTGTCTCTTCCTGATGTTCTCTTTCCAAATATTTCTTCAGGAGATTCACATGATAGATTTTTTCTTTCCCCTTCTTATCTATCTTATAATTTGTTCTAGACACCTTCTCTAGAACTGTATATGGACCCTGCCATCCAATCTGTAACTTATTCTGACTCCCGGGCAAAAGAAGCAGTACTTTCTCTCCCACAGCCAAATCTCTGTCTTTCGCCTTCCTGTTATAATAGGCAGCATGTTTCTTCCTGGCTTGTTTCAAATTTTCATTGGCAAGTTTCCAGCCAGTTTTTAACCGAGTGGTCAGCTCATTCACATATTGGTATGAAGATGTAATGTTTTCCTCTGCCTTTTCATCAGTCCACGTTCTTAACATAGCTACATGTGGACCTTTAATTGTGTGGACCTATTTGTCCATGCACCGGTATGGTCTCTTCCACTCGAAGCTTTATAGTGATGATTTTTCCTCCCAGAATTATCATTCACAAAACGACCGCTACCAATTTTTCTTTTGGGGCTTTCTCCCCACTTAAAATTCTTGATGAGAGATTTCCTCTCTACATCCTCTTCCTCCAGTTTGTTTAAGTCCGATTGAGGGATTGTCGGCTTATCCTGGGGTAAGACATCTGTTTGCACTCTCCGCATAGTGGCCATTGTAAAACAGTTAAGTGAAGCTTGTCCGTGAAAAGGGGCTTCCCATTCCATTTGGTCCACTTTTTCAAATTTATATTTCTTTCTATTATCAGGCCTAATTTTGCCCCGGGGCGTGTCCAGGTCCTGATCCATGTTCCCACTTGTGGGTGTTCCCTCATGTGCTATGCTACACCTTTCTACAAAATTCTCAATGTCCCATCTTGCTTTGGGCCAATAATAATTGTGAGCCACCTTTTGAATGATGGTACCTATCTTCTCATGGTCCCCATCTGGTTTCACATGTAGGCTCCTTATTAAGTCTGCCCTATATCTCTTTGGAAGAACCAGCTGTCCGTGACCATTTGATCTAGCTCCAGTCTTCCTATACATCAACTTGTTTTTCATGTAGAAATCTCCCTTGCCTGGAGTTGTATGACAAGTTGACAATTTTCTGAAACAAGGCTTGAGTGTTTTATCTCCAGCCTGTGCCTTCCTCATCTCTTCTGGAGTGGTATCCAACATAATATCCTCCTCCTGTCTTGAGGTCGACCTGACCTGAAGGGTTGCCATATACACAGGTTTCCTTCTGCAACGGTCAGTGTCATGATTGTGCATCTGACAATTCTTACACCACCTTTTTCCTTGGTTGAAAGATTTTCTTTCATCATATTTCCTTTCATCGAATTGTGGGAATTTATTTTTATTGTCATACCGTGGCCTATCAAATTGGTGCTTACCTTTGTGTTGATCCTTAAGATCAAATTTATTAAAGTTCTGTGGTGCCCTAAAGTTATCCACTTGTTTCTTTTTATTATCTGTTACCTCTGCTTGAGCTGCTTGATACCTTTCAGCAACATTTAGCAACTCATCCAGCCTCTCTGCACCTTGTTCCATGAGAAACTTTCTCAGGTCTGGAGCCATGGACTCTCTTAATTGCTCTATAAGGACCATTTCCTTAAGATCTTGGGTTTTCCCCAGAGAAGTCCATTTCTCCAAGTATGTCTCTATTCGTGCAGAGAACTGGTGATAGGTTTCACCTGACAGTAGTTTAGCATTCCTAAATTTTTTCCTATAAAATTCAGCATTCTTTTCATACCTTAACAAAAGAGCCTGCTTTAGCATGTCATAATTTTCCTGATCACCTCTGCTCATTTTTGCAAAAACTTCATAAGCTGCCCCACGAAGTCCCTGAGATAACTTTAAGCTCCACCTTTCTCTCTCTAACCCATACGTGGTAGCTAATAGCTCATACCTATTTAGGTAGCTCTCTATATCATCGTCTTTCTCAACAAAATGATCTAAATGAAAATTCATAGCTGAGGTTGAGGCTCCTTGAGTAACCGTAGCATCAGAGGCAAAGGGACTGGCACCATTTTCAGGAGCATGGCCTTGAAACTCAAACTCCCTTAGTCGTAACTCATGTTCCCTTTGTAATCTTTTATCTTCTGCTTCCCTTTCTGCAGCTAATTTCCTCTCTTCCCTTTCTGCAGCTAATTTCTTCTCTTCCCTTTCTGCAGCCAATCTTCTGTCTTCTCTTTCTGCTTCCAATTTCTTAGCCTCTTTGTCAGCCTCAATCTGCAACCTCTTAGTCTCAGCCTCAGCTTCAAACTGTAACTTCTTAATTTCCCTTTCAGCCTCTAACCTTCTTTCGGCTTCTTTTTCTAATCTTCTTTCTTCGCGTTCAATAAATTTGTCACATTCCGTCGTGACATAGGCAACCATAACTTGCCCATCTAATCCTAACTCTTTTGCAGTCTGAACAGCAGCAGATCGAAACTTGGCCAGGTCCGCCATTGTCTATCAGGTAAATTTCTACAATGTCTAACCAACAATTTAATCTCTAAATATATCTAATGGACAACACAGGCACCGTGAGCTCAACCTTATTTAATTCCACCCAAGGATACCTTTTAATTCTTATATTCCCTGAAGTGAATTACCCCCAATATTTTTAATAGGGAAAGATTCAAAATCCCAAGAGCGAGACCCCAATATATGTGGTGAAGTGGGATGTTATAAATATTTATAGGGGACTTAGTGTACTGACTGAGATCAGCTGTGAAGGTATCTATATCTATTAAGAGTAGTGTATTATAGATAACCTTACTTGCTACCACATATCTATATATCTCAGTCAGAATTATTCTGGAATAGTGTGATGACTACGTTATGTGTCTAGGGTATGTGTATGATGAAGTGTAAGTCACAACAACAGACAGATAAACAATTTAATTTAATCCACTACTCTTGACAACACTGTGACACTCACATACATATAACACTCTATGAGAATATCTTAAGGAGTCACTGATAACTTTTCAAATAACAATATGTATTCATGGTTATCATAAAGGTATATATGTCCTGATTCAAATACAAAGGAACCAGGAATCACAATCAATTTTAATTACAAGTATATGTACAGACTTTATCAATATGAATATTGTAGTGACATATATTATTAAAATATCCTATGTGTGTCAGTTGTGTAGTGGTAATATGAGGTAATACTGGTTTTGTTTTGTTCAAGCTCTGTTGGTATTTGTCATCATGACTTCAATAGTTTGTCTTTTGGGACTAGTATTGGAGATGTTCTCAGTTCCTGATATTAAGACAATTAAATTCCCCTCTGAATGTTATTTTTACAAAGTTATTTCAAGATGAGGGGACATAATGTTGAGCTCAGCTGGCCAAATCAGCTTATCTTGCGTGATGGCGGCAGGAAAGGACTCCTCTGCTCGAATTCTCCCCTGGGCTCTGGAGACACCTCACTGATAGCTAAATGGACCAAGGAGTATGCTGTCCGACTCTGGATTCAGCAAAGCTCTGACCAGGTGCTGCTCAGTACCATCAAGACCACGGTCCCACAAATTCATGGAAATAAACACAGATACGTTGATTAGCAATGAATTCTGGCACAATTACTGGCACAAATTCCCATCTGCTTATGTTCCAGGCTTTTATTTAACAGAAATATGAGCTGGCTTCAACGCACTGTTGCTTTATCAAGATTATTTGCACTAGTGGTCTCGAACTAACGCTCCTAAGTGAGTATATCAGCGAGTCTAGCCAATGAGGCCACGTTTCGACAAGTGTTTGAAAAAATGTTACCTTTTCACGTCTCCCCTAACAACGAAAGATAGTATTTATAGCCCGACCAATCGTGGTTAGTCTTTCATTTGTTGCGCTCCAATCAATTTGGAGTTTACAGGGTAGGCTATTTATGTCACGTAAGGTTTTTTCAAACACGTTATAAAAAATTTTATGAGCAGAAATGATTTTATGTTGTCAGGCATCCCCACTATTTTATTTTGGTTATAATTTATTAATTCCTGGACTATTTGCGTAACGTTTTACATATTCTTTGTCAGCAAGCCCTAAGGAACCCAAATATCCAAATTTAAAAGAGCTACGTGGCTGCGTTCAAAATATGTATTTTCTACCTCCTGTTTCGAAGATGTGCTGTCTGGGTACTGTTATGTTTTCAACCGTAAACCCATCTATTGTTATCTTTCCTAATAAGCGTTTTTTATGATTTTAAAACCTAACTCTGGGAAGGGTAGTGAATTTATCACTGTCCGTCTGAAAAAAAGTTAGTGCATGTAGTCTTACACGCGTGATGGCAGCATTTGTGTATCGCGCGAAGCGTGTTGCATGCGTTCCTGATTTTCAGCCCTCCCTTCTCTCTTTATCCTTTAGTCCATCTGTTCGTTCGTTTTGGTAACGCAGTATAATTAATGTTAGGATTAATTTAGGTCATTACGCAGTCTGCCTCTCAATGTTTTTCCAAGAAATACAGCACACGTTTCATTGAAGAAAGCGGGTATAATACAGTAAGCTTTTACTATCAACGTGAAAGCGTTACAATTTGCAGACGAAGCAGAAAACAAGGGGGATTTCGAGTACCTTCTTTGTGACAGCACTGTTATTTACCATTGCTCTTTTCTTTATTAATTTTATTTGTTAGGCTTCATATTTACCTAATAATTTATATATGTGGATTAGAATATTCCACGACACGCAGAAATCTGCAGGAAAAGTGATGCTGACTGTTTTTTGGGACGGCAAAGGTGTCCTTTTGAAAGATTATCTGCCTCTTGGCAACACAGTTAATGGACAGTACTATGCAGATCTTCTCACAAAACTAAGAAAGGTTGTGACCAGGAAACGAGGGATAACGCGCACTCAAAATCTTCCTTTGCTTCAAGACAACGCGCCCTCTCACAAAGCATGGCTTGTGCAGCTAGCAGCCAACGATTTGAATATTGAAATTCTTCCACACCCACCATATTCTCCAGATTTGGCTCCATCAGACTTTTTTCTATTCCCAAATCTTAAAAAAACAGCTAAAAGGAAATCATTTTGACAGCGATGAAGAGGTTATACTGGCACGTGAGACTGGGTTAGTTTGAAAAATAGGGTGTTCTACTCCCAAGGTCTTTTCAAGGTCACGCAGAGATGGCAGATGTGTGTCAATTCAGACGGTGGCTATATTGAAAAGGAATAAACACTATACAAAATTTCAGCTCTCTGTGACATGTCCTTCATGGTCAGGCCCAAGACTTATGTCAATCCCCTTGTATTTAGCCATTGAAGACTCATTGCTGATCATATGATCAAGGTTCTATGCTTTCATATGTTTCTTTGTTTCCGTCCTTCTGAAACAAACTGAAAATGAATGAAATGGCCAAAGGGGAATTTAGTGCCGCGATCACGGCATACAGCAAAAAGAGCACAACATATTTATTTCCCTCGCCATTTTTTGGCGACAGACTTACTCGTTTCAATTCTAAAAACGCTCACTGCAACTACGATTCCCAAATATAAGTTAATGTCACTTACGCCATATTGAAATCGCCTTGATGTCACGACGACTTGGTATCACCAAACTCGCGATCGGCCATAGTTTATTATGTAAACCACAAATCTGGGAAATAATAGTTTATTCAATTGTGTCTAATGCGATTTTGTAAATTTTGTTCATTTAGGTAAGTAGTACCATTGCAGATACTACAGTAAAGGAGTGAAGTGTTAGAGGCTTCACTTTACTAGGTCTAGCTTCCAGAGGTGGGGTGACCTATTCCCTTCCTCGTTGCCATTGCCTTTCCTAACTCAAGAGCAGAGTCAGGTACCCATTTACAGTTAATCAGACTGGAGCGTAATGCCATCGTTTTTCGAACTCGTTCCATTTGCCGTCAGGAAGGATGGAAGCCCCTGAGTGAAAGTGAAACACAAGTTTTATTTTCTGGTAAGTTTAATGTTCATTTTTAATTTTTTTTTTTTTTTTTAAATTTTAAGCGAAAGTTTGAGTACGCGATTAACTAACTACCCGTTTCAAACGACGAGAAACAGTCTGAATAATAATAATAATAATAATATCCCCTTCATTTATAACTGACTCTGATAATGCGACCTTGAGGTGACAGCCCTCAGCTGCTTATTTTCCATATGTTCCTTTCGACGTTTTCTCCTCTCTTCTGCTTGCCGTAGGGAGCTTCTTTTCGCCCAATCTGAGGTGACGCCGTAGAGAGCATCACCACTTGCTGCGATCGGCAGCTTCATCATCCCAGATTGCTGGGTTTATGTCCAGTGTTTTCATGTCTCTCTTGCACACATCTCTGAACCTCATTTGCGGCCGTCCAACTGTTCTTTTGCCATCTGCCAGTTGTCCGTAGAAGATATCTTTCGGGATGCGACCATTTTCCATGCGGTGGACATGACCAAGCCAGCGTAGTGTACGCTGTCCAAGCAGTGTATACAAGCTTTGAAGGCCAGCACGTGACAACACCTAGATATTAGTCACTTTATCCTTCCATAAAATACCGAGGATGTGGCGTAGACACAGTCTGATATTAAGCAACGATGTACACAAGAATCGCCACGTGATTACCGACCAAAGTGCGTGTGAAAAGAATGACCCTAATGGAACAGCATCATCTCACACGACTTACTTTCACGTGTGCTTGACATTCAGTGGCTATTTTTAACATCTGAATGTGACAGACCTTTTAGATCAGAGCTTCTTAAAATGTGTTGTGCCGTTGACCCCTTTTATTGTCCGGTGAAAGTTACAAAGCCCTTTTTAAAATAAAAAAAAAAATAAAAAAAATAAGAAGTAATACCCGGCGTTGCCCGGTTGCAAAAGTAACCAAACTTTTAATATGGTTTTCCACCGGTTAATAGAGATACACACAAACATTGGCTAAATAAAGAATATAAATGCATAATTTTACACACAAATTAAACATTTTATAACAAAGAAGAATCGTTAAGTGTACACATAGTCATTCTGAAGCATAAAAACAATATATTAAAACAATATACTTCTTTAAATGTAAAAATTTATAATAATTTCCCAAATAAAAATTTTGGTGAACATAAAATTGAAGTTTTTCCGTTATGTACATGTACCTCCTAGAATCTATTCACTAAGGGGCCAATCGGCCACAGGCTAGGAAGCTCTTGCTTAACACGAAACTGACACAAATTACAGGCAGAAGAAACACATTACGCGTGGCAGTACTGGACGAGGAAGTGTCTCCATCTCTTTTTTTCATTAATAATGTTGGGCCTCCGGAATTCAGCTCTTTTCTAGATAAGTGAAGTCGTGGCTTGGAGCAGGAATTCTGTTCAGCAAACGGTACTGCATTCCGCAAGCAAGAGAATAATTAAACATCGTACAATGTCGTCCCATGTATGGTGAAGATGAAGGTTGGTTCCTCTTCCACACACCTCTCCCCCAGTTCCAATTATTTTTTTTTTAACCTTACTTAAAGCACTGCATATCAGGATGCAAAGACTGCACACCCTTATATAACGCAAACCACTTACTGAACGCAGCAGGCATTGCGCAGCCAGAGCACCGACAACTTGTTGGATGCGGATTTCTGGTTTCGCAAACCGTAAAGTGGTGGCATGAGCGTAAAGTCAAAACATTCACCAGCAGCAGCAAGATTGTTGTGATAAGGAAATAATGTTGCTTCTCGTTTGGTGAAAATGGGAGGCGGGGGGGGGGGGGGGGGGGGGGGCGGGGGGGGGGGAGGCGGCCCGACGGGAACAACCGAATAAACGAAGTGAAAAAAAAAAAAAAAACTCACAGAGAATTAGGAATTGCAGCAATGGTCCCACATTCCCCAAAACATTTTTTGTCTGTATTTGTTGAGTGAGTTTTTTTCGAAAATGAGGACAAGAGATAGAGTGAAAGATGAGATGGAAGAACATGGAAAAGGGGGGGGGGGGGGGCAGTTGATACTTGGGGGGATTGACCTTTGTAGGCACAGGAGCTGTTTTTAAATGGAGAGAGGAAGGGAGGGAGTGTTACTTCGTGAGTGAGAGCCGCAGATAAATCGTGTAAATGTGATCGTGCACTTGTGCTGTGTGTTTCTGTCCCACGCGCGTTTGTGAGTGTAAGGTAGTTGTGCCTTAATATATGTCATTGTGCGCTTCTGCTGTTGTTGACTGTTTGTTGTTAGTGTGCTCTGTTGTGTAATGTGTGTCACGTTTAAGCCGTACGTAGACTTTGTATTCTTGTTGTTCTTCTGTTCTCGTGTCGCTCTTTGTGTAGCCGTAGCATCACCTGTAGCTGGTCGGTCAACTTGCATGAAGTATGTCTCCTAACATGTATGTGCTGTTGTAGCGATAGTTTCTGTAGCAGTGTGTTTTACATGATGAGGTTGCCAGCATCCACAATCTCTTCTTAGTCGCTTCTAGCGACATATCTCAGCAAGCAGTAGTCATATTATTCCTTAGTGACATCCCAGAGTCCGCTGGGAGGACAACATTAGACAATCTCTGAAGGACCGAGGACTAGAATGGAACCAGGCCAGGAGGAAGACAGCCGATAGGATAGTCTGGCGCTCTCTCTTCCAAACCTCTACACCTCACGGTAGAAGGGGAACGACTAAGTAAGTAAGTAAGACATCGGAACCTCGACGTCTGCTTTTGTGTTTCATATTTGTCTTTAAGATTGTCTATGAATTTCGAGCGAGTGTCCCTGTCCGTAATGGTACTACAAGATCGCCATTGTGCACAATATCAGGGATGTGGAGTCGGCCAAAAATTCTTCCGATACCGGAAATTTTAGAAGTCCGACTCCGACTACAGTTTTTTTTAACTAGTGATATGGCATGAAATTATGCACTTAAAGAGAGTTTTATGCATAAGTATGGTATGTGTGTGAATAAATTAGTACGTGGCCTTCTTAGGCTACATTTTAAACTTTTCATTAATTCATAGAGTAATACAAAATAACAAATCATCCAAACCTGCACATAAATGATTGCTTTGCCAAACACCATGAGGCAAAATAATTTTATTTTAACGATGACGGGAAAATTTACAGTTTATATAGTTTATTTTCATTTCTTGTGTGCTTTTTTAAAAATATGCCAACAAATTTCCAATTGTGATAAAAACGTTATTTATGATCAGAAGCAACTAAAATTTTCCTGTATTATGTAAAAATGGATGTATTTTAACAAGAAAGGGGTTTTAGGAGTTCTACTACTTTAAAATGTTATTTCAAATTTTTTAAGCGCCCCCTTCCCTTGCATGGATCAAACGTGGATCCGCCTTGACTTAAGTCTCGTAAAATTCGGAGTCGGAGTCGGGACATTTTTACCGACTCCGACCACCAAAAAAAAAAAAAAATTACCGAATCCACGACTCCGACTACACAACCCTGGTGCACATGATGGAAAGGACCCGACAAAAACTAGTGGAAAAAGAGCTGATGGGAAGACACTGGCGCTAGAAAGGACACACATTGAGAGAACTAGATGAGAGCATTAGAGAGAGAGTCCTTGGTCTGGAATTCTTCAGTTTAAAAAAACATTTTTTTGATTACGAGTTTTGCTTCGTTCTGGCATGGCACGTTCAACCTAGACGCAAGTTCCGTCGGTTACACAAGGTCGCATGTCCAAGTATAAAAGACATCGTAGTCTGGTATTAAGTGTTTCGGAATCCTTAGGTTAAGAGAAATAGATAGAGACCAAAAACAAACATATGGAGAAAAACATTAGAGATGGACATGAAGGAAACGAAAGAAAACATGGAAACACCTTGAATAGATCACATAGGCCAGGAAGGCTTTACGTGTGTTTGTTGAAGGCCTATGCTCGATAAAGATGTGAATTATAATGAACTCATGAGTACATTCATCTTGAATAGATCAGTAGTAGCGGTGGAGGCGCAAGATGGCGGTTTTTTAGATAACAAGAAGAGGTTATATTTAGACGATAATAGGATAACGAGGAGGAGCATGACTTTTTATATAGTAATATATTTAGATAACAAGAAGAGGATATATTTATAGATAACAAGAAGAGGTTATATGTAGACGATAATAGGAAGACGATATATTTATAGATAACAAGAAGAGGATATATTTAGACGATAATAGGAAGGCTTGAGATAACGAGGAGGAGCATGACTTTTTATATAGTAATATATGTTGTTTTAGATAACAAGAAGAGGATATATTTATAGATAACAAGAAGACGATAATAGGAAGACGATATATTTATAGATAACAAGAAGACGATATATTTAGACATATATATTTTTACAACAGTTAGGCGATATTTTTACGGAAAATGTGGTGGCGCTTTGTGGTGGCGCATGACTTTTATATAGAGATACATGTATATTTAGATAACAAGAAGACTTTTAGATAACAGTTAGACGATATTTAGACATACAATAAGTAGACATACAGGACAACAGTTAGACATATTTAGACGATAGTTATATATAGGTAACAAAAAAAAAAGAATTTTAGTTAATATATTTTTATTTTTTCAAATTGTTATATTGGTAAGAGTCGTAATTTTTCTGACATTGTACACTTGTCAAATATCACATATGAATATACATTGTGCAGTATTTTTTTTTAATCAAATCACAATATTGTACAATTGAAAAATAACACATACAGGGGAATTATATTGGAAAGACAGGGTGTATATGGTAGTGTGTAGTTTTTTATACAATATTTACAATAAAAATATCACAGATACAGGCCAGACCTTGAGGGGTGTCGTCACGTCGTAAGAAATAGAGAGGTGTTGTGTGTGTGATATGGTGTTTGGGGCGGTAGAGAGATAGTATTTGGGTAGGGAGATGTATTGTGTGTTGGAGTGGAAGACAGTTTAGATGTTGAGGGGCGAGGTGGTGACGTTGTCGGGGTGTACCTGTCGTTTGATGTAGAAGTAAGATAGGGCGTTGCGGTGTTGTTCGTAGGTGTAGATAGAGGATTTTTGTGCACGGAAACCAATATTTTTCCCGCCCTGTGCTTGTTGTGTGTTGAGGACTTCTAAGAATGTGTGTTTGTCTACTTTGTTGTGGTGTTTGTTGAGTCCTTTGGTGGTTGTTTTGTCATAGTCCCCAAAACAGTGATATGTCTTGCTGCACAGCGAAATCATTCCGCTGCCTTCGTATTCTAATTTTTAAAAAGGCCCGGCATGCGTTTGTCGAATAATGTTTGAGCGCGGCATTTTTGACAAAGGGCGCGCGTTTTACCCTCGCTAGCTACAAAGTCGGGTCTATGGTCGGGACATACTTCGGCGGGGAACCATTGGTGGTAGGAGCTATAAAATTCGCGTCGCATAGCGGGCTTAACAACGTCCGCTAAGTTATTCGCGCTAAGGGTCAAGTAAAGGCTGTCTGTGTCCGTCTCACATAACTACAGAATCTTTTTGCCCACATAACTTCCGATCAACGTCCGCCTGGCGGTAGTCAGAAGTTTATGTTTGTCGGCGTATTCCCGCATGAAAGACCCAATATCTTCTCTCGTGACGTCGACGTTCTTAAAAATGGGCGTCATTTCCGAGAAAGGGTCTTTTAGGGAGTCAGGGACATGAATGTCACACTCGACTAGCCCAAACAAGGTCTCGTCTAACACAGAGGCGAGAATCTGTTTTTCTGTTAATGGGTACCGGCGTATCGTTACACTTGTTAAATTCTATTCCTCTATATTTATTTTATTCCTATCATCGATGACTTACAATTAGTATTTATGCTCTATCTCCAAAGCTAAATTAACACATAACAAGTTATTAATATTGTCTTAATATATAAACTTAAAATTATCTTTAGATACCAACAGTTAAAAGCTAGATATACTACGCTAACACATGTGAATTAAATTTAAGTTTGCTTGCACGCGCGCTCACCCATGAAAAAGCGACAATTTCGAGTCGCGTGGTGGTAACATGAGTCTTCAAATTATCGGGAACACGAACGGTGCATCCGATTAGGACAAAACATGCTTCGTCTATAACTGATATTAGAATCTGTTGTACTCGATGGTTACAACGTATAGGTAAATAGCTACTAACCCGTTTTAATTTTTTTGTTTGTTCTAATATTAAAATATTTCTTTGATTATTTCTTTAAATATTTCCGCAGTGGTCGAATATTTCTCACTGTTATATAGAAGTAAACTGGTGATGCAGTCGGTTATATCGCAGCTTTGGTCGTTGGTGTGCGTTTCCTCAAACACAGTGTATACAGGTTTTTGAAGACCACCGTATCACAACACATCACCATATGTCACTTTATCTTTCTTGGTTAACATAGATTGTACAGGGTTAAATATTTTAGAAAAGGTGTGCCCCCGCTGATCGAGTACAGAATACTTTATTATAGAACAACGTGTCTCAAACGGTTTAGTCTAAGAACCCTATGATGTCTTACAAATTATTGAGGTCCCAGAGATCTTTTGTAGATAAGAGTTGTACCGCGAGGATATGACAATATCAAAGAAGGTGTTCGATTATAAGAAACATAGTGTTCACTTCGCTGACCCCCAAATAGGCTTTCCCCGTACCATATTTTGAGAATCACCGTTCGTATGTCTTTCTTTATTCAGCTGATAATAGCCTTCGGGTTCTTTCACCCTACCAATTAGACACCTGATTCTGGTTAACTTTAAAGCGAGATATTCTAACAGAACCTTTAAATACAAACCTAGTCATTTACAAGGTATAGCTTCCACCTTTTTGTGGATCCAACATAATTTATTTCGTGTCTACATTACAACCAAGTTGTATATTTCAAAACCAAACAACAACCAGTAATCACCCCCTTCTACGCGAACCCAACTTAGAACACATGGATAATCGATAAGAAGCCATCGTTTTGCCGTGTTAGCGCCCGTGTGGGATATGTTAATGTACTAGCGATCCGGTAATATCGCGGTCTTGATTACAAAGCACGTGAAAAACAACCAAGGTGAGTTGTCTTTTTGGTTTGTAACTAAGAAATAAATTTAAACAAGAAAATAGAAATATTGTGTACACCACACAAGGTCAAAATTGGTTTATATATATAGCATATATAGTCTGTTGTAACGGAACAATGGATAATTTCTTGTTGCCCTAAGACGCCGCAAGGCGTAATGGCCACAGACTGCTTGCTCGGTCGACGGCTAAGGATGGAAGAAGAAGAAGAAGAATAGTCTGTTGTAGAAAAATACCTACCACGGTCTTACATGCTCTCTGTCTGGATGTGTATGACATGAAAACCAATTTCTTTTATAGAAAATTCTAGTACAAATGTGTTTCTGCGAAAAACCGAAAGCTAACGGTTTTTTGTTCGACGGTGAAACCTGCTATCCTCGTTACGCCAATGTTTAATTACGACGCAACTGTATTTGTCTAATTACTCGTCTGATCGGAAAATGTTTCGTACCATATAAGATCGAATGACAGACGAGCGTGCGTGTGTTTCAGAGATCTGCGCGTACGGTATTGTGCGTAAATAACGGGATCGATAGGCAATTTCATTACGGGGCATGTTTAATCAGTAGCAGATGTGTTTGCTTAATCGGTCCCTTGTCGAAAATATGACTTATTTTACACAGCTGCCTCGCAAACGTGTCCAAATATTCAGAACCCATGTCTTTGTTACAATGCTCGCTTATCGAGAAGAGTAAGAATATTTCTCACTGTCATATAGAAGTAAACTGGTGATGGAGTCGGTTATATCGCAGCTTTGGTCGTTGGTGTGCGTTTCCTCATAAAATCACTATTCGTTATCTGTAATGTTTTAAATAGTTTTTTGTTAAGCCATTATTTCTATAATATTGTGTATTCGTAAGCAATAACAGGAGATTTTTGTGTGTTTCATGAAAGTTTAGGTATAGGTACACTACGTAAAAGTGGTTTCAGCAGAACATTGTAGTCATGTTACAAACAGCAAGCTGATTTATAAGTAACTTTATCATTTTTATTGGAAGGAGTTGTGTTATTATCGTTTACATGAATACAACAACCGAGTTGTTCCAAACCCTTCAGGCAACTATGTTACTACTTGACTTGAGACGAAGGAGTTTTTCTTTTTATAAACACTCTTTAGTGAATCCCCCTTTGCCTAAGCGCTATAGAATAAAGAGGAAAATATAAAATAAAAAACTAATTTGGTTTTGTGTTGTGTTGTGTGTAGCTAGTGATGAGAATATAAGACGCTGAGAGGTGAAGTGGTGTCGTAGGCAACTATGGTTGTGATGTCGATGTCAAGGTCAGTTTCAGCCATTTTAAGAAAACACAACACGCACGTGGTTGTACCCTCCCTTGTTTTGGAACCAGATCGATGGCCCCACAAAACAGCGTGTGTAAATTTCTGTTCACGTCACTAGGGCAAAACACAATCGAACAATAGTAGAAACTCATAAAAGAAACATTCCTTCGTTCATGTGTTCGAATCCGCTACTTAAGGTTTTCACTTTTTAAATTTTTTTTTTAAATTTTTAAATTTTTAATTTTACAAGTGTGGCATGTGGTGATAGGTTTTATATTGTCTCCCAATCGTGCCAAACAGGAGGCGACCATGGAAATATAGTACATTAAATAAATAGAAATATGCCTGTGAGGTGATAGAAATATCCATGTGAATTGATAGAAATATGCCCTCGAGATGATAGAAATATGCCCTCGAGATGACAGAAATATGCCCTCGAGATGATAGAAATATGCCCTCGAGATGACAGAAATATGCCCTCGAGATGATAGAAATGTGACCACCGGTTTTGGTAGAAAACTTTAGATATAATTCACCAAAGTATTTTCGCACGTGTATCAAAGGATGGTCTCGGTAAAACTTACAGCGGCGACCTTCAGTCCACTCTCCATCGGTACAAGTATTGCATCACTTCTTGTCATGTACACCCAGTTAGTGGAAACAATGGAAGTCATCTTCAACAAGGTATGAGCGCGAGTGTAAGTCATCTTCAACGAGGTACGAGCGCGAGTGTCTGTCGTTATTACACCGTCTCTTCAGTAAAGTATGAACGTGAGTGTCTGGTCGTCGGCCTTCCATTTAAAGAGTTGTGTAGATTGAATAATTATTGTGGAGGTTCACTTTTTCCTACCCGCTATAGAATAAAGAGGAAAACCCAACTAGATACTCCTTAGTGTTACAAGTTCTAATCGGGACAATATCGAGGTCAGTTTAAACCATTTTAAGAAAAGCCAACACGCACGTGCTTTTTACCACTCTTTGTTAAAATTCGATCGATGGTCTGCGCTCTCGAGGTGGAAGGTATTGAGCCTTCTTTCTTGCTTAGCATAGATTGTTCAGGTCTCACTGTCATATATAACGCCTGTATCATCAGTTTACTTCTATATGACAGTGAGACCTGAACAATCTATGCTAAGCAAGAAAGAAGGCTCAATACCTTCCACCTCGAGAGCGCAGACCATCGATCGAATTTTAACAAAGAGTAAACAATCTATTGATAAGCAAAAAAGCACGTGCGTGTTGGCTTTTCTTAAAATGGTTTAAACTGACCTCGATATTGTCCCGATTAGAACTTGTAACACTAAGGAGTATCTAGTTGGGTTTTCCTCTTTATTCTATAGCGGGTAGGAAAAAGTGAACCTCCACAATAATTACTCAATCTACACAACTCTTTAAATGGAAGACCGACGACCAGACACTCACGTCCATACTTTACTGAAGAGACGGTGTAATAACGACAGACACTCGCGCTCGTACCTCGTTGAAGATGACTTACACTCGCGCTCATACCTTGTTGAAGATGACTTCCATTGTTTCCACTAACTGGGTGTACATGACAAGAAGTGATGCAATACTTGTACCGATGGAGAGTGGACTGAAGGTCGCCGCTGTAAGTTTTACCGAGACCATCCTTTGATACACGTGCGAAAATACTTTGGTGAATTATATCTAAAGTTTTCTACCAAAACCGGTGGTTACATTTCTATCATCTCGAGGGCATATTTCTGTCATCTCGAGGGCATATTTCTATCATCTCGAGGGCATATTTCTGTCATCTCGAGGGCATATTTCTATCATCTCGAGGGCATATTTCTATCAATTCACATGGATATTTCTATCACCTCACAGGCATATTTCTATTTATTTATTGTACTATATTTCCATGGTCGCCTCCTGTTTGGCACGATTGGGAGACAATATAAAACCTATCACCACATGCCGCACTTGTAAAATAAAAAATTTAAAAATTTTTAAAAAAATAAAAAAAGTGAAAACCTTAAGTTGCAGATTCGAACACATGAACGAAGGAATGTTTCTTTTATGAGTTTCTACTATTGTTCGATTGTGTTTTGCCCTAGTGACGTGAACAGAAATTTACACACGCTGTTTTGTGGGGCCATCGATCTGGTTCCAAAACAAGGGAGGGTACAACCACGTGCGTGTTGTGTTTTCTTAAAATGGCTGAAACTGACCTTGACATCGACATCACAACCATAGTTGCCTACGACACCACTTCACCTCTCAGCGTCTTATATTCTCATCACTAGCTACACACAACACAACACAAAACCAAATTAGTTTTTTATTTTATATTTTCCTCTTTATTCTATAGCGCTTATGCAAAGGGGAATTCACTAAAGAGTGTTTATAAAAAGAAAAACTCCTTCGTCTCAAGTCAAGTAGTAACATAGTTGCCTGAAGGGTTTGGAAAAACTCGGTTGTTATATTCATGTAAACGATAATAACACAACTCCTTCCAATAAAAATGATAAAGTTACTTATAAATCAGCTTGCTGTTTGTAACAAGACTACAATGTTCTGCTGAAACCACTTTTACGTAGTGTACCTATACCTAAACTTTCATGAAACACACACAAATCTCCTGTTATTGCTTACGAATACACAATATTTTAGAAATAATGGCTTAACAAAAAACTATTTAAAACATTACAGATAACGAATAGTGATTTTATGAGGAAACGCACACCAACGACCAAAGCTGCGATATAACCGACTCCATCACCAGTTTACTTCTATATGACAGTGAGAAATATTCTTCCTCTTCTCGATAAGCGAGCATTGTAACAAAGACATGGGTTCTGAATATTTGGACACGTTTGCGAGGCAGCTGTGTAAAATAAGTCATATTTTCGACAAGGGACCGATTAAGCAAACACATCTGCTACTGATTAAACATGCCCCGTAATGAAATTGCCTATCGATCCCGTTATTTACGCACAATACCGTATGCGCAGATCTCTGAAACACACGCACGCTCGTCTGTCATTCGATCTTATATGGTACGAAACATTTTCCGATCAGACGAGTAATTAGACAAATACAGTTGCGTCGTAATTAAACATTGGCGTAACGAGGATAGCAGGTTTCACCGTCGAACAAAAAACCGTTAGCTTTCGGTTTTTCGCAGAAACACATTTGTACTAGAATTTTTTATAAAAGAAATTGGTTTTCATGTCATACACATCCAGACAGAGAGCATGTAAGACCGTGGTAGGTATTTTTCTACAACAGACTATTCTTCTTCTTCTTCCATCCTTAGCCGTCGACCGACCAAGCAGTCTGTTGCCATTACGCCTTGCGGCGTCTTAGGGCAACAAGAAATTATCCATTGTTCCGTTACAACAGACTATATATGCTATATATATAAACCAATTTTGACCTTGTGTGGTGTACACAATATTTCTATTTTCTTGTTTAAATTTATTTCTTAGTTACAAACCAAAAAGACAACTCACCTTGGTTTTTTTCACGTGCTTTGTAATCAAGACCGCGATATTACCGGATCGCTAGTACATTAACATATCCCACACGGGTGCTAACACGGCAAAACGATGGCTTCTTATCGATTATCCATGTGTTCTAAGTTGGGTTCGCGTAGAAGGGGGTGATTACTGGTTGTTGTTTGGTTTTGAAATATACAACTTGGTTGTAATGTAGACACGAAATAAATTATGTTGGATCCACAAAAAGGTGGAAGCTATACCTTGTAAATGACTAGGTTTGTATTTAAAGGTTCTGTTAGAATATCTCGCTTTAAAGTTAACCAGAATCAGGTGTCTAATTGGTAGGGTGAAAGAACCCGAAGGCTATTATCAGCTGAATAAAGAAAGACATACGAACGGTGATTCTCAAAATATGGTACGGGGAAAGCCTATTTGGGGGTCAGCGAGGTGAACACTATGTTCCTTATAATCGAACACCTTCTTTGATATTGTCATATCCTCGCGGTACAACTCTTATCTACAAAAGATCTCTGGGACCTCAATAATTTGTAAGACATCATAGGGTTCTTAGACTAAACCGTTTGAGACACGTTGTTCTATAATAAAGTATTCTGTACTCGATCAGCGGGGGCACACCTTTTCTAAAATATTTAACCCTGTACAATCTATGTTAACCAAGAAAGATAAAGTGACATATGGTGATGTGTTGTGATACGGTGGTCTTCAAAAACCTGTATACACTGTGTTTGAGGAAACGCACACCAACGACCAAAGCTGCGATATAACCGACTGCATCACCAGTTTACTTCTATATAACAGTGAGAAATATTCGACCACTGCGGAAATATTTAAAGAAATAATGAAAGAAATATTTTAATATTAGAACAAAAAAAAAAAAAAAAAATTAAAACGGGTTAGTAGCTATTTACCTATACGTTGTAACCATCGAGTACAACAGATTCTAATATCAGTTATAGACGAAGCATGTTTTGTCCTAATCGGATGCACCGTTCGTGTTCCCGATAATTTGAAGACTCATGTTACCACCACGCGACTCGAAATTGTCGCTTTTTCATGGGTGAGCGCGCGTGCAAGCAAACTTAAATTTAATTCACATGTGTTAGCGTAGTATATCTAGCTTTTAACTGTTGGTATCTAAAGATAATTTTAAGTTTATATATTAAGACAATATTAATAACTTGTTATGTGTTAATTTAGCTTTGGAGATAGAGCATAAATACTAATTGTAAGTCATCGATGATAGGAATAAAATAAATATAGAGGAATAGAATTTAACAAGTGTAACGATACGCCGGTACCCATTAACAGAAAAACAGATTCTCGCCTCTGTGTTAGACGAGACCTTGTTTGGGCTAGTCGAGTGTGACATTCATGTCCCTGACTCCCTAAAAGACCCTTTCTCGGAAATGACGCCCATTTTTAAGAACGTCGACGTCACGAGAGAAGATATTGGGTCTTTCATGCGGGAATACGCCGACAAACATAAACTTCTGACTACCGCCAGGCGGACGTTGATCGGAAGTTATGTGGGCAAAAAGATTCTGTAGTTATGTGAGACGGACACAGACAGCCTTTACTTGACCCTTAGCGCGAATAACTTAGCGGACGTTGTTAAGCCCGCTATGCGACGCGAATTTTATAGCTCCTACCACCAATGGTTCCCCGCCGAAGTATGTCCCGACCATAGACCCGACTTTGTAGCTAGCGAGGGTAAAACGCGCGCCCTTTGTCAAAAATGCCGCGCTCAAACATTATTCGACAAACGCATGCCGGGCCTTTTTAAAAATTAGAATACGAAGGCAGCGGAATGATTTCGCTGTGCAGCAAGACGTATCACTGTTTTGGGGACTATGACAAAACAACCACCAAAGGACTCAACAAACACCACAACAAAGTAGACAAACACACATTCTTAGAAGTCCTCAACACACAACAAGCACAGGGCGGGAAAAATATTGGTTTCCGTGCACAAAAATCCTCTATCTACACCTACGAACAACACCGCAACGCCCTATCTTACTTCTACATCAAACGACAGGTACACCCCGACAACGTCACCACCTCGCCCCTCAACATCTAAACTGTCTTCCACTCCAACACACAATACATCTCCCTACCCAAATTCTATCTCTCTACCGCCCCAAACACCATATCACACACACAACACCTCTCTATTTCTTACGACGTGACGACACCCCTCAAGGTCTGGCCTGTATCTGTGATATTTTTATTGTAAATATTGTATAAAAAACTACACACTACCATATACACCCTGTCTTTCCAATATAATTCCCCTATATGTGTTATTTTTCAATTGTACAATATTGTGATTTGATAAAAAAAAATTACTGCACAATGTATATTCATATGTGATATTTGACAAGTGTACAATGTCAGAAAAATTACGACTCTTACCAATATAACAATTTGAAAAAATAAAAATATATTAACTAAAATTCTTTTTTTTTGTTACCTATATATAACTATCGTCTAAATATGTCTAACTGTTGTCCTGTATGTCTACTTATTGTATGTCTAAATATCGTCTAACTGTTATCTAAAAGTCTTCTTGTTATCTAAATATATCTCTATATAAAAGTCATGCGCCACCACAAAGCGCCACCATATTTTCCGTAAAAATATCGCCTAACTGTTGTAAAAATATATATGTCTAAATATATCGTCTTCTTGTTATCTATAAATATATCGTCTTCCTATTATCGTCTTCTTGTTATCTATAAATATATCCTCTTCTTGTTATCTAAAACAACATATATTACTATATAAAAAGTCATGCTCCTCCTCGTTATCTCAAGTCTTCCTATTATCGCCTAAATATATCCTCTTCTTGTTATCTATAAATATATCGTCTTCCTATTATCGTCTACATATAACCTCTTCTTGTTATCTATAAATATATCCTCTTCTTGTTATCTAAATATATTACTATATAAAAAGTCATGCTCCTCCTCGTTATCCTATTATCGTCTAAATATAACCTCTTCTTGTTATCTAAAAAACCGCCATCTTGCGCCTCCACCGCGCCTGCACATTTTCCTTATATAAAAGTCATCCGCGCCGCCTGATCCTCCACCTGCGCAATGAGTATTTCCTTATATAAAAAGTCATGCACCAACGCCTGATGCTCCACCTGCGCAATGAGTATTTCCTTATATAAAAAGTCATGTACCAACGCCTGATGCTCCACCCGCACATTTTCCTTATATAAAAAGTCATGCAATACAACAACCTACTTATCTCCCCTTAGTAAACAACACGCCCGTCATTATCGAACAAATTTATTGCTATATAACAAGTCATGCGTTTGATCGTCAGAGGAAGTCCCCAGGCTAAAATATATCTCTATATAAAAGTCACGTGCCACGACAAAGCGCCACCACATTTTCCTTATATAAAAGTCACGCGCCACCACAAAGCGCCACCACATTTTCCTTATATAAAAGTCACGCGCCACCACAGCGCGCCACCACATTTTCCTTATATAAAAGTCACGCACCACCACAGCGCGCCACCACAATGATACCTGTTTTGCGCCTCCCCTACTACTACTTAGATCACATAGGACAGGAAGGCTTTACGTGTGTTTATTGAAGGCCTATGTTCGATAAAGATGTGAATTATAATGAACTCATGAGTACATTCATCTTGAATAGATCACATAGGACAGGAAGGCTTTTCGTGTGTTTATTGAAGGCCTATGTTCGATAAAGATGTGAATTATAATGAACTCATGAGTACATTCATCTTGAATAGATCACATAGGACAGGAAGGCTTTACTTGTGTTTGTTGAAGGCCTATGCTCGATAAAGATGTGAATTATAATGAACTGATGAATAAATTCATCTTGAATAGATCACATAGGACAGAAGGACTATACGTGTGTATGTTGGAGGCCTATGCTCGAAAAAGATGTGAATTATAATGAACTGATGAATAAATTCCTGCCCTTTCCTACTGTCTGCATGACTGTGTCTATTTATTTGTTCCTGTTGTTGTTTTGTGTATTTTATGTTTCTGAATTACTTACTTTCTTACTTAGTCGTTCCTCTTCTACCGTGAGGTGTAGAGGTTTGGAAGAGAGAGCGGCATACTATCCTATCGGCTGTCTTCCTCTTGGCCTAATTCCATTCTAGTCATCGGTCCTTCAAAGATTGTCTATTGTTCTCCTTCCAGTGGACTCTGGGTTGTCCTGTTGGGGGGAGGGGGGAAAGGGGGAGGGGAGAGAAAAAAAAGGGGGGGGGGGGGTCTTGATCCGTGGCTTTCTGAATTACATGTCTTTTTTTTATAAACATAAAACATCTATATTTGAGAATTATGTCTTTGTGCTATGATGTTTATGTTCTGTGTCTTGTGTGTTTTATACGTACGATGGTTCTCGGCCCTCCCCCACCCTTAACTCTTCCAGCTGTTTTGTTTTTGTAGTACTTGTGCTTGTGCTTTGATGTTTTTGTGCAGTGTGAGTGAATACGGTTTCTCTGATGAACATATTGTCAGTGTTAGTGCAGTTACTGTTTTTATATTATATCTTTTCTTTTCTTTGCTTTTCATAGGTGCAGTTGTTGTAATTGTGTATGGTTTGGTTTTCCTTATTGTTTTGCATATTAACGATGTGTAATTTAGTCTGCAGACCCGGTTTGTAATTGGCCTGCAAAGTCGCGTGCCTTACAGTGACAGAAGAAGTACGTAGAAAAAAACACATGTATGTAATTATTCTTACGAAAGATAACTTTTTAAGCTTCATTAAGTAAGGACGAGTACTAGAAACAATAATTTCTATCTAAGCTTAGAACGCCCACATTGATCCTGGCTCGTTTAAGTCGCGGGACTCAAAGATGCAGCAATAGAGAATGCAGTCAGCGACCCTTAGCTTGACTGCTTGCGTCAGGGTCAGCGAACCAGAGCTGACCAAGACCCTACTCCATCTCCAAGTGGTGGTCCTGGAAACAGGCTGCATCACTGCAGTCTGGCTGAGAGAGTAGGGATCGAAGAGGGAAGGCAAACCCGGTCCCCAAAAATGTCGTGCTGAAGTCGGATGTGTCGGCCGAAAGGCGCAGATATCGCAGCTCCGGTGTAAACAGACACAACGCAACCAGCGTCCTTTTCAGGACGAACGAGGAAGAGGAAGTTTAAGTCACAAATTTATTAAGCGTAGAGAGCATAATGTACGGTACTGCAAAGTGGAGCATCCGATTGGCAGAGTGGTCAGAGCGCTGACCTCTCGAGGCAAAGGTACAGGCTTCGAAACACGGTGGCGTCACGCCCCACTCTACCCAGCTTTAAATAGGTACCTGACTGCTCTTGAGTTAAGGAAGGAAAAAAAACAGCGAGGAAAGGAACTGGTCCCCCCATCTCACGAATATGGATCTAGTATATAGAAGTCTCTAACACTTCACTCCCCTACAACACTATCTGCTATGGGACTAGCTGTACCTTTAATTCCAAAGTGTCGGTCCACAGTGACGTCACCTTACATTGATGAGAGGCGCTTAACCTTTCGCTCTGAAAGGTTGATGAGGTTATAGATGTTGGCGATAGTCTGCGTATAGTATATACTTTGTGATTGTTTTAACTATACTTTTCAGCAAAACTGTGAGAGATTTATAATAACGTGTACTCTGAACTATGAATTAAAATTGGCAATAGTTAGGAGAATTCACGCTGCACGCGAAATAATAGTTAAGAAAAGTAAGGATGTACAAGTGATAGATAAATTACGGCGTGAAATGAGAAAATCTTTGTTTCATTTTTCATTGGACATGCAACCAAAAATGTGTGAACAGCCAAACAAAAGTAAGATATTGGACATGCAACCAAAATGTGTGAACAGCCAAACAAAAGTAAGATATTGGACATGCAACCAAAATGTGTGAACAGCCAAACAAAAGTAAGATATTGGACATGCAACCAAAATGTGTGAACAGCCAAACAAAAGTAAGATATTGGACATGCAACCAAAATGTGTGAACAGCCAAACAAAAGTAAGATATTGGACATGCAACCAAAATGTGTGAACAGCCAAACAAAAGTAAGAGATATGACCCTGCAGATGACTATTTTCTTCTTCTTCTTCATACACTCTCAGACGTCTCTACTTGAATGTTTTCAAAGACAGCAGTAGTCAGCTTGAGGCTATTATCATCTACGTAGTTTTTCCACGACTGATACTGTGACGGCCATATGGGCTTTCTCTGTTCCACATATGTTGGGCATCTTTGAAGCAGATGTCCAGCAGTCACTTTATCAGTGCCACATTTACACCCCATCGGTAGTTCCTATCTTTAGCTCGTTGAATAGATGATATCCCAATCTGTTGTGGCCAGCGCGGAGTCTGAAGTTTATCACTTGTTTCCTCTGCTGAGCAGGTAATACGTATCATTTTGCATGTGTCCTGTATGCTTGTCATGAAATATTCTAATCCACATATATAAATTATTAGGTAAATATGAAGCCTAACAAATAAAATTAATAAAGAGAAGAGCAATGGTAAAATGACAGTGCTGTCCCAAAGAATGTACTCGAAATCCCCCTTGTTTTCTGCTTCGTCTGCAAATTGTAACGCTTTCACGTTGATAGTAAAGCTTACTGTATTATTACCCGCCTTCTTCAATGAAACGTGTGCTGTATTTCTTGGAAAAGCATTGAGACGTACTGCGTAATGACCTAAATTAACCCTAACATTAATTATACTGCGTTACCAAAACGAACGAACAGATGGACTAAAGGGATAAAAAGAGAAGGGAGAGGCAGAAAGCCGAACACTAAACCCGCTTCGCGCGATACACAATTACTACCATCACGCGTGTAAGTCTACATGCACTAATTTTTTTTCAGACGGACAGTGATAAAATACACTACCCTTTCCCAGAGTTAGGTTTATAAATCATAACAGACTCTTATTAGAAAAGACAACATTATATGGGTTTACGTTTGAACACATAACAGTACCCAGACAGCACATCTTCTAAACAGGAGATAGAAGAAATTGCATATTTTGAACGCAGCCACGTAGCTCCTTTAAATTAGTATTTTTGGGTTCCTTAGGGTTTGCTGACAAATAATATGTAAAACGTTACGCAAATAGTCCAGGAATTAATAAATTATACCCAAAATAAAATATTGGGGGTGCCTGACAGCATAAAATCATTTCTGCTCATAAAATTTTTTTTATAACGTGTTTGAAAAAACCTTACGTTACATAAATAGCCCACCATGTAAACTCCAAACTGATTGGAGCGCAACAAATGAAAGCCTAACCACGATTGGTCGGGCTATAAATACTATCTTGGTTGTTGGGGGAGACGGGAAAAGATAACATTTTTTCAAACACTTGTCGAAACGTGGCTCATTGGCCAGTCTCGCTGATATACACACTTGGGAGCGTTAGTTCGAGACCACTAATTCAAATAAGCTTGATAAAGCGACAGTACGTTGAAGCCAGCTCACATTTTTGCTAAAATAAAAGCCTGGAACATAGGCAGAACGGAATTTGTGCCAGTTTGTGCCAGAATTCATTGCTAATCAACGTATCTGTGTTTATTTCCATGAAATTGTGGGACAGTGGTCTTGATGGTAGTGAGCAGCACCTGGTCAGAGATTTGCTGAATCCAGAGTCGGACAGCATACTCCTTGGTCTTTTTAGCTATCAGTGAGGTGTCTCCTGAGCCCAGAGGAGAATTCGAGCAGAGGAGTCCTTTCCTGCCGCCATCACTAAAGATAAGCAGAGTTGGCCAGCTGAGCTCAACATTATGTCCCCTCATCTTGAAATAACTGTATAAAAATCAACATTAAGAGGGGAATTTACTTGTCTTAAAATCAGGAACTGTGAACATCTCCAATAATAGTCCCTAAAGACAAACTATTGAAGTCATGATGACAAATACCAACAGAGCTTGAACAAAACAAAACCAGTATTACCTCATTTTACTACTACACAACTGACACACATAGAACATTTGTAATAATATATGTCACTACAATATTCATATTAAATACATTCTGTACATAACTTGTAATTTAAATTGATTGTGGTTCCTGGTTCCCTTGTAGTTGAATCAGGACACATATTCATTCATGCCAGTAATGAATACATATTGTTATTTGAAAGTTTATTAGTGACTCTTTTAAGATATCTTTGTAGAGTGTTATATGTATGTGAGTGTCACCGTGTTGTCAAGAGTAGTGGATTAAATTAAATTGTTTATCTGTCTGTTGTTGTGACTTACACTTCACCATACTCATACCCTAGACACATAACGTAGCATCACACTATTCCAGAATAATTCTGACTGAGATATATAGATATGTGGTAGCAAGTAAGGTTATATATATAATATACTACTCTTATTAGATATATATATACCTTCACAGCTGATCTCAGTCAGTACACTAAGTCCCTTATAAATATTTATAACATCCCACTTCACCACATATATTGGGGTCTCGCTCTTGGGATTTTGAATCTTTAACTATTAAAAAATATTGGGGGTAATTCACTTCAGGGAATATAAGAATTAAAAGGTATCCTTGGGTGGAATTAAATAAGGTTGAGCTCACGGTGCCTGTGTTGTCCATTAGAGATTGAATTGTTGGTTAGACATTGTATTAAGTTACCTGATAGACAATGGCGGACCTGGCCAAATTTCGATCTGCTGCGGTTCAGACTGCAAAAGAGTTAGGATTAGATGGGCAAGTTATGGTTGCCTATGTTACTACGGAATGTGACAAATTTATTGAACGCGAAGAAAGAAGGTTTGAAGCCGAAAGAAGGTTAGCGGCTGAAAGGGAAATTAAGAGGTTGCAGATTGAGGCTGAGACTAAGAAATTGGAGGCAGAAAGAGAAGACAAACGATTGGCTGCAGAAAGGGAAGAGAAGAAATTAGCTGCAGAAAGAGAAGAGAAGAGATTAGCTGCAGAGAGGGAAGCAGAAAAGGAGGAGAAGAGATTACAAAGGGAACATGAGTTACGACTAAGGGAGTTTGAGTTTCAAGGCCATGCTCCTGAAAATGGTGCCAGTCCTTTTGCCTCTGATGCTACGGTTACTCAAGGAGCCTCAATCTCAGCTATGAATTTTCATTTAGATCATTTTGTTGAGAAAGACGATGATATTGAGAGCTATATAAATAGGTACGAACTATTAGCTACCACGTATGGGTTGGAGAGAGAAAGGTGGAGCTTAAAGTTATCTCAGGGACTTCGTGGGGCAGCTTATGAAGTTTTTGCAAAAATGAGCAGAGGTGATCAGGAAAATTATGACATGCTAAAGCAGGCTCTTTTGTTAAGGTATGAAAAGAATGCAGAGTTTTACAGGAAAAAATTTAGGAATGCTAAACTACTGTCAGGTGAAACCTATCACCAGTTCTCTGCACGAATAGAGACATACTTGGAGAAATGGACTTCTCTGGGGAAAACCCAAGATCTTAAGGAAATGGTCCTTATAGAGCAACTAAGAGAGTCCATGGCTCCAGACCTGAGAAAGTTTCTCATGGAACAAGGTGCAGAGAGGCTGGGTGAGTTGCTAAATGTTGCTGAAAGGTATCAAGCAGCTCAAGGAGAGGTAACAGGTAATAAAAAGAAACAGGTGGACAACTTTAGGGCACCACAGAACTTTAATAAATTTGATCCTAGGGATCAAAATAAAGGTAAGCACCAATTTGATAGGCCACGGTATGAAAATAAAAAAATAAAGTCCCACAATTCGATGAAAGGAAATATGATGAAAGAAAATCTTTCAACCAAGGAAAAAGGTGGTGTAAGAATTGTCAGATGGACAATCATGACACTGACCGTTGCAGAAGGAAACCTGTGTATATGGCAACCCTTCAGGTCAGGTCGACCTCAAGACAGGAGGAGGATATTATGTTGGATACCACTCCAGAAGAGATGAGGAAGGCACAGGCTGGGGATAAAACACTCAAGCCTTGTTTCAGAAAATTGTCAACTTGTCATACAACTCCAGGCAAGGGAGATTTTTACATGAAAAACAAGTTGATGTATAGGAAGGCCGGAACTAGATCCCATGGTCACGGACAGCTGGTTCTTCCAAAAAGATATAGGACAGACTTAATAAGGAGCCTACATGTGAAACCAGATGGGGACCATGAGAAAATAGGTACCCTCATTCAAAAGGTGGCTCACAATTATTATTGGCCCAAAGCAAGATGGGACATTGAGAATTTTGTAGAAAGGTGTAGCATAGCACATGAGGGAACACCCACAAGTGGGAACATGGATCAGGACCTGGACACGCCATGGGGCAAAATCAGGCCTGACAATAAAAGGAGAAATAGATTTGATAAAGTGGACCAAATGAAATGGGAAGCCCCTTTTCACGGACAAGCTTCACTTAACTGTTTTACAATGGCCACTATGCGGAGAGTGCAAAAAGATGTCTTACCCCAGGATAAGCCGAAAATCCCTCAATCGGACTTAAACAAACTGGAGGAAGAAGATGTAGAGAGGAAATCTCTCATCAAGAATTTTAAGTGGGGAGGAAACCCCAGGAAAAGAAAAATTGGTAGCGGTCGTTTTGTGAATGATAATTCTGGGAGGAAAAATCATCACTATAAAGCTTCAAGTGGAAGAGACCATACCGGTGCATGGACAAATAGGTCCACACAATAAAAGGTCCACTTGAAGTTATGTTAAGAACGTGGACTGATGAAAAGGCAGAGGAAAACATTACATCTTCATACCAGTATGTGAATGAGCTGACCACTCGGTTAAAAACTGGCTGGAAACTTGCCAATGAAAATTTGAAACAAGCCAGGAAGAAACATGCTGCCTATTATAACAGGAAGGCGAAAGACAGAAATTTGGCTGTGGGAGAGAAGGTACTGCTTCTTTTGCCCGGGAGTCAGAATAAGTTACAAATTGGATGGCAGGGTCCATATACAGTTCTAGAGAAGGTGTCTAGAACAAATTATAAGATAGATAAGAAGGGGAAAGAAAAAATCTATCATGTGAATCTCCTGAAGAAATATTTGGAAAGAGAACATCAGGAAGAGACACACTTGTTGACCTTGTCCATCGCCATGGAGATGAAAAAGGAACCACTTTCATCATTTGAATATCCATTACACCCCTGTGAGACAGCAGCACAGGTGAAAATCAGTACACATTTAACGAAAACTCAGAAAGAGAGAGTGCAACAGGTTCTAAATAATCATGCAGAGGTGTTAACAGACCGACCAGGGCATACAAACCTATTGGAATATGATATGAAATTAATAGACTCCACACCTGTCTGTATGAAACCATATTCGATTCCGTTTGCTAAGGAAAAAGCTTTGAAGGAAGAGATAGACTATCTGTTGAAGGAAGGAATTATTTCGCACAGTGAGTCTTCGTATAGTTCCGGTGTTGTACTTTTAAGGAAGCCCTCTGGAGAACATAGACTCTGTATAGATTACAGGAGACTGAATGCTATTACAGAAGGACAGGTGGATCCATTGCCGGATACAAATCAGCTGTTTGCCAGACTAAATAAAGCTAAATATTTCTCAAAAGTGGATCTGAGTAAAGGATACTATCAGATTCCAGTAAAGCCTGAGGTTAGACCATACCTAGCTTTTAGTACCTCAGAAGGACACTATGAGTTTAATAGATTGCCATTTGGATTGAAGAATGCGCCTAGTGTCTTCTCTAGAATGATGAGAAAATTATTGGATCCTCTGAATAATCCCTGTATAACAAATTTTATGGATGATATCCTTATAGCAACAGAAACATTTGAGGAACACATTGACTCTCTGAACATGCTGTTTGATCGACTTAGGGAGGCAAATTTAACAGCCCGACCAACCAAATGTTGCGTTGGATGTAAAGAATTGGAATTTTTGGGACACACAGTTTATCAGGGAAACATGACCCCTGACCCAAAGAATTTAGAGAAACTACAGAAAGCCCCGAGACCACAAACCAAGAAGGACGTGAGATCCTTTGTCTCATTATGTGGTTTCTACCAGAAGTATATCAAAAACTTTAATTCCATATGTGCACCTTTAACGGAATTGACACGTAAAGGACTTCCAGATCGCATTACATGGACACCACAATGTGAAATGACTTACCAAGAATTGAAGGAAAAGCTCACAAGTAAACCCATTTTGAAATTACCTGACTTAAGTCAAGAATTCATAGTAAGGACGGATGCAAGTAATATTGGGCTAGGTGCAACTTTACTACAGAAATCAGATGCATTGGATGGGGAATTAAGCCCAGTGGCATATGCTAGCAGAAAGTTGAATAAAGCTGAAATCAACTACTCAACTAGCGAAAAAGAATGTCTTGCAGTAATATGGGCAATAAAGAAATTCAATATTTATCTATATGGGAAGGCATTTAAGTTGCAAACTGACCACAAACCTTTATCGTTTTTAGCACAGGCTAAGCATGAGAACTCTAGGTTACTCCGATGGTCTTTGCTTCTGGCTCCATATAATTTTAGCATTGAATATATATCTGGAAAAACCAATCTGGGAGCGGATTTTTTAAGCCGCCATCCGTGTGATGAGAATCACCGTAAACCCCAGAAATAATAATAAATTTCTCTATGTGTATATAGAATAAAGGACTGACATATAATGTCTGTTTTAAGAGGGGAAGTGTCATGAAATATTCTAATCCACATATATAAATTATTAGGTAAATATGAAGCCTAACAAATAAAATTAATAAAGAGAAGAGCAATGGTAAAATGACAGTGCTGTCCCAAAGAATGTACTCGAAATCCCCCTTGTTTTCTGCTTCGTCTGCAAATTGTAACGCTTTCACGTTGATAGTAAAGCTTACTGTATTATTACCCGCCTTCTTCAATGAAACGTGTGCTGTATTTCTTGGAAAAGCATTGAGACGTACTGCGTAATGACCTAAATTAACCCTAACATTAATTATACTGCGTTACCAAAACGAACGAACAGATGGACTAAAGGGATAAAAAGAGAAGGGAGAGGCAGAAAGCCGAACACTAAACCCGCTTCGCGCGATACACAATTACTACCATCACGCGTGTAAGTCTACATGCACTAATTTTTTTTCAGACGGACAGTGATAAAATACACTACCCTTTCCCAGAGTTAGGTTTATAAATCATAACAGACTCTTATTAGAAAAGACAACATTATATGGGTTTACGTTTGAACACATAACAGTACCCAGACAGCACATCTTCTAAACAGGAGATAGAAGAAATTGCATATTTTGAACGCAGCCACGTAGCTCCTTTAAATTAGTATTTTTGGGTTCCTTAGGGTTTGCTGACAAATAATATGTAAAACGTTACGCAAATAGTCCAGGAATTAATAAATTATACCCAAAATAAAATATTGGGGGTGCCTGACAGCATAAAATCATTTCTGCTCATAAAATTTTTTTTTATAACGTGTTTGAAAAAACCTTACGTTACATAAATAGCCTACCATGTAAACTCCAAATTGATTGGAGCGCAACAAATGAAAGCCTAACCACGATTGGTCGGGCTATAAATACTATCTTGGTTGTTGGGGGAGACGGGAAAAGATAACATTTTTTCAAACACTTGTCGAAACGTGGCTCATTGGCCAGTCTCGCTGATATACACACTTGGGAGCGTTAGTTCGAGACCACTAATTCAAATAAGCTTGATAAAGCGACAGTACGTTGAAGCCAGCTCACATTTTTGCTAAAATAAAAGCCTGGAACATAGGCAGAACGGAATTTGTGCCAGTTTGTGCCAGAATTCATTGCTAATCAACGTATCTGTGTTTATTTCCATGAAATTGTGGGACAGTGGTCTTGATGGTAGTGAGCAGCACCTGGTCAGAGATTTGCTGAATCCAGAGTCGGACAGCATACTCCTTGGTCTTTTTAGCTATCAGTGAGGTGTCTCCTGAGCCCAGAGGAGAATTCGAGCAGAGGAGTCCTTTCCTGCCGCCATCACTAAAGATAAGCAGAGTTGGCCAGCTGAGCTCAACATTATGTCCCCTCATCTTGAAATAACTGTATAAAAATCAACATTAAGAGGGGAATTTACTTGTCTTAAAATCAGGAACTGTGAACATCTCCAATAATAGTCCCTAAAGACAAACTATTGAAGTCATGATGACAAATACCAACAGAGCTTGAACAAAACAAAACCAGTATTACCTCATTTTACTACTACACAACTGACACACATAGAACATTTGTAATAATATATGTCACTACAATATTCATATTAAATACATTCTGTACATAACTTGTAATTTAAATTGATTGTGGTTCCTGGTTCCCTTGTAGTTGAATCAGGACACATATTCATTCATGCCAGTAATGAATACATATTGTTATTTGAAAGTTTATTAGTGACTCTTTTAAGATATCTTTGTAGAGTGTTATATGTATGTGAGTGTCACCGTGTTGTCAAGAGTAGTGGATTAAATTAAATTGTTTATCTGTCTGTTGTTGTGACTTACACTTCACCATACTCATACCCTAGACACATAACGTAGCATCACACTATTCCAGAATAATTCTGACTGAGATATATAGATATGTGGTAGCAAGTAAGGTTATATATATAATATACTACTCTTATTAGATATATATATACCTTCACAGCTGATCTCAGTCAGTACACTAAGTCCCTTATAAATATTTATAACATCCCACTTCACCACAATGCTCTACATCCCATTTGTTTCTGTATCTGGTTCCAAAGTTATGCTTTTATCAAGTTGAGGTAGCTTTCCACCTTTTATTGCCAGGTCTGTCAGCCTCTTCATTGCCAGGGATGCTACAGAGATGGGACCCATTGTATCACAACTTTTTAAAAAAATACAAAGTTTTGCCTCGTTTTGGCGAGGTGCGTTCCGTTCAACACTACCATTCTTGGTCATTCTGGTCTGCATTGTTCTGACTCCTGAGCTTTGCAACTACTGACACGGAGTTTATGAAGAAAACAAATTGTCTCTCAGTGCTTTTCTCTGGCATTAGAAACTCTGCTGCAGTTTTGAAGGCCTCTGCCTCTGCTCTGAAGTTACTTGAGAATTGTCCTGTTGCCACTGCCATCTTTTTTTGTGAACCAGTGCTTTAAGGTCAGCCAAAGAAAAGTAAGAGATATGGCACTACAGAGAGTAAAACCTATTCTTCAACAGAAGATTAGAACATTGGAAAAGTAAATGTTTGGTCCAGCCTACTCGTTCAGAAGAGGCGTCATACAAATAAATACAACAACAAAGTGAGCTAGTTAAAACTAATTCATGCTTTGTTTGATGACCTCGACCTTACTTTAAGAGGCTACGGTGAATGAGAACGTATACTTCATTAAGTGGCTAGCATATTTAACTGCGTTATTTGGATCACTAGAAAACTGCTTTTGTCTTCAAATGAACGTTAACACACGAACGCACGAAAACGCACACACACCGAATGATGTTTTGACTGCAGAGAAAATAACGCAATCAGGACTTAAATTCCTCTGAATTGATTTCCGTGCACAGGGACGAAATTGCGCACATTGAAGAAACCTGTTGATTAGACAATCATTGTTATAGAAATCCTAGGTTAAGTGAAGGAAAGGTAGATCGATGAAGACATGTAGAAGAGAACTGAAGACAGAAATGAAAATGAAGGAGAAGTCATAGAAAGACCTAGAGTTGATGTCACTCGATATGAGACCTTGTGTTTGTTCAGACCTATGAGACCTTGTGTTTGTTCAGATCTATGAGACCTTGTGTTTGTTCACACCTATGAGACCTTGTGTTTGTTCAGACCTATGAGACCTTGTGTTTGTTCAGACCTATGAGACCTTGTGTTTGTTCAGACCTATGAGACATTGTGTTTGTTCAGGCCTATGTTCCTTGGGGACCTAAATGGTACTGACTAATTGATTGATTGACGGATATGAAACAGCAGATATTTACAACCACAGCTGGATGATTCCAGTATATCTTTATGTGTGCCAGTGTCGTGAAACGAGTGTAAGCCACTACTTGGTTAATCACTATGTCGAAATACAGATTTGCTTCAACCAATCAACGATCACCGTTCACCAGTCTCTGAGACAGAATAAATTATACTTTTCACGCAGTTCACGCAAGATGGCGGCGAAAAACTGAATAAAATTAGGCTGTATGAGCAAAAGACGAAACCGGAGGAAACCAATCAACTTGCTCCGCCAGGAACCAACCGAAAGCTTTTCTTAAGTATTTACCTGCCTATATAATCAGGCGGATTTTATGCTAACCACGCAACCCCGATCTTGACGCCAGAGATACTGACTGAAGAGGAAGAAGCTGTCACCTTGATTTGTTGCTTACCTGAGGGCATCGACCTGCAACCTACTTCACTAGTCGAGTCAAACTGGTTTTTTTTTTTTTAAATCTTGGAGGGTTTATTTGTGTCCTAAAAACCTGAGGTCGTATGTTCGAGTCAATCCCGCTGCCTGGAACTTCGCAGGAGCATAGAGATTGTACAGAAGCTACATCTTTAGTCCCCCTCAGTCTTGGGTGGGCTAAAGTAACGAGCCTCAGCAGGAGTTGTGTGAACCAAACTACAGAGAACAGAACTGTTTTAAGAGATGAGTACACATTCGTACCATTTCTGTCAGCATTGTGAGCATAGAAACTGTCAGTGATGAGAAAGTGAATTAGCATAGCAAGAGACAAAATTAACAGCATAGCTGATAAGTGTTATATCCTTAATTAACAGCACAGCTGATATAATTTTTTTGTTCCTATAATTGGAAAACTTGTTGTAAAATATATATATATATATATATATATATATATATATATATATATATATCTATATATATATATATATATATATATATATATATATATATATATATATATATATATATATATATATATATATATATATATATATATATATATATATATATATATATATATATATATATATATATAAATATATTTATATATATATATTTATATATATATATATATATTTATTTATATTTATATATATTTATTTATATTTATATATATTTATATATATTTATATATTTATATATATTTATTTAATAAATATTTGTAAATCACATGTAAACTTACAATTCCATTACATTCCATTTTTCAACATTCACCCTTCAGCACAAGAGTAGATAGTGTATATACTAAATAAATACTAGGGAAATTGTATTTTGAACGACTTGTCAATTTTATCATTGTTAAGTAAAAATCTGTTTCCTTGTTTTTTTTATTAATATCACAGTTAGTTACTTAGTGCACTGGCTTCCTAGCGCAGTGGTCTATGGTTCGATCCCCAGATGAGGCGGAAAATTTTTAGGCCACAAACGGCTCCTGGGTTGACCCAGCCCCAAATGGGTACCAGAGCTACTCTGGGAACGTTAAGGCGGCCGGCGTGATGCCGACCACATCACCCCTCGTGTGCCGACGGTCAAGATAATATGCGCCTAACACCATATTCCCAATATGCCTCAATGGGCGTGTAACGGGTTCCTTTACCTTTACCTTTTACAGTTAGTTACACAGCGGAGGTGGCGCTTTATGTCGGTCTCCTCTCTACTATTGTTTCGAGATCAGAGCATTCACAGCCGTAACTAATCTGTGATACCAGTAGTCCTCTCAGACACTGGGACTTCACCATTTTCTGCAGAAATTCTATTTCTGTAATTGTCAGTACTATACTGACCCAAGAGCAAAATAAAACCTCTCGCCACACTGGGGGCTCGTTCCTGGGATATTTCTGTATATCTTGAGCCATACTTAGTCTATTGCGCTATCTACACTCTATCTTGTGCCACCCATAGATAACATAAGAAACAATTTTTTGGAAAAAATTCTATAATAGGATTTTTTTTTATTGTTTTCTTAGGAGGAGTACCATTTAGTACTCAGTAAATAGTTGATGCTCACAAAGTTGCACGGAAATTATTTATTCATTTAAATTAATTAAGTTTAATTACAATAATTTGGTTATAGTAGATATACATACCCTATCTAAGTAACGCCATGGCTGAGCTAGTGAAGTTCAGGACTGCGATCATGCAGATGGGTAAGAAATTAAATATGACAGGTGATGCTCTTACTCAGTATGTCACAACAGAAGTGGACAAACACATGGATAGGGAAGAAAGAAAGTTGCAATTAGAGACAGAAGCCAAAAGACTGGAAGCTGAAAGAGAAGCCAACAGACTGGAAGCTGAGAGAGAAGACAAAAGACTGGAAGCTGAAAGAGAAGCCAAAAGACTGGAAGCTGAGAGAGAAGACAAAAGACTGGAAGCTCAGAGAGAAGACAAAAGACTGGAAATTGAAGCCAAGAAATGGGAAGCTGAAAAAGAGGCAAAGAAAATTGAAGCTGAGGAAAGGAAATTACAAGCAGAGAGAGACCATCAGTTGAGATTAAAAGAGCTTGAAATTCAGGCAAATACTGGCAATAATGGTGGTAGCTCACCTCACTCTGAGAGTAGCTCCAGCCAGAGCACCTCAAGTGGGGCCATGAATTTTCATCTGGACCCATTTGTTGAGAAAGAAGACGCCATTGAGTCGTACCTGGATAGATACGAAAGACTTGCCACTACCTATGGCTTAGTGAAAGAAAAGTGGAGTCTTAAACTATCTCAGGGATTAAAAGGTGTTGCCTACGATGTATATTTGAAGCTCTCAAGAGATGACCAGGAAGATTATGAAATCCTGAAGCAGGCACTGCTTGTGAGATATGAAAAGAACTCAGAATCATATAGAAAGAAATTCCGAACAGCTAAACTTCTTCCAGGAGAAAACTATCACCAATTCTCTGCTAGATTGGAAACCTATTTGGAAAAATGGAGTAGTTTGGGAAAGTGTCAGGATCTGAAAGAAATGATAATGATGGAACAAGTGAAAGAGTCCATGCCTCAAGAAATGAGGAAGTTTATCATGGAACAAGGAGCAGAGAGATTGGAAGATATTGTAACTGTTGCTGAGAGATATCAAGCAGCTCAGGCAGAATTATTAGGAAATAAGAAGAAGCAGGGTGAAAACTTCAAATCATCACAAAACTATACCAAATATGAACAAAAGGACCATACCACAAGGAACAAACAAAGATTTGACCAAAAGGACAAAAGCCCTCTAAGATCGGATAAGACACCTTACCGGAAGGAAGGAAAGTGGTGTAAAACTTGTCTAATGAGTAACCACAATACTGCGGACTGCAGAAGGAAGAATCCTCCTCATCATGCTGTATGTCTTACAACAGGGAACAAGGGAAGGAAGGAACTGGCAGGTAGTCAGAATGACCTCCATCATCCCCCTGTCTGTGAGGAAGTGACATGTAATGGCACTAAAATTCAGTGCTTATATGATTCAGGTTTGGAATTCGACTCAGTCGTGAGTGCAACCCTAGTGCACCCTGACCAACTTACCACAGAAACAGTGGACATACAAGGGGCAATGCAGGGAACCGGCACCATGACACTTCCCATAGCAAGGATCAACGTGAGAACTCGCTATGTGGAAGGAGTGATAAGAGCAGCAGTGAGTGATGATCCTATATACCCGCTGGTAATAGGATGTAAATATGTCTTTTTGGGTGACCCAATAAAACCTGTTGTCATGGCAGCAAACCATACCAGGTCGAGCACCAAAAAGGAGGAGGGAGATCCAATAAACATTCATCGTACAAAGATGAAAAAGGCTCAAACAGCAGATAGCACATTGAAGCCTTGTTTTGGCAAATTGCCAAAGGCCCATAACCCTCCAGAGAAAGGAGACTACTATATGGAAAATGACCTACTCTACAGACAAGCTGGAAAATGACTTAAAGGGCATGGACAGCTGGTAGTGCCAAAATTCTATAGGGAGGAAATTATGGAGCAAGAGCATGCTACATCAGACAGTGGTCACAGAGGAAAAGGGGCCACTGGTCAAAATATAGCATTGCGATATTACTGGCCAGGAATAATTGAAGACATAAGTCGGTATATGAAATCCTGTTTAGGATGTAACCAGGTAACCTCATTCAGAAGCGTAGACCAGTTACAGGACCTAGGGAAGCATTGTTGCGGACGTAGGCCCACAAAGAAGATACACAAGAGAAAACAACAGGTAGAAGCAGTGATAACGAGAAAACGAAATCACAACAAGTCTACTGTTACACCAGTAACCATGGCAACTCTCCGTATTGTACAGAGAGGGGACGAGAGACATCCCACCCCGACTAGATATTTGTCGGAACCCCATGGCCTGGATCATTTGGAAAATTTGGTTAGTCAGCAACCAGTATTAAAAAAAGCTGCAGAAACAAACCCGAACCAAAGGAGGTAGGAACCAGGGCTGTACCAAACAGTTGAGGGAGACAGGCCCCACTTCGGTATACTGCCCCTTACAATAGAAATAGGTGTGGGTCCGGCAACGTTGTTGTATTGTCGTCCCCATACACAGTCCACTGGAAGCATTGCTGCGGACATGGACTGAACAATAGCAAGCACAAGCACTCAAGGATGAGATTGACTATCTCTTAAAAGAGAAAATTATTTCAAAGTCTGAATCTCCCTACAGCTCAAGTGTGGTGCTATTAAGGAAGCCTAGTGGTGAACACAAGTTATGTACTGACTACCGGAAGCTTAATGCGATCACAGAATCTCAGGTAGACCCATTACCTGACACCAACCAGCTGTTCTCTACACTGAGTAAGGCTAGGTATTTATCAAAGGTAGATCTAAGCAAGGGATACTACCAAATACCAGTGAAACCAGAAGTTAGGAAAATGCTGGCATTTAGTACATCAGACGGACACTACGAGTTTAATGTACTACCCTTTGGGCTGAAAAAATGCTCCCAGTATCTTTTCAAGAATGATGAGGAAATTATTGGAACCTCTACAAAATCCCCATATCACTAACTTTATGGATGACATTCTTGTTGCTACAAACACATTTGAAGAGCATATAGTAGCGCTCTCCATGTTGTTTGACAGACTGAGAGGCACTGGATTGACTGCACGTCCAACCAAGTGCTATATCGGTTGTAAGGAGTTGGAATTCTTAGGTCACACTATTTCTACAGGTCATATGTCTCCTGACCCAAAGAATATAGAGATGTTAAAAAGGCACCCAGACCTCAAACGAAGAAAGATGTGAGATCATTCGTGTCTTTATGTGGGTTCTATCCGAAGTACATACCCCACTTTAACTCTCTGTGTGCACCATTAACCAACTTAACGAAGAAAAGACAGCCTGACAAAATCCAATGGAATGCTGATTGTGAAAAAGCTTACACAGAGCTAAAAGCAAAACTTACCAGCAAACCAATCCTTACACTACCCGATATCACACAGGAATTTGTATTAAGGACGGACGCTAGCAGTATAGGTATTGGTGCAACTCTCTTGCAGAAATCAAAAGCCCAGCCGGAGGAACTTTTACCAGTCGCCTGCGCCAGTAGGAAGCTGAATGCAGCTGAGTTGAACTACTCGACCATAGAGAAAGAATGTTTAGCTCTAATTTGGTCCATCAACAAATTTTCACCTTATCTGTATGGGACACACTTCATTGTCCAAAGCGACCTTTAACATTCTTGGCTGCATCTAAAAAGTTAAATTCGAGATTGTTAAGGTGGAGTCTGCTTCTGGCGCCTTATTCCTTTACCGTGAATTACATTCCGGGAAGAGACAATGTCGGAGCTGATTTTTTAAGTCGACACCCTAGTACTCTGGAAGGACAGACGCAAAAGGATTAACCACAGCAGGGGTTTACACGTCAGCTATGACAAGTCACAGCTAGGAAAGGAGGGGGCTATGTCGTGAAACGAGTGTAAGCCACTACTTGGTTAATCACTATGTCGAAATACAGATTTGCTTCAATCAATCAACGATCACCGTTCACCAGTCTCTGAGACAGAATAAATTATACTGTTCACGCAGTTCACGCAAGATGGCGGCGAAAAACTGAATAAAATTAGGCTGTATGAGCAAAAGACGAAACCGGAGGAAACCAATCAACTTGCTCCGCCAGGAACCAACCGAAAGCTTTCCTTAAGTATTTACCTGCCTATATAATCAGGCGGATTTTATGCTAACCACGCAACCCCGAACTTGACGCCAGAGATACTGACTGAAGAGGAAGAAGCTGTCACCTTGATTTGTTGCTTACCTGAGGGCATCGACCTGCAACCTACTTCACTAGTCGAGTCAAACTGGTTTTTTTTTTTAAATCTTGGAGGGTTTATTTGTGTCCTAAAAACCTGAGGTCGTATGTTCGAGTCAATCCCGCTGCCTGGAACTTCGCAGGAGCATAGAGATTGTACAGAAGCTACATCTTTAGTCCCCCTCAGTCTTGGGTGGGCTAAAGTAACGAGCCTCAGCAGGAGTTGTGTGCACCAAACTACGGAGAACAGAACTCTTCTAAGAGATGAGTACACATTCGTACCATTTCTGTCAGTATTGTGAGCATAGAAACTGTCAGTGATGAGAAAGTGAATTAGCATAACAAGAGACAAAATTAACAGCATAGCTGATAAGTGTTATATCCTTAATTAACAGCACAGCTGATATAATTTTTTTGTTCCTATAATTGGAAAACTTGTTGTAAAAATATATATATATATATATATATATATATATATATATATATATATATATCTATATATATATATCTATATATATATATATATATATATATATATATATATATATATATATATATATATATATATATATATAATAAATATTTGTAAATCACATGTAAACTTACAATTCCATTACATTCCATTTTTCAACATTCACCCTTCAGCACAAGAGTAGATAGTGTATATACTAAATAAATACTAGGGAAATTGTATTTTGAACGACTTGTCAATTTTATCATTGTTAAGTAAAAATCTGTTTCCTTGTTTTTTATTAATATCACAGTTAGTTACACAGCGGAGGTGGCGCTTTATGTCGGTCTCCTCTCTACTATTGTTTCGAGATCAGAGCATTCACAGCCGTAACTAATCTGTGATACCAGTAGTCCTCTCAGACACTGGGACTTCACCATTTTCTGCAGAAATTCTATTTCTGTAATTGTCAGTACTATACTGATCCAAGAGCAAAATAAAACCTCTCGCCAGAGCCATGAATATAGCAATGATAGATGTTTGCAATAGCACAATAAAATTACTGGAAGTCTGAAGAACTGCATCGATTATGAGGCTGAACCTATTCGTGCTGCAAAATCAAAACGTCAGACGTATGTTGATACGAAAGTAATTCGTTAGTCTATCAATATGTGTAATTTATATTTATCGCTGGTTGCGTCCTTGCGTTTAAATTAATGATTGGTGTGGTAATGAGTAAGTAATACTCGATAATTTGCGTAATTCTGGGCTTGTTCATGTTTAGAGCCAGAAACGTAATTCTACACCGACACGAGCAAGAGATGAGAAGTCGCCAGCGATGGACAGGACACTCCCTGAGGAAACCTGGTGATAGCCTGACGAGGCAGTCTATGTTCTGGAACCCCGAAGGTAAAAGAGGCAGCAGAATACCAAAAAAACACACGGAGAATGGACCTGGAGACAGAAGTGAAGGTGATGTAAAAAAGACATGGAGAGACCTTGAACAGATGGTACAGGACAGGAAGATTTGGCATGTATTTGTTGAAGACCAATGTTCCTTAGAGGGCCGAAAGGTAAATGAAAAGATGATGATACAAAAAGTGGTAACTGAATTGAATTAATGAAGAAAAGAAACAATACAGAATCAGACACAAAGACACGTACACAATTGTTGATGATGGTAAGAAAATGCTCGTTCCTCCGCGGCCTGATAAATGAAACATCTTATATGGAGCAAAAAAACAACTTGCGAGTACATGTATGTCCTAGATTAGTGATAGGGGAATTAAGACTTGGGTTGGTCCCTTCTGAATAGAAATAGAACAGGTGATAGCTCAGTGGGAGATAATAGAAATAGATTTTCACGAGTGAGATGGTTGAAACTATAAGTCTGTCCCTGAGACTCGATGAGATCCTCTCGCTCAGCCTATCTCTACAACAGAAAGTATTTGTCAGACAGATTACTCAGTTATATAGATGTACTATATATCAACCACTCACCGACACACACACATAAGTGACGACAGTTTGACGTACAAACGTGAAAACTATAACAATGGAATATAGATATTTTTGGACGAGCTGACCGACACACTTGAATAAGTTTATGTAAATTTTATTTATCATAAGAAAATTCACCACGACCATAAATTTGAATATCAATCACATATAAATACACATACACATAAGTTAATGCATTACTAAAAGAATAGACCCATAGGTGTAATCCTTTCCCCCTCTGTTGAGCCCACGATCCCGTTAGCAGAAAAGTTATAGCCCCAAAGAATCACAGATTTATACGCTATGGTCTAGGATTTCCCTCTACTGTTAAGAACAGAGTTGATATATTAATCTATTCTAAAAGGAAAACATCATTTGCAGCAAACTTTTCTAAAGAAAACACAAACTGGGTGCATAAATTATACCATAAGGGAATCACTCAGTCCTGCTTTCTCTCGGTTCATTCACCAGTGACCACTGACAGTCTTTCTTAACTACAAACTTGATGTCTTGCACCTTCAGGCGCAAACTTTAGGACACACACACACCGTGAATCCGTGTTCTTTTTTATAAAGAGAACCCCAGCTCTGCAAATACAGGTTTCATCCAATGTTCCGGGGAGGGTTCACTTTACAACTATATTTTAGGATTACTGTTTATGTCACTTGAATCAGTTCAGGTAAGAAATTTTAAATGGGCTCACAATGTCAGAATCTCGAGGTTTCCAGTACTTAGGAAAATGACAGATTGGTAACTTCTCTCAGTATGTAATTATTGGTCACACCACAATTGTTCAAACGTCGGAAATGTTACTGTTTGTAATTTCGCCACAGGGCCTGAATGTACATGAGATTTAGGGAAGAAATATAATCTGGCTCGATAGGCCCAGTTACATCATTTAGTCTTAAAGTTCGTGAGATGGGTACTCTGTCTCCTTCTGGGTGCAAACACAATGCCAGACAGGTTGTAACTTGGACCCCCTCGTATTTAAGTACAAAATGTTTCTTCTAGGTTATTCTCATATATACTGAAACCGCTGGCAGATTTTGGGCTTGACCCGTATACTGTATAAAGGAAGAGAAAAACATAAATACTCAACCCTAACAGTATACACAATTCTACGCGTAAATAGAATATGTTCACTTCGGTCATTTAACTTATATTATAAACCACAAACTTAGAGCTTGTCTTATCGTTTAAAACTCCCGTGAAATAAATTTTAGTCATTAAAAAGAAATCAATCATCATGGATTAGAAATAAATACATATTTCGTCATCACTCATAATGTATCAATGCATTACTTAGATGGTTAAATTATTCTCTGACTGGTTACTAGCAGTGAATAAATTTTATATTACAGTTTAGCTAGAAATTATTGTTTATTCTGCTATCCACTGTAACACAGTAAACTTAGAGAATTATCAAATGAAGGACCTATTCTAGAAAAACACTTCGGCACAGAAAATTTAGTGAAATATAAATTTGGACTAACAATAAAATCACTCGACAATACTAGTCAATATTATTACCTCCAAAACAGAACTACAGGCTATCTCCACGAAACTGAGAACTTCACTTATACGGGTATTCTAGACCTCGGCTAGATGTCGAGAAACTAAGAACTTCACTCTACAAGGTACTCTAGAACGAAGCGATCTGTCTTCTGACACTGAGGAGTACTGAATGAATGACGTCTAAACTGCTGGGGTTTAAATATTAAAAATCAAAGAAATAGCCCAGACTTAATACATTTAGCACCTACGCCCAGATTTACATATTTGCTTGCTCGTTCTGCGAATCAAACGAATTCTTCGCACCAATTTGCCGCTCTGTCTCGCCATCTGGCAACGTACAGACTGCTTAAAATCGGGCTAGCAAAGTCTTTGATCTGGCTATGCTCACCATGTTTTAATTACTTTCTAGCGAGCTGGTTCACAAGGGAGGCAATAAAATTGCTCATCCTGTTTTCCAAATTTTATCTCCCCTTGATCGCTCTCTATCGAAAAATACGTTATCAAACTTAATGCCACCTTTCTCTGTTGCAACATATTACACGATTTCGATCTCTGGCGTTCAAAATTAAATGAAACCGCCTCACGTATGCTAATCAGGTCTGCTATAAACCTACATCAAAGGGAAAAATAGCGAACAGCAATTAAATGCTTGGTAAATTAGATGAGAGAAAATTCGATGAGAGAAAAAAAAAAGACAAATCACTGAGTATAGGAGGAAATTATGTTAAAAACAGACATAGATGCAACTTTTAGGTAAAAGAGAAGTGTAGATGAGGAAATAGATATAGAAATCTATGACCATAATCTGTCACAATGTAAATACCGTTACATGGCATGAGCTGAAGGCCGAGAGTCCAAACATCGCTAGATCAATAAGAACAACAACAAAACATCATAAATGTAGATACAGACATTTTTCTTCTCTTTCTTGTTTACCCTTCAGCTCCCAATGGAGGATAAGCCATCAACAAACGTATGACAAGTCCATATGTCCTGTACCGTCAGCTCACGGCCTCTCCGTCTCTACCTCTTCATTTTCATTCATGTCTCCAGTTCTCTTCTCAATGTGTATTTTTTAGCATTTTTTTTGGGTGTACCTCTGCTTCTCATATCTTGGGAATTCCAGAACAAAAAACTGCCTTGTAATCGACCCGAACATTCCAGTAGATAAATGGAAACGCTGACAGACAGAAAAATCCGTTTTAAATATTTAACCTCATTAGCCAGTGACAATTCGCGCGATTCCCAGTTCGGCTTCCAGAACACCGGAGATTCCCTTAGTGACTGAAATCGGTTTTTTGATAAAACCGTCAGAACTGACGCAGGTCTGCTGGGAATCGAACTGATGTTTATAGAATTGCTCATAGTTTACAGTAACCACGCAGCGAACCACGCAGCGCACCACGCCATGATGAAAGTGTCAAATGTGCATTACTTCCACTTCCTGATGTCAATCCGTTGACAGGGAATGATGGGTAAATTATCAGATCCTGACATAAAAACGGCGTGATTTTCTGAAGTATTTGATTATTTATAGTGCTTAGTGGAAGAAAAATTTCATCATCATCATCAATCACCATCATCATCATCATCATCATCATCATCATCATCATCATCATCATCATCATCATCATCATCAATCACCATCATCATCAATCATCATCATCATCCTTCTACTTCTGTGTATAAGAGGATTACAGCGTCTTCTTTCTTCTTCTTCTTTATCTTCTTCTTCTTCTTCATTCGCCCTCAATTTACCACATCTATCTCTGTCATAAAGATGGCGCGCCTTCCCGGGCTTCTGTCGAAACATTCTGAATACGTTTGTTATTGTTTCTGCATAACTTTTAAAGATTTTTGCTTTGGGATAAGATACTGAAGGAAAACTCGTTCGTGTATTCCTCTCATTATGCTTCCATCACGAAGCTAGGTAAACAGAATTTACAGCCTTCGTATAGAGCTGAATGGGAAATATATATCCGCCTCTTGACCATTAGAATGAAGACACGAGGCTTGCTCGCGAGGTCCGAGTGACGCTTAATGAAATTCTTGCAGAATTGTCAGGTGCAAGCAAAATTGCCTCTTTTCTCATTCTTTCCTTTATAAGAATGTCGTGACTTCCTCTTAAAAGATCACGTCCATTCATAAAGAGCTGAGAAGGAAGAAGCAACTTTTATATAAACCATCGTCAATATTAAAAGTGATGGTTCTTTTTTGGACTGTTATCCGCTGAAAAGTTAGCGACCATCCGGGACATTCCGCATTCGAGGTAATAAAATCAATAACTATGTAAAACATGCTACGGAATTCAGAAAGAAATAAAATCAGGTACAGAATTTTAAAAAAATGTCTTATTCACACTTTTTCTCCATTTCATTTAACCATTCCTCCGTTTCCTACTATCTGAGCGATGCTTTCTAATTCAGCGGACGATATTTTGGAGCATGGATAATTTGATAATAAGCTAAAAGAGTTGTTTGATGTTTTAATAATATACCAGCTTTACCACGGCGTCCAGCTTGCAGAGTGATTAGAGCACTTGCCTCTCTCGGCAAAGTTACCAGGCTCGGGTTCGAAACCTGGTATCGTGCTGCTCCAGTCCACCCAGCTGCAAATGAGTACCTGACTATTCTTGACTGAGGAAAGGCAAAGGCAGTGAGGAAGGGAGCTGACAAAGTCCGCTAATGAAAGTTGGACCTAGCAATGTGAAGTTTCTAACACTTCACTACCATACGTAGCATCTTATGTGCGACTACCATTACCTTTTTTCTGTACCGGTACAGAGCATATGTTTACCGTATTGTATTTGCTTAGTACTAACTTTTTTTTTTTTTTAAATAAAATTTTGCCTCGATTTGGCGAGGTGCGGCCCGTTCAACCTAGTCGGTTAGATCAAGGCACATGTCCAAATATAAGAAGACGTTTAGGTCTGAAAACTTTTATGTGACTAACTATCTTTATATTCTCAATCTTCGATCGTTTGATTTGCTGATAAAATAGTAAAAATGTCAGGGGATTGTACTCGCGAGAAAGCTATGTAAAGCTTACCTTGACTAAAAATGACTGCAAAGTAAAGAATTTTATCCAAAGCCTGATAGCGTAAAAAAATGTTATTCCTGTAATGAATTTCTTACGTTTAAATGTAAACGACACGTTGGTATCTAATGAGATTGGTGGAATATAGAACAAGAGGACATTTTTATATGTTTAATGAATATATAACTCGATTTGATACACTCAAAACTTCTTTTCAAGTACGTCACATCATGACATCTCAGCGCGCGTCATCTTATGAATTCCAATTTCCACCACTATCCCCTCTTTGAGCCATATGATGTGCCAGGATGTGGTACATTATTCTCCAAAGACGCCAGTTACATTATTTGCACATTTCATGACGTTTGCAAACTGCAGGACCTGAAGCAGAACACCGACAAGAGCAAGAGATGAGAAGATGATGCCACCGATGGATAGGACACACACTGAGGAAACCTGGTGACAGCATGACGAGGTAGTCCTTATCTGGAATCCTGAGCGTATAAGAGGCTGCTGCTGAATACCGAAAAACACGCGGAGACTGAACCGGAGACAGAGGTGAATGTGATGAAAAAAAAAAAGACATGGAGAGACCTTGAACAGATGGTACAAGATGTGGCTAGAGGTTTTATTTGGCTCTTGGATCAGTATAGTACTGACAATTACAGAAATAGAATTTCTGCAGAAAATGGTGAAGTCCCAGTGTCTGAGAGGACTACTGGTATCACAAATTAGTTACGGCTGTGAATGTTCTGATCTCGAAACAATAGTAGAGAGGAGACCGACATAAAGCGCCACCTCCGCTGTGTAACTAACTGTGATATTAAAAAAAAACAACAAGGAAACAGATTTTGCTTAACAATGATAAAATTGACAAGGCTTCAAATACAATTTCCTAAGTATTTATTTAGTATATACACTATCTACTCTTGTGCTGAAGGGTGAATGTTGAAAAAAATGGGATGTAATGGAATTGTAAGTTTACATGTGATTTACAAATATTTATTTTATATATATAAATATTTTACAACAAGTTTTCCCATTATAGGAACAAAAAAAATTATATCAGCTGTGCTGTTAATTAAGGATATAACACTTATCAGCTATGCTGTTAATTTTGTCTCTTGCTATGCTAATTCACTTTCTCATCACTGACAGTTTCTATGCTCACAATGCTGACAGAAATGGTACTAATGTGTACTCATCTCTCTTAAGTCTGTTCTTCTTTGTTTGGTTCACACAACAACGGCAGAGTATCGTTCCTTTAGCCCACCCAAGACTGAGGGGGACCAAAGATGTAGAGTCTGGTCAACCTCTATGCTCCTGCGGAGTTCCAGGCAGCGGGATTGACTCGAACATACGATCTCAGTTTTTATGACACGACTGAAACCTGTAACAAAGCAAAAATAGGGGCTAATTTCTGTCCTCAAGCCCACCTATTTCTAATGTGGATGAAATGAGCGGGTGCCTCAGTGTTTGCATGTAGGATGAATGACAACATGGCTCAGTATGATTTAGCAATAGCGAGACAAGACAGGTGTCTACTTGCAAAGCATTCTTTCTGATAAATTAATACATGGATACAGTCAATAATATAAATTCAATGCATCAATAATATAAATTCAATACATGAATACATTCAATACATGAATACATCCCATAATATAAATTCAAGACATCCAATAATATGTACATTTAGGTGATACAACCATTTCCTTCCCCTATAATATACCAGGCCCTCTCTGACGAGTGCTATACAAGCTGGTAACATATATCCTAACAATAACGTTATGTTCTTATGATAGGAGTATATGAGACGAGGACTGTTTGGTGATATATCAGGTTGGAGTTATAGGAGACAATAGATTGGAGTTAGATGCGACAATAGATTGAGTCCTAACAAGGACTGTTTTGGTTATATGGCAGTTGGTCTTATCTGAGATAATAGACTAGTTATAGGAGACAATAGGTTGAGTCCTAACAAGGACTGTTTTGGTTATATGGCAGTTGGTCTTATCTGAGATAATAGACAAGTTATAGGAGACACTAGGTTGAGTCCTAACAAGGACTGTTTTGGTTATATGGCAGTTGGTCTTATCTGAGATAATAGACAAGTTATAGGAGACAATAGGTTGAGTTAGATGCGACAATAGATTGAGTCCTAACAAGGACTGTTTTGGTTATATTACAGTTGGAGCTAGATGAGACAATAGATTGAAGTATAGGAGACAATAGGTTGAAGTATGAGTCCTATTAGCCTTCGTCTATTCAATCATAATAGGAAATACAATCATTATACTTAATTTCCGCAAGATACAATCAGTAACCTAATAGGTAGTATAAATGACACACAACAAATACCAACATTATAGACCTGCTGAAAGCCTATTTTCCCAAAGGTTATCGTAAATATATTTACCCTCTAAGATTCAACCAGCCAGATTTTTGACGCGACTTAGCGAAGTAGGCTGCAGGTCGATGCCCTCAGGTAAGCTCTAAATCAAGGTGACAGCTTCTTCCTCTTCAGTCGGTCGGTATCTCTGGCGTCGTCTCGGTGATGTGTGATTATGCATAAAATCCGCCCGATTATATAGGTAGGTGAATTCTTAAGCAAGGCTTTCGGTTGGTTCCTGGCGGAGCAAGCTGATTGGTTTCCTCCGGTTTCGTCTTTTGCTCGTACAGCCTAATTTTATTCAGTTTTAATCCGCCATCTTGCTGGCGAGAGGTTTTATTTGGCTCTTGGATCAGTATAGTACTGACAATTACAGAAATAGAATTTCTGCAGAAAATGGTGAAGTCCCAGTGTCTGAGAGGACTACTGGTATCACAAATTAGTTACGGCTGTGAATGTTCTGATCTCGAAACAATAGTAGAGAGGAGACCGACATAAAGCGCCACCTCCGCTGTGTAACTAACTGTGATATTTAAAAAAAAAACAAGGAAACAGATTTTTCTTAACAATGATAAAATTGACAAGGCTTCAAATACAATTTCCTAAGTATTTATTTAGTATATACACTATCTACTCTTGTGCTGAAGGGTGAATGTTGAAAAAAATGGGATGTAATGGAATTGTAAGTTTACATGTGATTTACAAATATTTATTTTATATATATAAATATTTTACAACAAGTTTTCCCATTATAGGAACAAAAAATTTATATCAGCTGTGCTGTTAATTAAGGATATAACACTTATCAGCTATGCTGTTAATTTTGTCTCTTGCTATGCTAATTCACTTTCTCATCACTGACAGTTTCTATGCTCACAATGCTGACAGAAATGGTACTAATGTGTACTCATCTCTCTTAAGTCTGTTCTTCTTTGTTTGGTTCACACAACAACGGCAGAGTATCGTTCCTTTAGCCCACCCAAGACTGAGGGGGACCAAAGATGTAGAGTCTGGTCAACCTCTATGCTCCTGCGGAGTTCCAGGCAGCGGGATTGACTCGAACATACGATCTCAGTTTTTATGACACGACTGAAACCTGTAACAAAGCAAAAATAGGGGCTAATTTCTGTCCTCAAGCCCACCTATTTCTAATGTGGATGAAATGAGCGGGTGCCTCAGTGTTTGCATGTAGGATGAATGACAACATGGCTCAGTATGATTTAGCAATAGCGAGACAAGACAGGTGTCTACTTGCAAAGCATTCTTTCTGATAAACTAATACATTGATACAGTCAATAATATAAATTCAATGCATCAATAATATAAATTCAATACATGAATACATTCAATACATGAATACATCCCATAATATAAATTCAAGACATCCAATAATATGTACATTTAGGTGATACAACCATTTACTTCCCCCTATAATATACCAGGCCCTCTCTGACGATTGCTATACAAGCTGGTAACATATATCCTAACAATAACGTTATGTTCTTATGATAGGAGTATATGAGACGAGGACTGTTTGGTGATATATCAGGTTGGAGTTATAGGAGACAATAGATTGGAGTTAGATGCGACAATAGATTGAGTCCTAACAAGGACTGTTTTGGTTATATGGCAGTTGGTCTTATCTGAGATAATAGACAAGTTATAGGAGACACTAGGTTGAGTCCTAACAAGGACTGTTTTGCCCAATGGGCTGATCACCCGTTGGCTTGTCACACCGATTACGGAAACAACGGCAGATGGATCTATTTGTTGTTGCCCTAAAGACGCCGCTAGGCGTGATGGGAAACTACAACAGAGAAAATCAATCTGCTGTTGCCCTTAAGACGCCACAAGGCGTGATGGCCTCTGACTGCTTGATCGGTCTTTGGCTAAGGACGGAAGAAGAAGGACTGTTTTGGTTATATGGCAGTTGGTCTTATCTGAGATAATAGACAAGTTATAGGAGACAATAGGTTGAGTTAGATGCGACAATAGATTGAGTCCTAACAAGGACTGTTTTGGTTATATTACAGTTGGAGCTAGATGAGACAATAGATTGAAGTATGGGAGACAATAGGTTGAAGTATGAGTCCTATTAGCCTTCGTCTATTCAATCATAATAGGAAATACAATCATTATACTTAATTTCCCCAAGATACAATCAGTAACCTGATAGGTAGTATAAATGACACACAACAAATACCAACATTATAGACCTGCTGAAAGCCTATTTTCCCAAAGGTTATCGTAAATATATTTACCCTCTAAGATTCAACCGGCCAGATTTTTGACGCGACTTAGCGAAGTAGGCTGCAGGTCGATGCCCTCAGGTAAGCTCTAAATCAAGGTGACAGCTTCTTCCTCTTCAGTCGGTCGGTATCTCTGGCGTCGTCTCGGTGATGTGTGATTATGCATAAAATCCGCCCGATTATATAAGTAGGTGAATTCTTAAGCAAGGCTTTCGGTTGGTTCCTGGCGGAGCAAGCTGATTGGTTTCCTCCGGTTTCGTCTTTTGCTCGTACAGCCTAATTTTATTCAGTTTTAATCCGCCATCTTGCTGGCGAGAGGTTTTATTTGGCTCTTGGATCAGTATAGTACTGACAATTACAGAAATAGAATTTCTGCAGAAAATGGTGAAGTCCCAGTGTCTGAGAGGACTACTGGTATCACAAATTAGTTACGGCTGTGAATGTTCTGATCTCGAAACAATAGTGGAGAGGAGACCGACATAAAGCGCCACCTCCGCTGTGTAACTAACTGTGATATTAAAAAAAAAAACAAGGAAACAGATTTTGGTTAACAATGATAAAATTGACAAGGCTTCAAATACAATTTCCTAAGTATTTATTTAGTATATACACTATCTACTCTTGTGCTGAAGGGTGAATGTTGAAAAAAATGGGATGTAATGGAAATGTAAGTTTACATGTGATTTACAAATATTTATTTTATATATATAAATATTTTACAACAAGTTTTCCCATTATAGGAACAAAAAAATTATATCAGCTGTGCTGTTAATTAAGGATATAACACTTATCAGCTATGCTGTTAATTTTGTCTCTTGCTATGCTAATTCACTTTCTCATCACTGACAGTTTCTATGCTCACAATGCTGACAGAAATGGTACTAATGTGTACTCATCTCTCTTAAGTCTGTTCTTCTTTGTTTGGTTCACACAACAACGGCAGAGTATCGTTCCTTTAGCCCACCCAAGACTGAGGGGGACCAAAGATGTAAAGTCTGGTCAACCTCTATGCTCCTGCGGAGTTCCAGGCAGCGGGATTGACTCGAACATACGATCTCAGTTTTTATGACACGGCTGAAACCTGTAACAAAGCAAAAATAGGCGCTAATTTCTGTCCACAAGCCCACCTATTTCTAATGTGGATGAAATGAGCGGGTGCCTCAGTGTTTGCATGTAGGATGAATGACAACATGGCTCAGTATGATTTAGCAATAGCGAGACAAGACAGGTGTCTACTTGCAAAACGTTCTTTCTGATAAACTAATACATGGATACAGTCAATAATATAAATTCAATGCATCAATAATATAAATTCAATACATGAATACATTCAATACATGAATACATCCCATAATATAAATTCAAGACATCCAATAATATGTACATTTAGGTGATACAACCATTTCCTTCCCCCTATAATATACCAGGCCCTCTCTGACGAGTGCTATACAAGCTGGTAACATATATCCTAACAATAACGTTATGTTCTTATGATAGGAGTATATGAGACGAGGACTGTTTGGTGATATATCAGGTTGGAGTTATAGGAGACAATAGATTGGAGTTAGATGCGACAATAGATTGGAGTTAGATGCGACAATAGATTGAGTCCTAACAAGGACTGTTTTGGTTATATGGCAGTTGGTCTTATCTGAGATAATAGACAAGTTATAGGAGACACTAGGTTGAGTCCTAACAAGGACTGTTTTGGTTATATGGCAGTTGGTCTTATCTGAGATAATAGACAAGTTATATGAGACAATAGGTTGAGTTAGATGCGACAATAGATTGAGTCCTAACAAGGACTGTTTTGGTTATATTACAGTTGGAGCTAGATGAGACAATAGATTGAAGTATAGGAGACAATAGGTTGAAGTATGAGTCCTATTAGCCTTCGTCTATTCAATCATAATAGGAAATACAATCATTATACTTAATTTCCCCAAGATACAATCAGTAACCTGATAGGTAGTATAAATGACACACAACAAATACCAACATTATAGACCTGCTGAAAGCCTATTTTCCCAAAGGTTATCGTAAATATATTTACCCTCTAAGATTCAACCGGCCAGATTTTTGACGCGACTTAGCGAAGTAGGCTGCAGGTCGATGCCCTCAGGTAAGCTCTAAATCAAGGTGACAGCTTCTTCCTCTTCAGTCGGTCGGTATATCTGGCGTCGTCTCGGTGATGTGTGATTATGCATAAAATCCGCCCGATTATATAGGTAGGTGAATTCTTAAGCAAGGCTTTCGGTTGGTTCCTGGCTGAGCAAGCTGATTGGTTTCCTCCGGTTTCGTCTTTTGCTCGTACAGCCTAATTTTATTCAGTTTTAATCCGCCATCTTGAGTGAACATGATGGCCGTTAATTTATTCTGTCTCAGAGACTGCTGAACGGTGCTCGTTGATTGGTTGAAGCAAATCTGTATCTCGACATAGTGATTAACAAAGTAGTGGGTTATACTCGTTTCACGACACAAGACAGGAAGATTTGGCATGTATTTGTTGAAGACCAATGTTCCTTATGGGGCCGAAAGGCAAATATAAAGATGATGATACAAAAAGTGGTAACAGAAGTGAATTAATGAAGAAAAGAAACATTAGAGAATCAGACACAAAGACACGTGCACAGTGTGGGCAACACGAATATATTCTTCAACTAATGTACAACGATTTTTATACGTATTACTAGATGTTTTCTCTCAAATATATGTCAACTGTTTTAAAATATAGCTGTGGAAAAAAAACAATTGTCATCTGTTTAGATGACAGGGTAAAATCTTAAGACTTCCCGGGACAGAAAGAACTAACTCAAGAGCAGGGTCAGATACCCATGTACACAGTGGCGTAACTACAGTGAAAGGGCCCTCGGGCATAAGATAATATGTCAATACGACATATTACGGGGGTCCTTTTATAATGGGCTCAACAACTATAATCATCACTATACAGCATATCTGATGTAACTACTTATTTCTTCATCACCAGTACCCTTCAGCTCCCCAAGGAGCATAGGCCTTCATCAAATTTGTGTCAGGTCGTCCTATCCAGTGCCATCCGCTCTAGATCTTTCCGTGACTTCGTAATCCCTTTCATTTCTGTCTCCAAACTCTGGGACACGCAGTTACATTTATCACAGGAATAAAATAAATAATAAGATTATATATATATATATATATATATATATATATATATATATATATATATATATATATATATATATATATATATATATATATATATATATATATATAATATATATATATATATATATATATATATATATATATATATATATATATATATATATATATATATACACATACATATATATCTTTATATACTGTCACGAGTTGCCTCCCCTTAGCTCTTCAGTAGTGGTCCAACAGTGGCCAAAACTCAAGAGTAACTAATGTGGGTCTTCAAAGGTGTCTACCTTCGCACAAGATTACTCTTGACAGAGTTGTAGTTAGAAGGATAATGATGCTTCTACCTCCAGAGAAGACCTACAAGATATTCAGGAAAGCCAGAACAATGCTGCATGAGGCTGAGCAAATGTTAATTCTAGTATCTGCCGTCAACATTTGTGAAGGATAGGGTTTTCTTATAATTCGTTAGCTTTTTCAAGCCCGCAGCTGAGTTAATTCAGCGAATTTCCTCTTATTATTATTGAATAGCAGCTGTCTTTATTATGTCCTTGAATTTAAGCCAGAGGGTTTCTAAGTCATCAGGTTGTTATTCTGTGTTTCTCACCGCTGTAGCAATAAGCCCCTGATATCTGGTCTTAATTTCAAAGAGAAAATAAAAGAGAAGAAAATGGCATGGAAACAATACTTAGGAGCTAAAAACACAGCAGGACAAATAGAGAAATTTAGAGAATATGTGATACTCAGAAGAGAATTAAAGAACAAGGTGCTAGCAGCAAAACAGAAGTCCTGTGAAGAATTTGGAGAAAAGCTAGAAAAAGATGCGCAAGAAAACCAGAAATCGTTCTATATGACCCTAAAGAACACTAGGAAGGAAAAACAATGCCCTCTTAAATTTTTAAAGGACAAGCAAGGCAAATTGCTTACTGCCCCGAAGGAAGTAATGGAAAGATGGAAAGAATATTTCTCAGAACTCCTGGATGGTGAGCATGGTGAAGCATCAGAAATGATAACCACTAGCACAGAAGAGAAAACCAATGATGGTGAAGATGACATAAAGATGGAAGAACTGAAGGCAGCACTGGAGAAAATCAAAATGGGCAAAGCAGCAGGGTATGATGGTATAACACCAGAAATGGTTAAGTACATGGGATCAGCAGGCGACCTATTACTCTTAAGGGTCCTGTGGGCAGCGTGGTGCAACAAGACCATACAAAAATATTGAGAGATTGCCATCATAACGCCGATTTTCAAAAAGAGTGACTGTTACCGCTGTACTTTCTGGTAGGGGTGACTTATGCGAATGTTTTGTGTGGGCCGTCGCTTCGTTATAAAAATGAAGACAGGACAAAACGCAACGTTAAAGACGGGGTGGTAAGGCTGACCAACTGGTAAATAATAAATCCTGGACCCTTAGTTGGATATGCATGACGAGACGATTTATTATAATTCGACGTTGACATCATTGACAGGGACAGTTCATAATATAGTTTGACAGCAAATATGTTGGCCTATCTCATAATCGTCTTGGACTTTGATTGACTTCGACGGCCGTTACGATACGAAGGTCAGCGGAAGTTCTTTGGCCACTAAGTTGTATGATGCATGGATTTACGAAACAACCATGTTAAAAAGCATGAGCATAAATATATATTCAATGACGATCTAACGACCTCTCCAATCGTTGTATTGACGCACTAACAATCGACACCACTGGTCGATTGAAGCTCTGCAATGACACTGTGCTGGTGGGTACTATATCTGAGGCGTGATATAGTTATGAGCCGATTATGGCTGAAAATTCATAGTATAATCTTCTTGGCACGTCGGGCACAAGGAACAATATTATCATCTCACAGATGATCATACAATAAATCAGGGCCATGTCCTCTCTAGACTTGGGATAAGATCCTGGCCAAAATCACGTCTATTCGAGACGAAGGATATAATAATTTGCTTCAAGTACGTATGTTGAATAGCAACCAATCACCGCTACAAATCGCGCCATAACCGTTCATTAATAGTGCATGGTCGTACGCAAATACTTAAACATACAATTAACTTAGATGCGCTCACACGTGCGTCTATAGAATACTAGACTCACATGTGAGGATCTCAAACATTTTACTCCCCCTGTTAAAAGGACTTAACAGTGACAATCGACAATGTGGAAACCATAGAGGCATATCCCTTCTCAGTGTCCCTGGTAAAATCTACTCTAGGATCCTAGAGCATAGACCCAGACGCCTAGCTGAGCCACATTTGGATGAGGTCCAGTGTGGATTCCGAGCAAACCGAAGTACTCAAGACCTAATCTCCACACTCAGACAGCTGAGTGAAAAGGCCCTTGAGTATAAGAATGAGATCCATCTTTGTTTCATAGATCTGGAAAAGGCGTTTGACAGGGTCCACTGGTGAACCTCTGTCTTTGAGAGTAATTACACCCTCATGGACTCTTGAAATCGTCCATACATTTCCAGGGATTTCCCCTGCGGTGAAATATGTTGAGAATCCAGCATTGCACAATAAGCGTGGGGAAGTCACTTGATCTCCAGATGTAACCCTGCCTTGTACTTTGTTGGCTTCATGCTAGAGGATTTCACAATGGATCCATGATAGGCAGGTGGACTTGGCAGTGGCGTTGTATAGGACGTGATAATTCTTAGGGAGAGCCCAGAGAAAGAGCACATTTTTTTAGCTCTGCATATTTGGAGAGCCCCTCATGGATGGTGGGGAATGCACAGTATGCCACGAGTTTTTTCCTTCTAGCTTGGAACCAGATGTGAGGATCCTTTAAATGCAAGCCAGGCCAGGATAAAACACACAGGGAAGAAACTGGGGCTCATGACTCCAACTGAACACGTTTCATAATGGCAGAAAGCCACAGGAGAAGCCTAAATCTACCATGTAGATTATACCAAGGAGTCTTACTCTTGGCACTGGCGAAAAAGAGCGAGAAGCTCAGCACAGTGGCGTAGCGACGGGGTGGTATTGAACAGGGGGCAACCGCAGGATGCGGGCGCCAAAAAGTCAGGTGGTTTCTTTGCGAACGCATGTGTCCTATTAATAGACTCCGAACCTTGTCTTTCTCCCTCGATTCTGTCATTTTCGTCCTCAAATCGAAAACTTTCCTTTTATCGGCTATATGATCACAATTAATGTTTGTGAGCAGCTGAACGTCCTCTCGTAGGCAGAAAACCTATACACTACTTATCTATTTCCCGAAACCCATGTTGCACGGAAGCAACTTCGTTGGAGTTAGAGAGCAGAAGATTTTGAAGTCATTTATGAAAGATTTGATGATCTGGCATTTCTAATTGAGAGGCTGTCCGAAGATACAAAACCAAATACATGACACAAGAAACGTGACATACATTCTACTTCAAAGTGTTTTTAATTTAAATTTTATTGCTTTGCTTTATTTCTGGTATCAAATTCTCGGAAAAATTAACAGCGTACAAAAACATTTATAAGATCCATTAATGAACATCAAAGATGTGGCACTCGATTTGGAGTCTCTCGAAAGAGAACTTAACAATACGAGTGACAGTGTTTGCAAAGAAGCAGTTTGAATGTGAAGACCATGTGCAAAAATTGGGGGTTAAGTTGAAGGTCGACGTGTGATGCCCGGTGAACTAGCACAGGACATTACACTTATGGCAGAAGATGAGATTCCGCGAGTGATGAGATGCCTCGTAGACAGACAACTGCAGGAAATGCCAACCCGTTTCAGTCGACCGAAGAGTATAAACACAGAATTTGAATTCCATCTCAACAATGATAATCTTTCAAGACAAGTAATGCAGAAGAGATCCGTCAGAAATGCAATGATCTGGCAAGCTTTTATGACACAGACATTGATGGCAAGGCACTGTTTTCGGAGATATGTGATTGCAAGATACTACAGTAATAGCGAACTGATTCTGTTCCAACAACTGCTTCGAAATTATCTTAATTCGTGGTGTCTTACGGAATTGATGTATTTCCAAACTTACGCAACTCACTGCAAATTCTGCTAACGATTTCTAATTCAGTAGTCAGCTGTGAGTGTTATTTTAGAACACTAAAGCTAATTCTTTCGTATTTACGAGCGTTTATGGGACAGGAATGTCTGAGTTATATGATGCTTCTTAGTATTGACAGAGAAACTCTTGAGAACATTCATTTTGATCACATAATTGATTGTTTTGCGGGAATGAAGGTGCGAAAGATCGATCCGTAGTAGAAAATTATATATCTGCGGTGTACTGTTTATACTGTTAATAAAAAGCTTCTTAAAAAGAGCGGTTTATTTCTGTTCTTTTGTGTTTGAGTAATTTTTAAATTTCATATTTTCTCAATAATTCATACTATTGGTCTTAATATAATTTAAAATTCACGACAATGCTTGATATAGTCCTTTAAACTTTTCAATTTGTTTACAAAATGAGCACGTATTTTATCTGGCAGTGACCGACCGGGTGTGCATTTTTCCTGGCTCGCCTCGGGCGCTAAAAACCCTCGGTACGCCACTGGCTCTGCATCCCTAGTTAACTCTTTCAGTCCCAAGCAAAAAAGTGGGTTTGGCCCAAACAAAAATGGCCATACCAGTATGTTTTTATTGTTTTTGTTTGGAAATAATTTTTTTAAATGTTCATATTCATAAATAACAAAAGTCTATAATGGATGGCTATACTTTAAGAAAATAGCGTATTTGAGTTGTCAAAATTAGAAAACAGCCCTAGAAAGGATCAAGAGATACGAAAGCCAGTATACTGTTGATTGGGCCAAATGGGTCTAGCGGGAAGTACAGTATACTGGCTCTTGGGGGTTAAAGAGTAAAAGAACATCAACAGAAAAGGTGATGATCCCTTCCGATCACTGCTTTCCGGGGCCCACTCGGTGCTGAGGCCCCCTCCACTGTTTTTACAACTTGGTAGACTGGAACGTGACGCTTCCGGGTTTCAAATACAAATAATTTTACCTGTCACATTCCTTTCAATACAAACATTAAGTAACAAAAAACAGTAAAGCTGAACTTCCTAAATATTTTAAAGTTTCTCCCAGTTCATATTGCATTTCTAATCCTTAGCCTTGTGGAACTGACTTGGTTGGGCATGAGGTGATAAAGTGTGGAGTAGTTAAAAAAAACCTATAAAAATGATTTTAAATAAGAAGAAAAACACATCATTGTCTCGTGTAACTTTTCATAAAACTTTAAACAAACTGTGCATTCCGGAAGCTTTGACATTTGAGAAACCATTAAAAAAAAAAATTAATTAATGCATCTTTGAAAATTCAAGGAGATCAAATATCTCCAAGGCACATTTGAAACAGAAATTCAAATAACATTCCAAGTTCTATGGAATGGTGATCTATTTAAAGACAATTTAATGTGCTCTACTTCCGAGTTTCCTAAGGCATGCAAAATCCGGGTGTCATCATCGGAATTTCAGTTTTATAGACGAGCCGTTTCTTGGCATTCAAAGTATGTTTTTTATTTAATTTACAGGCTTGAAACTCATTTAGTGTTAATGCGTGTATTGTGAGATTTTTTATGCCAAGAAAGACATAGTAGCCATTTATTTCACGTGGAAAATATGTTACATTCTGTTGTGTTCACGAAAATTAATGATTCATTCATTTACATTTTTTTTGGCTCCTTGCGGAGTATGGGATCACCACTCCAGCTAGTCCCCTTGCAGGAAGCTCGCATCAAAGCATTTTTGTGCTCTGGAAGTTATGGTTTTTGTAACAATTTCTTGTACATTATTAGGTTGCCAGCCCCTTGTACATTCTTCTTCTTCTTCTTAACTTTCAGGCGTCAACTTGAATTTGTTCAAAGAAAGCAGCGGTCAGCTTGAGGCTATTTCTATCTCCATAGAGCTTTTCCAAGAACGGTACTGATGTCGGCCATATGTACTTTCTCTGTTTCTCATATGTCGGCCATCTTTGAAGCAGAGCTTCAGCAGTCATTTTATCGGTGCCGCAGTTACACTCATCTTGAGCTTGTTGAATAAATGATATCCCACTCTGTTGTAGCCCGTGTAGAGTCTGAAGATTACCACTTGTTCACTTCTGCTGAGCTGGTAATATGAATCATTTTGTGGTGGCCCGGATGCTCTGCTTCCCATTTGTTTCTGTATCTGCTTCTGATGAAACCAGGCACACGCTTATATTAGTGGCCTCTTACGACATACATGAGTGAGAAGTTGTCATATTCTTTCTTTGTCTCCCCAGACCCCCGGGAACTGCACGAGACAAACGTATTCATTATTCCTCAGCTCACCACAGAGCGTAGGATGGTCAAGAAACTGATGCCAAGCTTTCCTCTCCTGTGCCATCAGCTCAAGATTTTTCCACGTCATCCTCATTCCTTTCATGTCTGCTTCCACAGTTTTCTTCTCCATGTATCCTTCGGTCTCCCCTGCCTCACTTACCCTGGGGATTCCAGAACAAGGACTGCATTGCAGTGCTATCAGTAGGTTTATTTATTGTGTGTCCTATACATCGCCAGCGTCTCTTGTTCCACTGGAACTTGTCTACTTCGTGTTATCAGATCCACATAGGTGATTTCGTCATGCCATTAGGTGATGTTCGTCATACCATTAGGTGATGTCGTCATACCATTAGGTGATTTCGTCATACCATTCTAATAGCCAAACGTATGTTTACTTGTACGAGTAGTTTATTTTGTTTAGCTTTTCATTTAAAAGTACTTTCACAAACCGCTAGCATTACGCGTATGTATACTATGGGAAATAGTTCTTTAACCGGCCGTGGTTTTGCGGAAAGGTTGCTTGGGGTGGGGGAATAAACGGGGAGGGGGTCTCTTGTATATGTGTCTACAGTTGCGGAAACCTTAAGCAAGCGGAGCCAAGTCACGTGTTAGATTTATTTCACATTCTGATTTCTGTAATAAACGGGAAGTCTCACAACATTATGATTACTAGGCTATACCCACAGGCTCCCTTCCCCATGGGGGAAAAAAAAAAAAAAATTAAAACAGCGTTTATTCTCCCCCTGTTAATTTTTTTTTTTTTTAAATTAATATCTTATTCATAGAGGGGGGCTGTCGTAAAAAGGACTGAAATAATTTGGTCCGTAAAGAAACCACCGGATATCTTTTGTTCAGACACAAGACACTTGCTCGTTCGTGTCGGCGACATTTTCTTTCATTCCAAGTGTTTAGCGCTCCTGTTAGAGCAGCATGACCCGACAGACTCAACGATTTTGACCTGGCAAACTAGAGCAAAGCCCTCATGAGTTAGACCCAGACTTAAGAGGGATTACCTAACTAGCAGGGCTATACTCTCCCACCGTGGGAATATTAGGGAAGTTGAGGGAAGAGTGTGTTTTTTCTCCGAATCTCATACACTCTTTATTCTCATTTATTATATTTTGTTTTATTTATTTTCTCCTTACTTTTTTCTGTTAACTGAGACTGATTTCTTTATATTTTCTTGTGACATTTTTGTCTTTGTTTAAAAAATTTTTAAAAATCATTTTTACCCTATATGTGTTACTTAAAAAAGATTAAAATCCTTATAAATTTTATCAGAATATTAAGTTTTATGAAAAGATAAATTATGTTTTCTTCCAATCCGTAACCGTATCTTTTGTCAAGCTTTTTTTTCTTTCTTTTTGTTTTTGTTTTTTTTTTTTGACCCGAAGAAGGCTTTTTTAAGCGGCTTGTTGGAACTCCATCATCATCATCATAAGTTTCATTTTCCTTTTTGTTTTTATGGAGCATGCAGCCATCACTGCCGCTGGTCTCAATACCAGGTATCCTGCACGAATCATTCACATGCTCTAACAGCGGTAGTTTCCGTACCAATTTGTTTTACATGATTAAGTTGCCAGCCTCATGCGCATATTAATCGCTGTGGACGTGTTCTATCTTTGTCTCATCAGAGACGCTCCCCAGCACAATATGGGGGCATACAGGAGCCTGGCTTATAGTAATTCTGTAAAATCGCTTTTCTCATTTGTGATATAAAGTTTTCACCAGTGACTACTATATCTTCAATGATTACTGAGAAAAAAAATCACATTTAAAAAAAAATGTATCTCACACTATCCTTTCTCTCACTGTTAACCTTTTCAGGCGACCAGCTTCATTTTTTTTGGGTCCTGTTTTACATTTGCGCTTTTTTTCTTAACTTCTCCCTTGCCGTCGTCTGCCTTATTGGTTCCTTCCGTCAAACGTTCTCTAACTAAATATCGTTTGACATGTGTATGCTGTTCTGCACCCCACCCCCATATATAAATAAATCACAGTATTTTAGACAGATAGATAGATAGAAAGATAGATAGATAGATAGATAGATAGATAGATAGATAGATAGATAGATAGATAGATAGATAGATAGATAGATAGATAGATAGATAGATAGATAGATAGATAGATAGATAGACAGATAGATAGATAGATAGATAGACGGACAGGTAGGTAGGTAGATAGAACAAACGAACGAACGAACGAACTTTATTTTCAAAGGGTTGAGCATTGGGCACGCAGGCGCGTCTGACATTCTGCCCTTCCTTTCTCTCGTCTTTTATACTGTTTTCATTTATTCTCACATGCATTTTACCCATGAATGTCAAGGAATTCAACGTTGTAAAGGTAAAATAATAGCATACTCACTTTCACAGTATCTAATTATAAACATGAAATAAAATATGTTGAAAAGTAAACTAAGTATCACCATGAAATAAAATATGTTGAAAAGCACAAACATCATCATTAAACCTACATTCGATATTATATCATTTGTTGGAAAAATAACCACATTAGGGCAGATAATCAGAACTCATAAAGTATTCGAAAAGTCTACGATTGTATGAATAGGAACTTAGGTTATTATTTTTTAGGTAATGTGGAAGATAGTTCCAAAGATGAGCAGCAGAGTAAGCTAAGCTTTTCTTGAATAAGTCAAACCTAGGCTTGGGCACTTGTATTTTGTTAAGGCGTTGACTGCGTCTTTCATTGTATTTGAACATTGGCCACAGATATGCTGGAGCATTATGTGACAGGATTTTGTGAACAAATTTAGCTTTGTTGAACAGAAAGCGCTTTCTTAGAGGCAGTATTTTGAGATCTTTCTATAGATCTACATACTGTGTTTGGCAGTTGTCAGAAACTAGACGCACTGCACGCTTTTGTAGTGAATGGAGTCTTTTTGTGTTGGACATAAAACAACCATCCCAGATTGTGGAGCAATAGTCAAGGTTTGCTTGTATGTGAGATAAATAGAACAATTTTCGTGCATCTTCATCTAGGAAATGTTTGATTTTAGCTAACTGGTAAACTTTCTGTGCCGTTTGCTTGGTCAGTGCATGTACATGTGAGTTCCAATTTAGATGCTGGTCAACGATTATACCTAGAGTTTTATGTTCATTAACGTTTTCAATTAGTGAGGTACCAATGTAGATCTGAAGTGTTGCTTTCTCTGAATTTTGTAATTTTTGTCTAGTTGATATCAACATGCATTTTGTTTTAATGACATTTCTTAGCATGCGATTACCGTTGCTCCGCTTAATCAGATTATCTGTATTCTTTTGTAACGATAGTTCAAGTATTTTACAACTTTTATCACTCGTGTAAACAGTACAGTCATCCGCAAACAGATCACAGGATGAGTGCTTGATGTGAAGTGGAAGGTCATTAATGTATATGGTAAAAAGTACAGGACCAAGTATAGAACCCTGAGGAACGCCAGTATTTATTACTGCTGGGCTAGAATAGGAGTTACTTAAGAAACTACATGTTTTTTGTCTGACAGGAATGATGTAATTATTGTCATCAGTTGAAAGTTTACTTTTGGTGTTTCTAGTTTTATAATTAAAATAGCGTGATCTATCATATCTAATGCTTTTTTAAAGTCTACAAAGACTGCTCCACACATGTTATCGTTGTTAATATTTAGGTGCCAGCCGTCTATCATCTTAGTTATAGCAGTGTGACATGAATGTTCAGGCCTAAACCGCGATTGACTATCAATTAGCAAGTCGTTGTCAACTAGGTGTTGTAGTGTTATTTTATAAATGTGTTTTTCCAGTGGTTTAGATAGCGATGATATTAGAGAGATTGGCCTATAGTTACCAAGGTTACAAGTATCAGAGGAACCAGGTTTGAAAAGAGGATATACCTTAGCAACTTTAAAGTGCAACGGAAAGTAACTCTTTGCGATACATAGATTGTATATGTATGTTAGTGAATCACTAATAACTGGAGCAGCATAGCGCATTATTCGATTACTGATTCCATCAAGTCCTGATGAGTTATTCTCTTTAAGGCCTAGAAGATAGTTATACACTTCATTAACTGTCATATATGAAATGTCGGATGGGACTGTGTTCGTGCATTTGTTCTTACAGAATGCTGACAGTTGGCCTAGGTCACAAGGGGAATCTGGTATCGTAGATTTAAGACTGGTTATTTCTGCCTGAAAGTAATTGCTAAAGTCCGTACAAGTAAATGAAGTATTGGGGATTAATGAGTCTGGCGAATTTCGTTTGTGTGCTAGAGTGTTGATTGCTTTCCACATATCTTTACTGTTTGTTTTGTTCTGAATTAAGTTTTTAAAGTATGTTTATTTTTCTCTACGTATTAAATATTGTACCTTGTTTCTTTGTGCTCTGTATGTGTTAAAGTCTTCTTTTTTGTGAGCTCGATCTCGCTGCCTCATAGCTTCTAGCACCGCTTGTGTGATCCAAGGAGATTTGATCTGTCGTTTCACACGAACTTCTTTAGCTGGTGCATGGTTATCAAACACACAATGAAAGATATGTGTCCAATGAGCTATGGCGTCATCGGGATCAGAAAGCTGGTAAACATTGGCCAGAGGTGCAGCTCGCACATCATGTAAAAATAGTTCATGGTTGAAATAGATAGATAGATAGATAGATAGATAGATAGATAGATAGATAGAGAGAGAGAGAGAGAGAGAGAGAGAGAGATTAGATAGATAGATAGATTAGATAGATAGATAGATAGATAGATAGATAGATAGATAGATAGATAGATAGATAGATAGATAGATAGATAGATAGATAGATAGATAGATAGATAGATAGATGGATGGATGGATGGATGGATGGATGGATGGATGGATGGATGGATGGATGGATGGATAGATAGATAGATAGATAGATAGATAGATAGATAGATAGATAGATAGATAGATAGATAGATAGATAGATAGATAGATAGATAGATAGACTGGTGGGTGGGCGGGCCGGCCGGCCGACCGACCGACCGACCGACCGACCGACAGACAGACAGACAGACAGACAGACAGATAGATAGATAGATAGACAGATAGATAGATAGATAGATAGATAGATAGATAGATAGATAGATAGATAGATAGATAGATAGATAGATAGATAGATAGATAGATAGATAGATAAATAGATAGATAGATTATCCGGCAAACCTACAGTGAGACAGGCAGGACGACAATTAGTGTGAGAGATGAATGAACTGTCCGGGCCGATAAACAGACAAGGAGAGACGTAGACACAACCCCAAGCCGTCAAGAACAAACACTGGTAAAAACATTAAGAAACTTTCAACACCACGAAAGAAGGAACCAGGCGTGAGAACATAACCCTAAAGGTCTCTTTTGTCCCCTTCAGCACAGTTCCCAGCCATGTCCCGAGACTCGAAGAGTCATCTGTACAATATCTTTTTCCCGACCGGCCACAGTGACCACTTTGTTTCCATTCACGTTGGTACACACATTTGACGAGTCAACTCAACATGGCTGCCAAACATTCCTGACAGTTTGTTCCTGGACGAGCAGCAAACAGTTAAACACACGCACAAACAAGAGGACAAACACACAAACGGGGTTAGAAACGGCGAAATTGTTTGGTGTTCACAGTGAGTGACGTATTGTGTGCCATTTCAAGATTTGGAACCTTGGGACCATCCAAATATTTACTAGTTTCCTGCCGTTGTATCCCCTTCAATGCAGTTTCAATTTGTGAGTTGGTTCTGCCGGCAGTGTTTTCCTTGGCTGTAACAACCCGTCTGTGAGAGAGACACTTTCAAGAACTTAGACTCAACGTAATTCTTTTTTTTTTTCTTCTCACTATAATTTTTCTCACGATAAGCGTATACTTGTACCAGTCTAATTCTATTGGACATGGTGTCTTGTATTAGATTCGTGGGCACACGAAGTTCTGTACTTAATCTTTGACAAAATAAATTCTCTCCTTTTGTCTTCATAAACTGTTTTTTTTTTTTTTAAATAACTGCATATCTTTTGGACTACAAGTTCATGATTCTGATCTTAAAGTTCCTATCTTGAAGTATCTTATGTATTCTTATTTTTAGTTTTGTTATACAACAAATTATATAACATTTATAACTATTTCTTTCTAGTCATAATGTTTTCTCAGAAATTTTAAATTATTTAATTGTACATTCTTAATATTTGCAACAGATTTTCGTTGTGAATCTTGCCGTTCATTGAAATCTCAATGTTATTTTCTAGAACCATTTTTAATGGCTTCTCTTCTATTCATTGTTAATCCCGCGCACAGACATCAGAGGGCGAAAAAGCGACACATTTAACAAACAAGAAAAACAATTTACTCCTTCAAATCATTCAAATTACAACGAATATAGCAACATTCTGTCGTAGGACCATCTTGTACTTTGTTGTGTTTTTCCCTAGATAGAAAATCCACTCTGATTAGCATTGTCTGTTCATTAAATACTGACAAAGGAAGTCAGATGGTCTTTTCTTCAAACACTGATGAAGCAGGTCACAATGTCTCTGTCCCTACATATTTTTAAAATTTGTATATATGTTATTCTCCCATATGTAGCTAAATTGTCTATTCTTCAAACACTAACAAGGAAAGCCAAATTGTCTGTTCTTCAAACACTGACAAAAAAAGCCAAATTGTCTGTTCTTTAAACACTGACAAAGAAAGCCAAATTGTCTGTTCTTCAAACACTGACAAAGGAAGCCAAATTGTCTATTCTTCAAACACTGACAAAGGAAGCCAAATTGTATATTCTTCAAACACTGATAAAGAAAGCCAAATTGTCTGTTCTTCAAACACTGACAAAGGAAGCCAAATTGTCTATTCTTCAAACACTGACAAAAAAAGCCAAATTATATATTCTTCAAACACTGACAAAGAAAGCCAAATTGTCTGTTCTTGAAACACTGACAAAGAAAGCCAAATTGTCTGTTCTTTAAACACTGACAAAGAAAGCCAAATCGTCTGTTCTTCAAACACTGACAAAGAAAGCCAAATTGTCTGTTCTTGAAACACTGACAAAGAAAGCCAAATTGTATGTTCTTCAAACACTGACAAACAAAGCCAAATTGTCTATTCTTCAAACACTGACAAAGGAAGCCAAATTGTATATTCTTCAAACACTGACAATGGAATGCACATTGTCTGTTCTTCAAACCTCTGACGAAGAAAGCCAAATTGTCTATTCTTCAAACAATGACGAAAAAAGCCAAATTGTCTGTTCTTCAAACCTCTGACGAAGAAAGCCAAATTGTCTGTTCTTGAAACACTGACAAAGAAAGCCAAATTGTCTGTTCTTCAAACACTGACAAACAAAGCCAAATTGTCTATTCTTCAAACACTGACAAAGGAAGCCAAATTGTCTATTCTTCAAACAATGACGAAGAAGGCCAAATATTTTGTTTTTCAAACAAGACAAAGGCTGCAAGGAATGGAACTGGTCACCTTACCTTATAAAGGTGACTCTAGTTTAGTGGCCTCTAACACGTCACTCCCGTGCGGTCGCATCTGCTATAGAACTACCTTTATATTTTTTTTTAAACATCTTGGCGCTGGAAAGAAACTTTCGATGCAAGAGAATTTTACGTTTTTGGAATAGAGAAAAATTGACAAGAAACTTGTCGTATGAGCACATTCAATAGCCGATAGCGTATACATCATCATCATCATTATTTTTGTCCTTTTCACTTCTTATGTAGTATGGAGCCACGACCGCTGCTGGTCTCCGTGCAGAAGCCAGTATTAAGCAATCACATACTCTTGCATCAGTTACTTCTATAGCAATGTGTTTTACATGATGACGTTGCCAGCTTCATGCACAACCTCATGTTAATCGCCATGTACGACATGCCTGACGGAACAGTAGTCTTATTCTTTCTTCGTCTCATTAGCCCAACCCCCCCTCCCCCCCCCCACCCCCATTTTTAAATTTTGCCAGGACAGCGGTTGTATGGCCTAAGAAGGGAGACACCACAACGAAACCGAAATATCTCTCTGCCTCTCTCTGCCTCTCTCTCGCACACACAAACGCACACATATACATACACACACACTTTTCATGACGGTACAAAAGATTCCACATTCCGAATTGATCTCCTGGCATCCACTGCTACCACCGTTAACCTTGCTGTCCTCTTAGATCTCTTTATCAGGTGATTTGTAGGCGATTAAAGTCTGTTCAACGACCTCGGCTGACAAAGCCTTGGTCAGTTTAAGCTTGTCTTTGAGAGCTTGTATCATTTTGCTTGCGTGATAAAAGCACATTAAGTGATTTGTGAATCTTGAGCAGTTTCAAAGCCGTAACTTTTTTGTAGGATTAGGTCACGGACAACGGCTGGAATGCTGGATTGGTTGTTTTTGTGAAATATCTTTAGCCTCTTAGTTCCAATCCAGCTTTAAAGAAACAATTCTTTCATGACATGTTTGTTTTAAAATCCTTAAATTCAAGTGGAAACATTAAAAATACTTTGTCAACAGTTTTGTTTTCCAGAAGCCTTGGAGCGGAAACATCAAGAGATACTGGTTCCAGTCAAGTCTCAATGTGTCCGCCAAGTCGAAACGCTGCCAAACATTTAAAAAAATGGTTGGAGTGGGGTGGGGGGAAGGAAGAAGGGGGAGATATTGCTTGCACCGTTTTAGATTTTGTTTTTTTTTTCCCGCTTGATGGTGCATTTTTCCTTTGTTGCTATTACAGGTCATTTCAAAGTTATATATATATATATATATATATATATATATATATATATATATATATATATATATATATATATATATATATATATATATATATATATATATATATATCCGATTGACAGAGTGGTTAGAGCGCTGGTCTCTCGAGGTAAAAGTGCCGGGCTAGAATCACAGAACCGATACGCTTCAATCTACCCAGCTGTAAATGGGTACATGACTTGAGTTACGGAACGAACGAACGAACGAACTTTATTTTCGAAGGTTAAAGAATTGGGCGCGCAGGCCCGTCTAACATTCTGCCCTTCCACTCTCATTAATCTTACATACTATATCCTTTCATTCCCACATGATGCTTTAAGGTAGTAGGCAACCTTGATAGGGTAAAAAACTCAAATTTTCCTTTCAGAATCAAACAACCATGGGTATAGTGTTAGTATGGACTTAAAATTTTTGTCCACATAATGACCTCATTAATTATGCAAATTAGCTATCCAATATGGCCGCCATGGTGAATAAATTATACACCTTTTTCAAAACATCATAACTATGTTATTTGTACAAGGATCTGACTGAAACTTGGCAAATTGAATTATTATATATAGCATGAGGTCATGAACTAAAATGACAGAGATTGACAGAAAGGTTAATTTTTAATGAATTTTCAAAATTTATATTTCTGGAATGTTTGATATTTGTGCCTCATTATATATGCATGATGGTCATAAAACTAAAACTTTGAATTCAATTGTATCCATTTTAGGTCAGAATCTGTAAGATTATATGACAACCAACTGTTTTAAATGTCATGTCAATTGAATGTACAGATCCAGAGATTTCTTGTTTCAAATATCACCAATTATGTTAAAAAGACAATTCCGAGAAAACAAAGAAAAACAGAAAAAGAACTCACAAAATGAAGTTTAATGAGCTTCTGTTGAATAAAGGTCTTCTTCTACTGCAGTTGCAGTGTCTATGAATCCCTTTTTCAGTGCTCTCAGGGTCTTTCCATTGCAATGTCCTTACTTGCTGAATAGATCCTGTGCAGCGTTCTCATGTATGCTTTCGTTGCCATGGGTTGACTTGTGTTCATGTATATCGAAAAATTCTGCAATGCACTGTGGCCTTTCCCAATAGAACGCACAAATGCCACCATTCGCACATTTACTTCTTTGTGTTTGTGAGTAGCTGGAGATGAAACATCAGATGTATTGAAATTGGCATTCCATTCGACATAGTTTGTGCACTTGATACTGATTTCATGACAAAAGCCATCCCGAGTCTCTTCGACGATCTCACAGGTCAGTGAGTACTGATAACATTTGTCACATCTAAAGTTAGCGCATAAAAACCCAAACAGCAGTTTTACATCCATAAGGATAAACACATTTCCTCTGTTGTAATTTTTAGCTTGTTCTTCACTTTCTTGGACCTTTATTTTCTTTGCTGAGGAGCACAGAGGCTTTATAGCGTCACTATCGACAATAGGTGTCTCATTTTCAGGCAACGGTTTGTTGGTGTACCGATTTCCAGGGAACTTACTTTGTCTTATTTCCCATTGTGAACAAAAGAAGCTCTGCTAACTACTATTATACAGAATCAGTATAAAACTAGCAATAAATAGAGTTGATGTGGGTGAAAATGCACAATGCATGTAACAAATGCTGCAATTTACGATCAAAGCTTTCTAGACACACACTTTTGAAAAATTCATAAGAAATCATTGAGTGATTCCCCTTGGAAAAGTTATAAATATCTTTTTCCTGTTGCCTCAGTATAATTATAATTTCGCAGTTATTCAATTACGCACCTTCATGTTGGGTCATTATTCACATGGTAACCAACTATAAACATTGGTTGCTATGCAAATCACTCAAGGGGGTGTGTGTAGAAAAACACTGATTCCTATCATACCAGAGTATCTCTAAGCTTCTATGAATTATTTTTAGTACAAGAACATGTTGACGATGATTTAAAGCATGAAAATGAAAATTGTTGGATTTTTATTTTTTTAAATCTTTTGTGGGTAGCCTACTACCTTAAGCATTAATTTAAAGGCATGCAACATTATAAAGTTACCATAACAGCATTCATTTACAGTATGCAATCGTAATAAAAAAAATGAGCAGGTTTTTTTTTTTTAAACTAAAGGAAGCAAGGAAGGGAACTGGTCATCCCACCTCTCGATACTGGTTCCTATTATGGTGAAGTCTCTAACTCGTCTCTCTCCTACGGCAGTATTTGCTATGAGAGTACCTTTATATATATATATATATATATATATATATATATATATATATATATATATATATATATATATATATATATATATATATATATATATGTTAAGAGATTATGGGTGCGTTTGTTTGTAAGGCTCGGGTTCACGTCTCTTATTGTTGACAGCATAGGTTATCCATGATTGTGCCATGACTTGCTCTGATCTGGTGTCTATTATAATTAGGCATGAACAAGATCATAAATGAAACAACTATCAACTGGATCGACAAGTCTGAAGTAACGTTCAACGGTCCATACTGTTTAATAACGATGACATACGAATGCACGAAGAAAATCCATCATTAAATACATACGATCAGATACAGCCACGCAGCTTCCATCCAAGTTTCATGTTCTATCAAGACGTTTAAACCAGGCCCATGTTCACCATGGCCCTTAAACACGCACAATCAGTTCCTGACCCTTAAACACGTACCGTCAGTTGACTACTGACCTAAACGACTAGCAATTCCACTAGTCAGAAATACATCTATCTGTCTCAACGGCGAACACAGAGAACACCCAGTTCTCTAACAGTGCACATAATACTCTGCCTCCACAGGCTTGCACAATTACTAGCAGTTCGTGAATTGGAACACATCCCTCGGCCACTATGGCTGAAAATACAGAACACTCAGTCCACATACGTCTGCCTTCAATGCCAACACATTGGAAAAGAACCCAGGGCAACCCATGTCCCGTCATACTTCACCATGCATCTCATATTTACACTATCTTTTATGGGAGTGCTCTGTGGTGCTCTGCATCGCACAGCAGCTCCCAACACTACCCTCCCTTTTCCCGGACGAAAAATATGATTTTTCGCCGAAGAAACGGGTGAGAGCTACTAGTGAAAAAATCATGCAGTCTACCCATGTAAGCACAAACATGCATTGCCAAATATAAACTAAGTATACTAATAATATTCGAAAGAATGAATAGTACTGCCGATACTAATAACCATAAAAAACAGATGAAGTCCTGCATTATAATATATCTTAAAATAAATCAGAGGAAAATTATTGTCCTTCATAAACGTTCCCCGGAACAATATACCAATAACCACTGTCATCGATCAAGTCCGCAATGCACAACTAAACAATGCTAGTGGGAAAACTACTGTCACATATATATTCTTACTGTTAGTATTATAGTTAAAATCCGGTGATTCAACACACTAGTCCGTACAAAATAGTCAGGAAAAGCACATCACAATGTCAAAAAGCACTAACTGTTGGACACCAAGCGGGATAAAACATCTGAGATAGCATTGTCCTGGCCGGCTATTGGTAGGACTGTAAAGACGAATTCTTGGAGTAGTAAACTCCCTCTGTGTAGTCTGGAATTTGTACTAGCGGTTGACTGCAGATAAGTCAACGGCCTGTGGTCAGTCTGGAGAAACAAAATTACATCCCACGAGGTATCGTGACAACTTGTTCAATGACCACACAATCGCCAAAAGTTCTCGTTCTATCGTAGAATATCGTGTTTCCGCAGGTAATAACTTCCTGCTCACATAGCACACGGGATGCAATGTATCTTGTGAACACTGAAGCAACATCCTCCAATGCCCGTCTGTGACGCATCGGTCCTAAGAACACACAGTAAAGATAAATTAGGTAACATCAACACTGGTTGAGTAGAAAAAGCAACTTTGATCTTTTGCAAGGCATCATCACATTTCTTGTCCCATTTGATTATGTGAGGAGCCCCCTGTCTAGTCAACTCAGACAGTACGGGCACAATCGAAGAAAAGTGAGGGATAAATTTATGATAGAAATTTATGAGACCCAACATGCTCCGAACCTATTTCTTATTGCGAGGAATATCCAATTCCAAGATGCGCTTCACAATCTGTTCATCGGGAAATAACCTATTGAATACTACTTGATGACCCAAGAAAGTAATTTTTCGACAACCTACTTGTTTCTTAGATGGACGGACAGTAAGACCACGAGATCGTAAAGAAGAAAACAATGATTGAAGACCTTAACGTGTTCTTCCCACGAACCATGAAACAGACAAATATCGTCAATATAAGTAATAACATCTGACCTATCTCCCAGCAGACGTCGCATCATGCGAACAAAAGTCGCCGGCGCGTTCACCAACCCAAAATACATGAAATTCAACTGAAATAGCCCATAATGTGTAATAAAGGCAGTTAAAGGTTTGGCATTTTCAGTCAAAGCGATCTGCCAATACCTTTTAGAAAGATCTATTTTACTGAAATAACGTGCATTAGACAGAAGATCCCCCAAGTTAGGCATAGATTCTGCCACCATTTTCCATCTGAGAACTAGCCATTGCAGATTACTTGGCCATCTCTATCACCTCAGGATATCCCACACAAAAGAATGCCCATGTGGAACTGGAATCCAGACCCCAGAACACATTCTCCAAAACTGCCCAACCCATGATGACCCGCGACATGTGACCTGGCCAAGGGGTGCTGAGCTCCAGCAGAAGCTATGGGGCTGCCGCGCCGACCTGGTAAAGACTGTGGACTTCGTCCTGGCGACAGGCATGCAGATTTAGCATGACTACAAACTGAACGCAGAAGAAAAAGAAGAAGTAACCGTTATAATATTCAGCAGAAGGAAGTCTATACAAATCTTAAAAGACTTGTCTTTCTTCCTAATCAAGACCATATGGAAAGAGTAAGGAGACTCCGACGGTTCAATAATACCCAAACGTAACATCTCCCTAAGTTCCTTGTCAACTTGAGATCAATAATGAAGAGGAATTGTGTATGGGCGCAGCTTAATATGACGATTATCGCGAAGTTGAATATCATGAGATATGAGAGTTGTTCTACCCGGTAGATCAGACAGAATGTCGGAAAAGGATTCCAAAAGAGACAGGATTTGATATTCACAAGACCCATCTAAATCTGGATTTACCGTAACATCCTTCCGTGACTATGACGCTGACATAGGTATCAAAGGAAACCTCAAATAAATATCATCCATTAACACGCTATCAGATTCAATGAGAGCAGAACAGACACGCTGACCTGCCGTATCAGAAACAGAATCTAAAACAGGTGCTAACTCAGCAGGGCGTTCCACATAAAGCTTCAACATATTAACATGAAATGTTTTAGCCTTTCCTCTTACGTCAATGGTATTATCAACATCTGTACGTTTGTTCAAAACTTTAAAAGGACCCTGCCATGGAATAAGTAATTTATTGTCCGTATTAGGTAGGAGTAACCAAACCTTATCATTTTCATTAAAAGACCGCAATAAGCGGAATCTATTACATCTTAATCTCGATAAATGCGTTGGACTTTGAATTGTCCGAGATCCGAGACTACACGCATCGACCAGACGTTGTCGAAGATCAACAATCAATTCATAACTTGTTCGTGCAGGGTCGTCCTCAACTGATTCCCAAAAGAAGATCCTTAAGAATGCACATGGGCCCCCTAGGTTTGGCACCATATACTAGTTCAAAAAAAGAAAACGCTGCGCTTTCATGAGGGACCTCTCGATACGCAAAAAAGTACAGCGGGTAACATAAGATCCCAATCTCGTGGGCAAGCATCAGTAACTCTCCACATGAGTTGTTTTAAAGACCCATTTAGGCGCTCCCAAACCCTGTCGCTTTCTGGATGATAGGAACTACTAAAGCAATGTTTAATCTTCAATAATCTCGCTACCTCTCCCATTAACTCAGAAGTAAACTGAGTACCCCGGTCAGACAGTACTTCCTCTGTACCCCAATACAGCAAAATAACACAAACAAAGCATCTGCCACCACAGATGATGTAATCATCTTTAGTGGAATGACCTTAAGCCATCGTGTGCATAAGTCAACACACGTTAAAATATAGCAACCACCTCTATCAGACATCACTGACATCGATTCCATTATATCAATTGCAAGTTTGCAAAAGTGGCGTAACACTACATCAGTAACCTGTAATGGTGCAACACGATGTTTCCGTTTTCGTGCAACACTCTGGCATGTCGTACACGACCGAAAATAAACTGTTACATCTCTATTGATATATAGAAATGCGATGTCACCAGAAATAAAGTTCGTTTAATACCCATATGTGGTGGTATAGGAATGTCGTGTGTGTTCAATAAAATTATCGGCCTCATTACCTTTGGAACCACTATCTGTATAATAAATATAGTGTTTTTCTTGTAACAACGTGTAAGAATCAATTTCTTAATTTCAAACCACACCCGAGAAGTTTTAGTCACTTTTACATCTTTAGTCGCTGCCAACTCAAATAACGGTTTCAACATGGTGTCATCACGTTGTTTATCAGCAAAAGATTGCGGGGTTTCTGGAATAGTCAACTCTTGCGATGACTGACTTGCATCCGATGTACGCGTAGTTGCCATATCATCAGCAACCTGCTGAGCACGAGTGACCACATCATTCGCCGACAAAGGATGATCAGCGTTCGATATCATAATATCCTCTGGTGAACACTCCATAACACCAGGGATGTTCCCCAAAAGCAAATCCGTAATGGGATTAATTAAGCGACAGGCTCTAAATCTACCAGTAAAAAATGGTGTATCAATATCTATCTCAACCATTGGATAACATTCAACGTTACCACAGAAAGTAATGCATTTGACCGATTTACCAGTAAATTCTGATTTATCTAACAATGAACTACAGACACCGACCGTAGTACACCAGAATCCCTTAGAACATTGATATGTCTATTGTAAAGAAAACCCCTGTGTAAAGTGAGCCGACCAATGTACTCGCAAGAAGACATTGCATTCAAAACATGTCCACAAATTAACTTTGGTTGAGCACCTGGTTCAAACTATGGACGGTAAACACATACGTCTGCTTCAAGGCCACTACTTTGGAAAAGAACCCAGGGCAACCCCTGTCACGTCATAATTCACCACGCATCTCATATTTTCACTATCTTTTATGTGACACACACACTTAAAATGCCTATAACTCACAAATAACTTGAGATGGAATCTTGAGAAATTTTTTTGCAGGAATAGTGCAGAATAATGCGAGATAACTAATGAGAGTGCCATTAGATTATTATTTGTAAAGTATTCTATAGAACATTGTATTCATCATTTTTGGTCTGAAATATCTTTAAACTGTTAATTCCAATCCGAATTTAACGAAGCACACACTGAAAGAGCTGAAGTATCATATTAAAACTGCATGTTTCACTATTCCATTCGTAACAAGACAGAGAATACTAGTCAGTTGCTCATCAATTGGAGAAATGCAGTGTTGCCGGTGGTTGACATTTTGAACATTTGTGATTTTAAATGTTAAAATCCACAGTTGGAATGATGATTAAATTATCAGTTTTTAAAGTGTTTATACACTTTTTGGAAACACTGTATGTATCGCCCTCATCATTTTCCCTCTCTTCTTCATTCATAATTGTTATTACTGTTATTCCTGCATTTCTGTACATTATTCATCTCTTTTAAACTCTTCTAAATTATTTTTCGTGGCTCTCGTATGGTTATTTTCACGCAGAAAGTATCTGTACCAAAGGTAATTTTTAAAAACGTAGTGTTTCCAGTTCTTGCGGTACTGAGAACCTTGTCCCCATAGAGAGTAGGTCTTTTAACCATGGCTTTGGAGCAATGACATTTTTGAATTGCTCCGCTCCGGCATCTTTAGTGACTGCTCCAGCTCCGCTCCAGCTTTACTCCGGCATCTTTAGTGACTGCTCCAGCTCCGCTCCGCTCCGCTCCGAGCTCCGACTCAATTTTTTTGTCGTTCAAACTAGAAACGCTCGCGTAATTTCCTCGGGTCTCTGAGTAAACAGAGACAGAATATGCGCACTGCTCCTTTTGGAATTGTCGTAAAAAAAACCCACTGAAATGAGGATGTAGATGGGGCTGACTACATCATCATGTAAAACATACTGCTACGGAAACCATAACAGCAAGAACACATGAATGCTTTGATGTGAACTTCCTATTGGGGACCTGCTGCAGTGCTGGCTACATACTCCATTTGGCTCTTATAGAGCATGATGTCGTAACTTTTTTACGGCACTTGCGTCACTATTTTTAACGTTACGTTGTTTGATCTCACCATTCACGTCCTTTTCCACTGTATACGTTGCCGGTATCTTTTTTTGTTTTTCCTAAAAACCTAAATCTGGGCCTATCAAATTCAAATGTAATGACATCGTTAAGATATATTTCCATAAATCGGCTGTAAGTCATGTGAGCAGATTTTAATTTCTTGTTGATGTCATGGCTACATTACCTTGTACTGCTACTGCAACAAAATGTGTTTTCGTTACTGCTGCGAAAAGTAATTTTTTTGGTTTAAATTACATTTTTTTTCATAATGCATCAGCTTGTAACACATGTCTAGTAGTAATAATACTTAAGACTTAAGATTGATTAATTAAAAAATAGATAACATATTATATATACATTTCAAGTGTTTGGAGATGTCAGGACCCTTCTGCTGACTACTGCCTTTATTAGAGTCATTAAACCCCCAAAATGAAAAACACAGAATTATAAGTTAATATCTATATCTGGTCATTTATACAAGCAAAATGACTGAAACAAATACAAAACATTGAGGTATATACTAAAAACTTGCAATCTATGGCGGAAAAACAGTGAAAAAAGGCAAATTTTAGCTTTTTTGGGTATTTTGTTGCCCAAGATATCTCAAATGTGAGTATAACTTGAGTTATGAAATTTGGCTGTTTCATTTGTTAATATATGATAATGATTGTATACTAAAATAATTTTGATTGGTTTGATATCTGAGTTTTTTTTGGATTTTAACATACCAATCGAAAAATAGTTGAAATTTTTAAGGGGGGTATCTTAGCTATTTCTTAACAGTTTTGTAGTTTGTTAACATATATTTTTTATTTTAGTTTATTTTAATGAGCACTATGTGTACAGCATGTGGCCCAAAATTTATTGCTGTATCACTAATAGTTTTTGAAAAATCATGGGCAACGTGCCCACATTTGTGTGAAAAATTAGGTTTTGAGAAAATTAAGAAAAATGGGAGGAATTACACTTTTACACAAAATTTACTCACCTCAGTATCCCCCTGCTATGTAGGAATCATCTCTGGTATTTTCCTTTATTGATTCCATGTTCAGTGTCATACTTTACAGCTTACTTTTCATTAAATTCTTCATTTCAGCAGAAGTCTGAGGGCGAATGAAGAAGAAGAATATAACAATTTGAAACGTGGTGGAAAGATACTGGTTTGTTTTTAAATGAAATTTTTCAACAAAAGAACAATTCTAATTTACAGAATGCCATTGCTGCCAACATTTCTTCGTTTCCTCTTCTTTGGTCCTTGGTCACTGACTGACACAGCAATCTGTGTCCATCACGCGGTCTTGTAGGGCAGCAACAATATGTCTCCACTTTTCGCGGTCGACAGCCATCCTTTGTGTGGTGCCCCAGCTCTGGTTCATGCTTAGCATCTCTGCTTCCTCAGTTCTCCGCCAGGTGGCTTTTGGCCGTCCTTGCTTTCGCTTTCCTTATGGAGTCCATAGCATGGCACTTCTTTTGATGGTGTCCGGGTTTCTTCTGAGGATAGCTGTCAACGTTTAAATAATACAAATGTGTTGTCATTTTAAGTATAGTTTAAGTATATATTTTTGTGTGTGATGACAGATCAATTTGATCTGTCATCACACACAAAATTGGAGCCAGATTCCGACTCCCTGAATTATTAATCGTGACATACATGATCGTTTCTTTGATATATGCGCAGTGGCTAACTAAAATCATAGTACCCACACTGCAATCCCAAATATCATTTGGCTTTAGCATAATTGCTGCACATGAATGTTGGCGATATGTACGTATAATTAATAGGCAACACAAATAAACAAACAGTCTTCTTTAACTTTAACAGTCGTCATTTGCTACATGACGATAAAAACTAGAATGTTCTTAACAGCTACAAACATAAAAGATGAAATTTTAAAAATATTTTTAATTACATTGTCACACCTGTACCACCAACTTGTATATATAAATGAACAGCAAGACAGTGCTAAAATGTATCTTTTTTTTTTTTTTTTTTTGGTCCGGTTTTTGCCTTCTTCTGGCGAGGCGCATTTCTTACTTACTTACTTAGTCGTTCCCCTTCTACCGTGAGGTGTAGAGGTTTGGAAGAGAGAGCGCCAGACCATTCTATCAGCTGTCTTCTTCCTGGCCTGGTTCCATTCTAGTCCTCGGTCCTTCAAAGATTGTCTAATGTTGTCCTCCCAGCGGACTCTGGTTCGTCCTGGAGGTCTGGATCCCTGGCTCTTTGTTTCCCATGCTTGTCGTGGTAGCCGATCTTCTCCCATTCTGCAGACATGGCCAAACCATCTTAGTTGGGACTGTTCTATTTGGGTCTGCAGCGGATGTGATTTTAGGCCTTGACGGATCGTCTGGTTGCGGACCATGTCTCTTCTTGTTACTTCAACCACTTTCCTCAGATACCTCATTTCTGAGGTTTGGATCTGGCTTTTGTGGGTTGTAGTCATTGCCCACGACTCGCATCCATATATGCTCTAATACCCCGATGTTAAATAGAATAAAGGAAGGATGTTATAAAAGTATCAACTAGGGAAAAGTTGAGTAACATTGTATAAAAGCGAACCAAGATAATTGTTGGACTGAAAGTTAGAGGGAGTATTCATGCCATGTTCGTGATTGTGACATTTTGTGAATTCGTACTTACTGTGTATTAAACTGTTACCAAATCGTCTAAGCCGAGAGGTTCCTTCAATCATTCAAGGTTCAGTTAACCAGTTGATAGCCTTATTAATAATTGAAGATAGACAGAAGGAGGTATCCAAGAAGATTGATTTCCAGAATATTTGACAATGCAAACCAAATTAAAAATAAAAGAACTTCCACCTCTTTATTCAAACAAATGGACCCTAGACAACAAAATGAAAGAATTCGGGCAATTTCTCTATCCCTTAACAGGAGAGGAATAAACTGGGGGCTCAGTCCTGTCAAACAACTGGGAACTGTCGTCTTATAGCTGAAATAACTGATTACATCCTATCGGATAAGCCGTCCGATAACTAGCAGTTTGGTCTACTTGGGACATTAAGAAAAGAATTTTTCTTCTTTCGAAAATGAAATCAACTAAGACTGAACTATTACACTGAACTTCTACGCAGGACTTTTAACATTTGAGGAACGATACGATTGTAAATTTGCGGAAAAAAATGTACATTCACTGAATTTCACGATTGAAGATGACATGTAACGGCTGCTCCATGTAGATGCATCAAAGATCGTTGACCTGACCTTGAGGACTGTCAAGATTCAACGCTTCGACATCAAATTGATTCGGTTCGAACTTCACAACTCTTCATTCAAGATTTTAAAAACTGGCAAATCACGCAATTTTCGATCTTGAACGTTAAATGACAATCTGGCAATTTTACGTAGTGACGTCATCAAAGCCGGCAGACGTTCAAAATACCTTTTGTTCAACTTGGAATCAGGCAAGATTTTCGTCCATTTATGGGTTTCTGAGATCAAATTGAAGCACATACACACTGATTCCGTATCTGGAGAGGTTCTGAGATACAAGAAAGATAAGTAGAGCTATAAATTATCTAATGCGTGACATTGTTTGACCATTTCGAACACTTTTGCCAGTCAACACCTAGTCCGTCATACTTGTTATTTCATCTGCATGTTTATATGTACAAAGTAAATGCTCGCTATTTGTAAATTTTCTTCGGAAATTTTGCAAATGATGAGGTCCTATTAGGTTATTGTCGGTTGTCCGGTCAAAGAAAATAATAGTGGAATTTTAGTCTTTGACTGCATAACAGACATCATTATTTGTATAGATTGTTCCGTCAAGTCTACGTTATATATTTTCATGCACTAATTTACATATTAGGTCATTGTATGCACAGCTGTTTTTACTATCACTCTTGTCTCAGTGTGAAATTTGACGATTTGCTGTTTTCGTTCGTACTTCTGTCTTGTTTATTTTACAAGTAATTATTCTAATTTGTTGTTGCTTGTCAACAAGTATTTGTTTCTCTTATTCCCGTTAAATTTGTCGAGTAATGTACTGTAATTCGACATGTCTCTTTATTATCATCATCATTGACTTGTACTATTCTTCTTCACTGTGCTCGTCTTTCATTCTTGGCTTGTTCATTCCTTCATAAGGTATAAATTCAGTCAATACCATAATTTATTATACTTAATTAAGTGATATTAAGGGGAGATTTGTCACTTGTTGATTCGAATCAGAACACAAGATGTCGTCACTGTCAGAGTTTATTGAGATGGGTTTGCGTTTGGGCAAATCGGGAATTGATTTGGAATCATATGCTGATAAATATTATCATGATTATTTGGAACGTATGGAACGGAAGGAGCAACGAGATTTAAAGAAGCAGGAGCTTGATCAAGTAAAGGAATTGGAAGAGAAGAAATTGAAAGAACTAGAAGCAGCTAGAGAGTTGGAAAGGGCAAAAATGGTTCAAAAAGAAAAAGAACAAGAAGCCACTCGAATAGAACAAGAAGCATCCAGAGAACTAGAATGGCAGAAAATGGAACTACGTAAGTTGGAACTTCTTCAGCTGGATCAAGCCCACAGAAATGCTATAGAATTACAGTCATTGAAATTACAGGCTGATAAAGAAAAAGAGATTGAGATTGCAAAGATTAATGCACAGCATACTGGTGCTAATCCACAAGTTTCTCAGGGTAATAATTTTAATTATCCAAAAATTAAATTACCAAATTTTGATGATAAACGGGACTGTGTGGACTCGTTTATCATGAGGTTTAAAATGAGAGCTATAGATATGAAGATACCAAAAGATAGGTGGCCGATTATCTTTTCAGACTACCTCACAGGGGAAGCAATGCGTTGTTTCATGTCAATTGATGAAAAAAGTAGATCTGATTTTGATATTGTTGCCAATACATTGATGGCAAAATTTCAACTCACGGAGGAGGGTTTTCGATCCAGATTTCACTCTGCAGTTCCGTCCAAGAATGCAGATTTTGGAGAGTTCATCTCTTCTATTAAATTGTACTTGGGTCGATGGATAGATTTATCTGGTATCAATAAATCTTTTGATGAATTATTTGACCTAATGCTCAGGGATAAAGTTTTATCTACCTCTGGCGCAGATTTTGTTAGTTTTTTGCAGGAGAGAAAGCCAAAATCTATCAATGAATGTCAAGAACTTGGAAGAAACTACATGTCTGCACATCCAAACAAGGAAATTCGTAAGGTTTCCTTTGATAATGCATTACCTGTATGTGTTTCGTACCACGACGGAGGAGTAGGTGAACACCGTTCTCGCCCAAGGAGTGCAGAGGGCAGATATAGGAGTAATTATAGATCTTCCTTTCGAGGACGGTACAATTTTCCTCGTCGTCAGTTACCATCTCACTTCGGTGGGTATAGATATTCTAATTACTCTAACCGAGATCGTGGACAACACTACGGTAATAGCAGTGATGATATACATCACAGAGACTATAGAAGAAATTCAGGTGAACGCTTCAATGGAAATGGTAGGTGTAATTTTGATGGGGTAAACAATAAGCACGGCAAACAATGCAATCACAAACCTGATCAAAAAAATGATTGTAAACTGGCAAAAGGGAAAGCAGACCATGCTAACGTCTGTACCCCACTTTGTGATCATGATAGCCATGTTGAACAGGCTAATGCATGCATTGTACGCTCAAGCAAAGATAACAATTGCACTGAGTGTAATACACTTTATGAACCAGGTGCTAAAACTAGACTTTTGTGTGGCCATATTTTACCAGCTATGTCTGTTTGCGATTTTATTGGTCGCCTTACATTACACAAAGGGGTTATAGATCACAAACCAGCCACCATTCTTCGTGACACAGGATGCACGATTGTCGGGATACGGAAATCGTTGCTGGATAAATCATCATTTACAGGAAAGTCACTGAAATGTGTTACTTTTGGTGGTAACATTGAATGGTTTCCCATGGCAAAGGCGGAGATCGACACACCATTTTATTCAGGGACTGTACTCGTGTGTGGGTTGGAGAACCCTGTAAGTGACGTGATACTTGGTAACATTCCAGGTGTAAAAGACTGTTCACCTGAGGAAATTGCCGAGTGGGTCAACAAGCACCCATTGATGGCGAATGCGGTCACTACAAGAGCTCAGCATGAAGCAAGTATTTTGACCGATACATCTCCATCTGTCATGGAGGAGACGCCACTGAGAAATGCTCAGAACATTTCTCCGGCTATCTTTACACAAAAACAAAAAGAGGATGAATCTTTAAAGAAATTATTCACTTTGGCTGAAACAAAACAAATTAAGATCACTAAGAGTTCATCATATTGGTTTGAATTTCGTAACAATGTTTTGATCAGATGTTTTAAGAGAGGAGTGGATCATGTAAAGAAACAAATTGTGGTACCAAAAAGTTTTAGACCTTTAGTTTTAAATACAGGTCATGATGTACCTATGGCAGGACACTTAGGTCGTAATCGGACTTTGTTTCGAATTACTACAAATTTTTATTGGCCTTGCATCAACACAGATGTAAAAAGATATTGTAGATCTTGTCATACGTGTCAAAAAGTCGCACGCAGGGGTAAGAATCAGACAGCGCCCTTGCAAGTCACAGATGTGCCTGTGCGCGCATTTAAGAAACTAGCTATAGACATCATCGGTCCATTGTCTGTAATGTCGGATCGAGGTTCTCAATATATTTTAACGTGCATCGATTTGTGCACTAGATGGCCTGAGGCCATACCGTTAAAAAACATTAATACCATATCAGTTGCGGAGGCTTTGAACTTGATTTTTACAAGGATAGGTTTTCCTGAGGAAATACTGTCGGATAGAGGGACACAATTTAAGTCTGAACTTATGAGCGCGATAGAAAGCTTGTATTGCATAAAACATTCATTCACAAGTCCATATAGACCAAGTTCAAATGGGGTTTGTGAAAGATTTAACGGCTGTCTTAAGTTAATGCTTGGGAAGGTTACTGATACACACCCTCGGGATTGGGATAAGATTCTCCCATCGGTTCTCTTTGCTTACAGAGAGATCCCTCAGGAGAGTACTGGATTCTCTCCCTTTGAACTCGTGTATGGCGCGAATCCGAGAGGCCCGTTATATCTACTGAAGGATTTAATCCTCGGTACGTCTCAGGATGACGCAACTCGCAGTAGTTACGAGTTCGTTGTTGATTTACGACAAAGGTTAGTGGATGCATGTCAGATCGCATCACAGAGTATACAAACGGCAACTCAAAAATCGAGGTTGCTACATAACCAATCTCGTACCCTAAGATCATTTGTCCCAGGGGAAGAAGTCTTACTACTCCTACCCATTACGGAAAATAAGTTGTTAATTTCATGGCAGGGGCCATACAAAGTAGTGAAAAAGATCACAGATGTTGATTACTCAATTGATATTAAAGGGAAAATTAAAATGTATCATCTAAATATGTTGAAATTATACACACCAAGACCATCTGAATTGGTGGATGTCTTGGATGAGGTTCATCGATCCTCATGCGCTGTGGTTCAGTCTGAGGATGCTACATCTGATATTCCGTTGGAATTTACTTTACCTTCTATTTCTGCTCATGAGACGTGGCAGGATGTTTCTATTTCGTCATCACTTTCGCATTCTGAACAAATTCAGATCCGTGATGTTTTACGTTCTTTCTCTGACGTATTTTCAGAACATCCAGGTCATACTGACTTAATATCTCATGAGATTGTGATCACTGACTCTACTCCGATTAAAATCAGACCGTATCCTATTCCTCTTCACTACAGAGATAAGGTGGATAAGGAAATCTAAGATATGCTTAAAATGGGTATTATTTCACACTCTTCGTCTTCTTATTCTTCTCCAATGGTATTGGTGAAGACACCAGATGGATCTTTACGCATCTGTATTGATTTTCGGAAACTAAATCAAGTTACAGTCACAGATGCTGAGCCAATTCCAATTTTGGAAGATCTTCTTCCACAGCTGGCTAACGCGACATTCTTTACTAAACTAGATTTGGCAAAAGGATACTGGCAAATTCCGTTGTCTGAAAATTCTAGACATTTGACAGCATTTGCCACGCCAAGAGGTTTATTTGAATGGAATTATATGTGTTTCGGGTTAGTGAATACACCTGCGACATTCGTCCGCATGATGCGCCGTTTGATTGGCGATAGACCCGATGTCATCACATATATAGATGACATTTGTTTATTCCATAACACATGGGAAGAACATATTGTAGGTTTCAGTTCTTTGCTAGAACAGCTTAGAAAGCATCATTTGACAGTTAGACCTTCGAAAGTACAGATAGGTTTTCAGGAAATATCTTTCCTAGGTCATAAAATCGGTAATCATCGACTTTATCCTTCTGATAGTCTGGTGAATAAAATCCTGAACATTCAGATACCGAAAAATAAGAAAGAGGTCCGTAGTCTGTTAGGGCTCATTAACTATTATCATAAATTTATTCCGGACTTTTCGTCTATCTCTGGTCCTCTTTCGGAGTTGACGCGCAAAGGTGCTCCTCTTAAAGTAATGTGGTCAAAGAACTGTCAGTTAGCATTGGATAAGATTAAAATTTTATTTTCGAATCATCCTATTTTGATTCTGCCAGATATCCATGAACCATTCTATATTCGCACAGACGCTTCTCAGATGGGAATCAGTGGCAGTTTGATGCAACTTGTCGACGATGTACTCCATCCTTGCTTCTTTGTGAGCCGGAAGTTGTTTGCAGCAGAAAAGAAATATTCGGCGGGAGAAAGAGAGCTCCTTGCTCTCGTCTGGACTATATCAAAACTTTCTCGCTACTTGATCGGACGAAAATTTTACGTTGAGGTCGACCATCATCCTTTGACGTCAATGAAACCAAAGGCGTTCAAAAACTCACGTATATACAGATGGTTTCTGCTACTGCAACAGTTTTCTTTTGAAATCAAGCATATACGCGGGGAGGACAATTGGTTGGCTGACTTGTTGTCGCGATTTGCAACTCACCAGGACTAATATATTTCACATGGAACTTTGCATCCAGGTTTATGGTTCCACTTTGTTTGGACATCATAGTGTGTCTTCTGGACTTGCTATTTCTTCCGGATATATTGACTCAAATTTTACTGCAATTTTGGTTATTTAATAATTGCTCTTCACATTTTTATGTATATGTCTAAATACCTGATACTTCTCAGTAGATTGCTTGTATGCATGTATGTATCTTTACGTAAGATTGCTGGAAGTTATACCCTACAGGATCTTGCGCGTTTCCTGAAGTAAACGCTCGGGAGCGTGAGGGGTAATGTTGAGGCCACTTCATGGTGTGATTTTTATCGCGGTAAATTATTATTAGTGCCATGGTTTTATCACACCGTGTCGTACCTCAACTGAACGCAAGAAATACATGAAAGCGGTCGCCTGTGAGATGTGTATCTAGGTATGACAGAGGGGAGTTGGATGTGACGTCAGAGCGTCAAGATGTGTGCCTAAGACTGGCTTGTGTATCAACCATTATGTTGAAGCATATTCAAGAAATATTCATGGAAAAATGGTAAGCTTTGTGCTTTAAATGAGAAGCATGACAATATGCCAGGATTATAGTTGAAGTCAGTACGGGACGGTGATTATCAATACAAAGACGTGTGTTGAAATTATAATTGAACAGTGATAACGGGAGGACTCATTCCCCGAAGTTTATGGAATAAAGATTTGATATGCCGGGATGCTCAAACACCCCGATGTTGTTGGAAAAAGATATACTGAAGATTTGATATGCCGGGATGCTCTAACACCCCGATGTTGTTGGAAAAAGATATACTGAAGATTTGATATGCCGGGATGCTCTAACACCCCGATGTTGTTGGAAAAAGATATACTGAAGATTTGATATGCCGGGATGCTCTAATACCCCGATGTTAAATAGAATAAAGGAAGGATGTTATAAAAGTATCAACTAGGGAAAAGTTGAGTAACATTGTATAAAAGCGAACCAAGATAATGTTGGACTGAAAGTTAGAGGGAGTATTCATGCCATGTTCGTGATTGTGACATTTTGTGAATTCGTACTTACTGTGTATTAAACTGTTACCAAATCGTCTAAGCCGAGAGGTTCCTTCAATCATTCAAGGTTCAGTTAACCAGTTGATAGCCTTATTAATAATTGAAGATAGACAGAAGGAGATATCCAAGAAGATTGATTTCCAGAATATTTGACAATGCAAACCAAATTAAAAATAAAAGAACTTCCACCTCTTTATTCAAACAAATGGACCCTAGACAACAAAATGAAAGAATTCGGGCAATTTCTCTATCCCTTAACAGCTATTCATTGATTGGTTTTGAATTTCTCCATGTATTTTTTTTTTTAAAGTTCTCCACGTTTGTTATTTCCAGTGGATTACACGATAATTATTGTGCGCAAAATGGTACTCGGAATTTTTCCTTGTATCGTCTTTCCAAACGTGTAGGTGTTTAGGTTCTCATTTTATTCCGTCTCTAGATGAGTTAATTTTTAAAAATTTGTCTTGTCATTAAACGTGAAAATCCGTTGGCGCAAGGATTTATAGCAACATTTCCTCTCTCTCTCTCTCTCTCTCTCTCTCTCTCTCTCTCTCTCTCTCTCTCTCTCTCTCTCTCTCTCTCTCTCTCTCTCTCTCTCTCTCTCTCTCTCTTTCTCTGTCTCATTCTTCGAAAGTAATGTACTACTACTTACTAAGTAGTTCTTCTACCCTGGGGTGTAGAAAACTGCTAGATAGAGTGGCATTCAATCCCATCTGCTGTCTTCCTCCTGGCCTGGTTCCCATCTAGTCCTCGGTCCTTCAGATATTGTCTGATGCTGTCCTCCCAGCGGACTCTGGGTCGTCTTGGAGATCTGAGTCTTTGGATTTTGGTAACCGATCGTGGTAACCGATCTTCTCCCATTCTGCAAACATGAAGAAACCATCGCAATTGGTACTGTTCCACTTGGGTCTGCAGGGGTGGGTTTTGGGGCCATGGAGTATCGTCTGGTTGCGGACCATGTCTCTTGTTGTTAATTCAACCACCTTCCTTAGATACCTCATTTCGGCGGCTAGGAGCTGGCTCCCGTGGGTTGTAGGCATTGTCCATGACTCGCATCAAAAAGTAACGTACATGTAGTAAAGTTATCTTCTCGTGAATGACTTTTAAAGTAAGAAATAAAGAAATACTTCAAAATAGCATCACAAGGCATTTCCGTACTGGAATACCCAGGGTAAAAGATTTAGAGAGAGACCAAACACTCACACACTCAGACACGTATCTCTTTTTCAACTGGTGCTTGACAAAAAGAGGATCGAAGGAGTAGTTGTTGCGTTCGGGAAGAAAGGTGCATCGCTTTACACGCCCAGACGCGCTGTTAGAATTTCCCATAGCGTGTTGCAGAAGAAGTGAAAGACTAGCAAGTAGATAACCTCACTGATGTGCCTAATTCTCGTTTCTTTGCTACATATCTACTTTGTAAGATAAGATTACATAAGAGGCGCCTGTAACATTTTTATAACCTTTCATCTGATTCAGAATGGCTGCCAGGAAACAACTGTCGCGAACGTCCCTAGATTAACTTGAAACGTAATAACATTATTCGCTGCATGTTTTATAATATTCATTATTGTCCGTCCGCGAAGCGATGACATTTCCCCGTGTACATTTATTATCAGCAAATTATAGCAGAAATCGTGTTTTTTAAGCTGCCATTGTATATTTGTCAACAGTTGCCTTAAAGAAAAATAACTTTCCGAAATGAGGACACATTTCCTGTACGCATCTGAGTGAGAACATATATGTGAATAACTGACAGCGTCAAGGTTAGTTTAAGACAGGGTTTCTTAACCTTTTGTACCATGGACCCCTGTGATTGTCCGATAAAGACCATGGGCCCTTTGATTTCCACGGATGGCTGTGGGCCCTTTCTGGAAACAAATGCATAAAAGTATAATAAAACAACTTTACATTTAAAAAACATTTTAGGTTATACACACGGACTCAGACACCCTGCCTATGTTTAAAAAAAAACCAAAAAACAATCACTTATGCAAACAACAACAGATGAAAAAGCTTTGATGCGGGACGGACATCGGGAATTAAAGCGAGAACAGCCTTTGCTAGTCTAAACAACATCTGGAAGTCCTCTCAGTACAGCACAAACACCAAATTAACATTATATGAGAGCTGTGTACTTTCTGACCTTCTTTATGGTGCGGAACGCTGGAGAGTAACTGTCACAGGTTGCCTCCCCTTGCTCTGCAGTAGTGGTCCAACATTGGCTAAAACCTAGAGTATCTAATGTGGGTCTTCAAAGGTGTCTACCTTCGCACAAGATTACTCCAGGCAGATTTGTAGATAGAAGGATAACGATGCTTCTACCTCGGCGGAGTATCCACAAGATATTTTAGAAGTCCAGAACAATGCTGAATGAGTCTGAGCATGTTAAGTTTGTATCTGACTCGCCACAATTTGTGAAGAAGTAAATTGTATTATTTAGCTCGTTCAAGTCCCCAGCTGATTTAATTCAGCGAAATTCCTCTTATTAGCTATATATATATATATATTATATATATATATATATATATATATATATATATGTGTGTGTGTGTGTGTGCGCGCGCGCGTGCGTGCGTGCGTGCGTGCGTGCGTGCGTGCGTGCGGGCGCGTGCGCGTGTGCGTGTGTGTACACGTGTGCCTTTTGCTCTGGAATAATTAATTCAACTATGAATTTGTCAAAATCAACATGTACAAATTTAATGATCAATTACTTTAACATTTGTAAATAAATGTTCGTTGGTGATTTAAAAAAAAAAGGTTTCTTTATTTAGAAATTATTTAGGCTTGATAATTATTGGCAAATAAAGTTAGGTCATGTTTGGCCTGTTAAAATTGGGACTCGCCAAAATGCTGGAGTGCCGATGCCGCTTTTCAGTAGATTGGTCTCTGTGGTGAGGACATGTTTCCAAATCAGTTCAGGAAGTAACCTCTCATAGTCAAGGCAAGAATTTTCACCACCAGTGGAATGCAGGTTTACAAATGTCGATCCAGCTCTTGAACAATAAAATAGTAGCACAGCAAATGGTCTCCCCGGGTTATACCACAAATAGTCGTGTCGCCTCGTATTGGTACCACAAACTCAATAATTGAGAAATCTTAGACTTCTTGCTCAGGTAAATAGTCTTGGCAACTTTATATAGATGCCTAGAACATACATCGGGGTATTTAGTTCTATTAACTAACTCTGCGAGTTTGTGAGTAAATCCTGTATAAGTCCGGTTTCTGTCTGAATAACTTAGGGTTTCCTTGCTGTAGTGTTCAGAAGTGTTCCTCTAAGTCCAGTACTATATAAAGTCAGAATATTAACTTCTATTTTCTCCTATCTTCAGTCTGAGCTGTCTACTTGACGATTCGGGAATGCAGTGCCGTTTGTCTAAAAAGACCTATATTGTATCTCAGACTTCACCCACGCACTCTTGTTGTTTACTGCTTGGCAACTCCAAATCACAGCGATTGTATATAACAACTCGAATCGCCAAACCAACGGCATTCAAAGTACATGTTATGATAGAGTAGGGTTTATAAAATTTCCTGCATGACTCCTACGTTTGAGAATTTACACAGCAACTTTCCCATACATGGAATTGTGATCTCCGTAAAGTGTTGTCACAGTTTACTAATATCATACTTCCCGCTCACTCTTCAACATGTCTTCCAAGATTGCGTTTATCTATAATCACCTATCCCAAGTAATTCAGAAGTCTGATTACTTACTTTATCAGGCTCTGTCGATCTCTTGTATCACATGACTTGTCGCAATCCGACTACCTGACTAGACAAATCGTGGTCTATACAATTAAACCCGTATTGCAAGTCCATTCTACTGTCGGATTGGAAGTGATTATGCAATCTTGAACAAGCACTTTATGCTCGCATTTACCTGGAGTCAATGTGGAATTATCACGTTTAGTGATTCAATTAATCACTCAGGGATGGGCGATTATCTGGCCCTGTCATGCATTGAAGCGTGAAATGTGAACAATGATAGTGGGAAAAAAGAGTAACACTTCTGAGTAGAAGATACGCACGAAATTATGTGCGTTAAATATGCCGAAATAATAGATAATAAAGGCGACGAGAGCAAACTAAGAAAAAGCAAACGAGCCATAATGTTACAGTAACAGAGAAGGAAATGTTGTAATTGTCCTCTTTCAACACGATCTGCCTAAGGAAAATTCTCCAAATCTTTTGGCCGAATACCATCACCAACCGCGAACTGCTTACTCGGAGCAAACAAGAGGACATGCACACTATCATTGCTGGAGTTGGGTTGGCCACGTCCTCAGAAGAGACCCCGACGCCATGGCAGGAACTATGCTACGGACCTCTGAAGGAAAGCGAAAGAGAGGCCGACCATAAACAACTTGGCGGAGAATTATGGAGGCCGAGATGCAAAGAATGAACCAGAGCTGGGGCACTGCACGAAGGATTGCCGACGACCAAGCAAAGTGGAGGCAGTTTGTTGCTGCCTTACAAGACGCCATCAGGCGTAATGACCACTGACTGCTTTGACAGTTGGCGGCTAAGGATCAGAGAAGAAGAAGGTGAAGACACGGTCTCTTAGTTTAAGCGCTGGTCTGTCGCGGCGAAAGTACCGTGTTCGAAACGCGGTAGCGTCACGCTCCAGTCAACCCAGCTGTAAATAGGTACCTGTCTGCTCGTGAGTAAGGGAAGAAAAAGACAGCAAGGAAGAGAACTGGTCACCTCCCACCTCTCGATGCTAGCTAGACCTAGTTTAGTGAAGGCTCTAACACTTCACTCCCTACGACTGTATCTGCCATGGGACTATCTTCACCATTCACGGATCCCCCAAAGGGCCCATTCACCACAGATTAAAAAAAACCGGTTTAAGATAAAGACATTGTGCGAGTGTGCGTGTTTTGGTAAGTTGTAGCTACGACTGTGCTTGTGGATTTTGAGATCGGTGGTTTGATGGCATGACGAAGGTTTTTCCATTTTGTGGCCGGCCTGGTGATACGATTTCTTAAGGATGCATGAACAGGGGAAATAACTCGTCATTAAATCTCATATAGCAAGCCCCGTGTAGTTCATGTGGGTCTCTGGTGAGACAAATAATGAATAGGACTACTGAATCATGCATGTCGTACAAGGCGACTAATATGAGGTTGTACGTGAGTCTGGCAACCTCATCACGTAATACAAATTGAAACTTATACCACCGCTGCAAGGGCATGGGACTACTTGGTGCGGGCTTCCTGCAAGGGACCAGCTGTAGTGATGCCTCCGAAAGGGGCGCTAAGGAAAATGTCGAAGAAATCTCATATAGGTCCCAAGTTAAAACTATATCAGTTTACATCTCCTCTCGCTGTTTTCATGTTAAAGAGCGTCGATTGGCAGAGCGGTAAGAATTTTGCCTCGATAGCCTGCGTCTTAAATACATACTCTCCTAATACTGTCTTGGTTCCTTCCTCGCGTGACCGCTACATAAAGTTGACCATAAGCAAAGACTGCTTCTGGTAGGGATACACTTAAACAGGGTTGGCTCTTGGGTGATTTGCTGTGTTGACTGCCATGTCAAAAGCTAAAACCACAGGAAACAGACGTCTCAAATTGACAGGAATGCTTGCATCGCTTTGCTCTTAATCGGTCAATCAATAAATACCCTTTAGCTCCCCGAGGAGCATAGGCCTTCAACAAACACATGCCAAGTCTTCCTGTCCTGTGCCATCTGCTCAAGTTCTTTCCATGTTTTCCTCATCATTTTCACTTCTGTATCCAGTTCTCTTCTCCATGTGTTTATTGGTCTACCTCTGCCTCTCTGTCCATGTGGATTCTAGAACAAGGACTGCCTTGTAGTGCTATCAACAGGTTTCCTCAATGTGTGTCCTATCCATCGCCAGCGTCTTCTTTTCAGCTCTTGTTCCACTGGCACTTGTCTGGTTCTTGTCATCAATTCCACATTGGTGACTTTGTCATACTACGAAATATTAATTATTGTCCTTGTCACGGCGCTATTTCGCAGTGACGAAATATCAGGTTGGCAACACTGAGTTTTGGCAACATTGGGATAACTACCCACAAGTCATGTGATTAGCGGAAGCGGGAATTTTTAGGCGCCAAGATAGAGATTAGTTCTCTAGCCGCGTCCGGGTGAGGACGTACATATGTTTTCCCTTGCCAGCATTCTTGCTGAGAAGTGTGCCATGAGATGTGTATTCTAGGGTTTTGCCTTCTTGCGGATTAAGTGGATCATATTGTGTAATGCTAGTTTTGGGTGTATTATCTAGTGGCATTTTCTACATACCGCAGAGTACAAGTTGTCTATGATTAGAGTATTTCCATTGTCATAGATTTTGGCCGCTATGGTGAGCGGTAATCAGTGCATGGCTTGTACCGGGCCGTCATATTGTTTTGTATGAGGCTAGTAGATAAATTTATTGAGGCAAGTTTTCTCTGGTATTGATATGTGTATTTTATATGTTTGTTAGTCGTGTGTGGTGGTAGCGTGTGCATTTATTCATTAAAGGGAAGTACCTGTAGAAAGTATTAACCTTTCATTGTTAGCCATTATATGTTGTGGTCATGCTCCTAGGGAGCGAGCCTATAATTATTAATATTGTGTTATGATAAATCCACGATATATTTTGGTGCTGAAAACTGGGGGCATCGTCTAAACGGTGTCTACAGTATAGATTATATTGGACAGCTAAGGGCTGCATCCGGCTTTTGTGAGCCAAAAGGCCGTAGTGCCTTCATTGTCACTAGAAAGTATCGAACTTTACACATTATACGCATCACCGTGCCAAAGAACATTAGTATCATGAACGCTATTTTCTGGCACATAGACTTGTGTAGTCTGATTTTCTGAACATTATTGGATTTATGATCCTGATTTTGTGGTGGAAAGTGCTGTGGTAGCACCGGGTGGAACATTACTTACGTTTTGGATACTTCAAGTGTGTGGAGACCTGATAGTTTTGTGTTCATCTTCATCATCGATGCTGAGGAGCTACGTGGCCAAGCAACGCTGGACCATCAGTTAAGTTTTTGTTTGTAAATCTTTGTATGATTTGTTATATTTATACTCTTCTTGTTTTTCCTCTAAATTCTGTTTTTCTTCCTCCAAAAGTTCCTTTTCTGTCTATCCACCTGATACTACTTATCTTTTAGTGTTGTCCTCTGGAGTAGTGTGACAGTTTTGTCGGGGTCGTGCTAGGTTAGCAACAAGCTTTCTTCTGTTTCTACGTCTGTGTCTTGTGGTTGTTTATTGGTTTGTTGTTGTTTTTCTTTCCGTTGGTTTTGTGCTTTTTTCTCGCTTTCTTGGTAGAAACTTAGTCTGTATCTGTAAATGAGGTTAGTTAGTTAGGTGGGATCTTTCACTATAAGTTCCTATTTCTTGGGGTCTTTACTATTATATATAGAATAAGTCTTGGATATGTTATAGTGATATCTTTGTTTATATGTTAATTAGTTTATATTGATTGGTGTGATTAAGCTGGTGGCTAGAGAAAGTGGTAGCTCTCAGCACTTCATTGTTAAGTGTAGTTGTTGTTTAGTTTGCTGTGTTTAATGTTATATTTGTGAGTTCAAGGGTGGACGGGTGGCGAGTTTAATGCTTCCTTTTCTCACATGTGGGAACAGATTGGATTAGACTGATTTCTTTCTAGGGTGTGGCTGTGTATGTTTAGTGGTGGAGTAAGGCAGAAGTGTTTCCTGCGACTGCCCTACTTTACATTCCAAGCCCGGTTGTTGTTAGGTGTACCGGTGTGGTTTGTATTTACATTGTCTTGTACATTCAGTAATTCCTGTGTTGTGTTTAAGTGGTGTAATCTCTCGTTCCTTCTTGATATTTTGTGAATATGTTTAAAGGTATCCCTTGTTTTCGTTCGTTGTCAGTCACGTGTTGTATATATCAGTCTAGTTCTGCTCTGATCTTGTCTATCATATTATTCCTCGTGACTGGGATTTAGTGTAGTGTTTGGTGTGTGTCTTTTCATCTGTGGAGTGTTCATTTTGCCAGGGTAAACATTTGAATTAGTAGTATATTTTTTAGGGATATATTGTCAGAGTACTGCACCAGTGTGGGTGCCAGTAACAGACTATGGTGTAAAAGCTGATTTATTGTTAAACTTGGTACAGTGGTGTCATAGCACCAAGAAGTATTATCTGTCGACTATAGTAAGTATCTTTTAGTGGTATCACAGAAACTATGCGGTCGGAAGGACCAAATCTACAGAGTAAGGAGACAGTAGCCAAGTGGCAAAGTAAGATTATATTTATACAATAAGAGGTAAAGTGGATTATGGGCATACATTGAGAGGTGAGGTAGTTTATACTTACATGCATATATTTGTAAATTTGAGAAGTGATATTACTATTTACATATCATTACAACAGACCTTGTAAGAAGAGAGGTATCTGTTCATATAAGCGAGGTGGTATAGGGTACATGGTAGTGAGCAGTTGCACAGTGAAGTAATATTGAGTAGTACGAGTGGACATCATGGACTATGATAGTTTCATGCGGTTAGGCAAGGAAGCTGGGTACACAGGAAAAGAATTGTTGGATTATGCCAAGGCAGAATTCCAATCAAAAGAGAACCAGAACGCCTTAAGAGATGCTCGTGCTGAAAAGTTAGAGCTCAAAAGAAGAGAGTTTGAATTACAAGAAAAGAAGATGAAAGAAGATAGAGAGTTAGAATTAGAGAAGGAGAGAATGAGAATAGCTCTGGAAGAGAAGAAGATTTATAAGGAAATACAATTAAAGAGATTAGAGGTGAGTGCGAGTGGTCAGAACTTGACTCCTGGGGGGTCTCATCGTCCCTTTAGGCTGCGGCTGCCTAATTTTAATGATAAAATTGACAGTTTGGATTTTTTCCTTGAGAGGTTCGAGGATGAATGCGTTGCCTGGAAAGCCGACAGAGATCAGTGGCCATCTCTGTTATCTACGTTGCTAGTGGGGCCTGCGATGGAGACTTTCTATAGCCTCCCGCTGGAAGAAAGGGCGGATTACGACAAAGTAAAGGAAAGGTTGCTCCGGAAGCTCCGTCTGACGGCTGACGGGTACCGGACGCGTTTTAGAAACGCGATGCCAAGTGCAGACCCAGATTTCCAGGACTTTATCTCGAAGATAAAACTTCTGCTTAATCGATGGATTGAGATGGAGGGGATCATAAACGACTATAATGGCTTGCTAGATTTGATGCTACGGGACAAAGTGCTGTCCTCGTGTTCTACTGAGATGGTAGCGTTTTTCCAAGAGCGCCAACCAAAAGACATTGATTCAATGGCTCAATTGAGGCACCATTATGTTCTGGCCCATCCGTCAGACGAATTAACTGCTGGTGTCGGCAAAGTTCAGCACCAACCATGGCGAAATCAGTCAGGCGGTGCAGACAGGTTCCAAGAGCAAAAGGACGATAGGTCCTCCAGTCCCTATCAACCACGCAGAGGCAATTATAGTAACTTCCGATCCCATCGGAATGGTCGGCCGAGTTGGCATAACTGACAATTTAAAAGTGATAGCTACAGAGGAGAGTGCCAAACGCGAAAGCAGGTACGCTTCGATGAGTCACGGGACGAGGATCGGTTTTGGTATAAAACAAAACATCCCAAGCAGAGGATTGGTTCATCAGAGAGTCGATCTTCCGACTTCTATGCGCGGTCGTCACCAGCTAAAGGCACCAGTAAGAGTCCACGTGGTGAGTCAAAGAGGGAGCGCCTGTGTACCAATTGTGGTGGCAATAATCATTGCGCTGACAGGTGTCCTACCCCAATCGAACACGCGAATTCCGCGTTTGTGTTGGACACTCAACAGCGAGGATTGTGTGGGGTGTTATCCTCTGTTCCATGCGAACGAGAAGATAGTGCTACACTGCGGGCATGCGGCACCATGTCTGTCGGCGGTCAATGAGACTGGCAAGGTAGCTCTCCACAAGGGCATAGAGGAGAAGAAACCAGTCTCAGTATTGAGGGACACTGGATGTACCACAATTGGGGTGCATCGGTCGTGTATCGACAAGTCCTGTCTTACAGGCAAAACGGTAAAGTGTACTACATTTGGGGGCAAAGTTGAGTCGTACCCCCAGGCGTGTATTAATGTGGACACCCCGTTCCTGTCAGGTGGACTGAACGCATTGGCCTCGAGGACCCAATTACCGATCTGATCGTCGGCAATGTACGGGGAGTGCATAGTGCCATGGGTGTGGCTGGAGCAGAGGCTCAGAAACACCAGAGTTCCGAGGCGGACTATCAGGTGGTCGAGGTATCGCCACATGACAAGAAGGTACATCTGTGACGTGGTTCGTGGCATGTGCCAAGTGACATGAATGAGAGCAGTAGAAACATATACGAGGGCCCGATAGCTGGCGATCGCACGGTTTGGGTTCGTAATGTTCCCCTGAGTGCTAGTTGGCGCACACTCAGACGAGTGTTTAATGAAGTCGCGCCTGTGAAGTTCGTGGAGGTATTGTCATTGCGGGACAATACCAAAGTTGCACGTGTGACTTTCGCGAATAGGTGGGCTGCGCGTGATGCAGTCAGATGGAAGCACATGTCGTTGCTCCATAACCACCTGCTGATAGTTCAGCAATAGTATCGAGATGGGTATCGGGGTCGCGTTCAGTAGGGTGTTTCGGTTAACGCGAACTGAACCTTAGAGTCTGACCCACGCAACCAGTACTATTCTTATGAATATAAGTTGTTCTGTACAACTTTATAATGTATTGAGTGTCCGTTGGGAAGTATTTACATGTGTAAGTTGGTAGCAATGAATTGCAACCACAGTAGAGACGTTTTATAATCTTTAAAGATCGTGTTGATGCTATACTATGTCATGCTTTGTAATGGATGTATCATGTTGTCATACAGGCAATTTGCTCTATAATCGAATTTAATGTATATCTAGACCATGTTTCTAACGACTGTTGATGTTATGAAATTTTCTACTATTATGGGTGTATATATCAGAGTATATATAAATGTATTATGCATTGTGTTTTGGGTGACCAGGGGTGGACAGCCGTTGTTATTTTTCACGGCTGGCAAAACCTTGAATAACTTACGTCATACTCAGGGTGTGTTTTGTGCGTAGGTGGAGAAGGCAGGAACGAAACTGGTGGTGGAGAACTACGGCATTCTCTAGTCAGATGAGGAGATGCTATGATGGCATATGTTCGTCCATACTCCGAAGGGGGTCGGGCGAAGCTCCTCCGGTGGGAGAAAACTACGTTTTCTTTCTTGGGGGGGGGGGGGGGGGGATGTCACGGCGCTATTTCGCAGTGACGCAGTATCAGGTTGGCAACACTGAGTTTTGGCAACATTGGGATAACTACCCGCAAATCATGTGATTAGCGAAGCGGGAATTTTTAGGCGCCAAGATAGAGATTAGTTTTCTAGAGGCGTCCGGGTGAGGATATACATATGTTTTCCCTTGCCAGCATTCTTGCTGAAAAGTGTGCCATGAGATGTGTATTCTAGGGTTTTGCCTTCTTGCGGATTAAGTGGATCATATTGTGTAATGCTAGTTTTGGGCGTATTATCTAGTAGCATTTTCTACATACCGCAGAGTACAAGTTGTCTATGATTAGAGTATTTTCATTGTCATAGATTTTGGCCGCTATGGTGAGCGGTAATCAGTGCATGGCTTGTACCGGGCCGTCATATTGTTTTGTATGAGGCTAGTAGATAAATTTATTAAGGCAAGTTTTCTCTGGCATTGACATATGTATTTCATATGTTTGTTAGCCGTGTGTGGCGGTAGTGTGTGCATTTATTCATTAAAGGGAAGTACCTGTAGAAAGTGTTAACCTTTCATTGTTAGCCATTATATGTTGTGGTCATGCTCCTAGGGAGCGAGCCTATAATTATTAATATTGTGTTATGATAAATCCACGATATATCTTGGTGCTGACAGTCCTTTTTCCGCACATTATTACGAAATATTCATTATTGTCCTCTTTCCACACATTATTACGAAATATTCATTATTGTCATCTTTCCACACATTATTACGAAATATTAATTATTGTCCTATTTCCACACATTATTACAAAATATTCATTATTGTCCTCTTTCCACACATTATTACGAAATATTCATACGACTGAAATACACACTCGTATTTCAGTCCTGTCATTCTACGCAAGCACCCGTTTATAAAAATCTGTAGCTTTTTGGTTGTTGTTTTGTTGCTCTCCATGTCTCAGATCCATACAATATGACTGACTTGACATTTGAGTTGAAGATTCTTATTTTCGTGTTGGACTTGATTTCTCCATATGTTTCCCAATGCAATGAAAGCTCTTCTTGCGTTTTGTATTCTTATTTTGATATTGTCTCTCTCTCTCCAACTCTGTCTATATTACTGCCAAGATATGTGTACGATTCTACATCCTTGTTATCATTTTTTGCATTTATTCTCATAATCTTTGTCTTTTCCCTGTGTATTTTCAGGCCCACTTGTTGTGACCTTTCGTCGAGAATTTTCATTTTCTCTTGCATCTGATTATGGTTATGGGACAGAAGAGCCAAGTCATCTGCAAAATCCAGATCATCAAGCTGTTTAGTCAGATTTCACTGGATTCTATTTCTGTTGTGTGATGTCGATGTTTTTATAACCCAATCTATTGCTGGTAAGAAAAGAAATGGAGACAAGAGGCATCCCTGTCTCATTCCCGTTCTAATCCTAAACGGTTCTGTAAGCTTTCCTTCATGAAGAACTCTGCATGTCATGTCTTTATAGGTCTTCCTTATTAAGTTAATGATCTTCATGGGAACTCCATAATGCCTCATCAATTTCCAAAGGGATTCTCTGTCTATACTGTCAAATGCCTTTTCATAGTCCACGAATCCAATGTATAGCGGTGAATTCCATTCCACACTTTGTTCAACTATTATTCTCAAAGTGGCTATCTGGTCTGTACAGGATCTGTTTTGTCGAAAACCTGCTTGTTCATCTCTCAGCTGCTTGTCTATGGACTCTTTTTATCTCTCAAAGATGATTATGTTTAATACGGTTCCTGGCTCTGATAGTAACATTATTCCTCTATAATTTGTGCACTCTTGTAAATTTCCTTTCTTAGGCAACTTGACCAGATAACCTTCCTTCCATGCTGCTGGTATTTCTTCTCTCTCCCAGACCTTGCCAAGAAGTTTGTATAATATCTCTATAGAGGAATCAATATCTGTTTTGATGGCCTCTGCTGGAATTCCATCGGGACCAGCTGCTTTTCCATCTTTCAGAAGCTTTATGGCTTTCTTTATTTCTTCTCTACTTGGTCGTTCACAGCTGATTAGTAGCCCCTCTTCTGCTGGCTGGATGTCTGGTGGCTTAGTTGCAGCTGGTCTATTGAGAAGTTCCTCAAAATGTTCTGTCCATCTCTTCAGATGTTCTTGTATATTACTAAGCAAGTTTTCATTCTTATCTTTTATGAGACCATTTGCTTGCTTATGTTTCCCTGTTAGCTTCTTTGTGTTGTTGTACAGGTCTCTCATATTTCCATTTGCTGCAGCTTCCTCTGCTTCCCTTGCCAACTCTTCAATATACTTCTTCTTGTCTCTTTTGATGTTTCTTCTTACTTCTTTGTTTGCTTCTATGTACACTTCATAAGCCTTGGCTTTGGAGCTTCTGGTTTTGCTTCTTTTTAAATCTGCTTTCTTGTTTTTCCTATCTTCTATCTTGGTAATGGTTTCTGTTGTTATCCATGCTTTGTGCTGATATTCTCTTTTTCTTAGTACTTCTTCACATGTCTCGTTCTATATATTTTTTACTTGTTGCCAGTGGTCTTCCGTATCTGTTTAATCTTCAGCTGTTGGAGTACTTGGTATTTGTTGGATACTGTGACTGAAAATTTTTCTCATTTCCTGATTTCTTTCATATCCCACATTATACTGTTGTTACCGGTGTTGTTTGGGGTGCTGTGTGTTGGTGCTGCTGACTGGCACAGCTGACAATGTTGATGTCAGAAATGTCGGACTTACTGGTAGTGGCCGACAGTTTTTTTATATTTCGGCGAATGTCTAGGGTCCGTTAGATTTGTTTCATCATCATCTCAGCCCGTAACCCGTCATGGGTCGTAGGGGTGCCATGGTGGAAGCATCAGCAGACAGGGTCCTCCACTGCTCTCTATCCTCAGCAATGCGTACAAGTGTGGAAAAACCGTGTCCTGCCCATTCTTTGATGTTATCAGCCCAGGATTTTCTCTGCCTTCCTCTTCTCCGTTTACCTTCGACTGTTCCCTGAAGGATCGTTTTCGAAAGGGAGTCATGACGAGTTACATGCCCAAACCAGGCAAGCTTTCGACGTTTCACTGTTGACAAAAGTGGTTCTTGGTGGCCTGCATATGTGTTTATCTTCTCTCTAACATAGACATTTGTTTTGTGCTCTTTATAGCAAATGCGCAAAATTCTTCTATAACATTTATGCTCGAAAGCCTGAATCCTTCGCTCCGTATCTGCAGTGAGTGTCCAGCTCTCACACCCATACAAGAGAATAGATAATACAAGTGATTTGTATAATTTGATCTTCACAGGAAAACTGATGTTACTTTTCCAGATCACATTCAACCTTGTCATGGCAGCTGAGGCCATCTCAAGTCTTGTCTTGATTTCTTTAATTGATCTTCCATCACTGCATATAGTGGACCCGAGATATTTAAAGGTGTTAACTTCTTCTAACGTTTGCCCATTTAACGTAATGTTGGTCGGAACATGTTTCTTATGGCTATTCACCAATATCTTGCTTTTTTCTATATTAATTTCCATCCCATACGTTCTTGTTACTTTCTCCAGTCTAGAGGTAAGGTCTTGAAGTTCTGATTCTGATCCAGCTATCAGATCAATATCATCAGCAAAACGTAGGTTGCACAGAGGTCGGCCTCCAATCGATATGGTTGATTTATAATCGTAGAGAGCCTCTTGCATAATATGTTCTAGATAAATATTAAAGAGCACTGGGGACAGGATACATCCCTGCCGAACTCCTACAGTTGTTTTGAAAAATTCTCCAATGTCGTTGCTTGCAAAAACAGCACTGCTTGCGTCCTTGTATAGTGCTTCAATGATATCTATGATGTTGGTATCAAAATTGAATTTTCTCATTACTTGCCATAAGCCTTCATGCCAGACTCGATCGAAGGCTTTTGTGAAATCGATGAAGTTATGGTATAAATCGTGTTGATGTTGGAGATGTTTTTCGATAAGTAATCTAATATTGAAGATTTGTTCTGAGGTACTTCTTTTTGGTCTAAAGCCAGCCTGTTCCTCTGACAAGATTTCTTCTGATTTTCTGTTTTATTCTGTTCAAAAGTATCCTTAACATCACCTTACTTGGATGACTAATAAGGCTAATGGTTCTGTAGTTCTTGCACATTTTTAGATTTCCTTTCTTTGGAAGCGGTATTACTAATGACTGCGTCCATTCTTTTGGCCATTTTTTTTGTACTCCATATCTTCTGGCAAATTGTTGTCATGATTTTTACTATATCTGGTCCTCCATATTTCAAGAGCTCTGCTGGGATATTATCCACACCCGGTGACTTCCCTCCTTTCATCGAACATATAGCCTCTTCCACTTCTTCCCGTAATATTGCTGCATTTCCGAGTTCCCTGTTTTCGCACTTAATGTTGTTTAATATGCCTAACTTAGTGTCAAGTTTACAGTTATATAATTCTTTACAATATTCTGTCCATCTTCTCATTACAGCTGTTTTTTCATTGAGCAGAGCCCCATTGCTATCTTCTATGACAGTTACCCTGGGCTGTTGGGGTTTTGATAGTTTTCTTAATGTGTCGAAAGCTGCCTTGCTGTTACCTTTTATTAGCCCCGTATTAATGGACTCACATTGATCAGCTACCCATTTTTCTTTGGCCTGTTTCATTTTCTTCCTAATATTTTTATTCACCATACTGTATTGCCATGCTGCTTCAGGAACCTCTTTCTTAACCTTTTTCATTTCTCGCCGTGTATCACATAACTTCAGAATGTCATCTGTAACCCATGGTTTGTTTATTTTCTTTCTTTTACCAAGTATTTCTGTTGCTGATTCAATGAGCACGTCTTTCATGTTCTCTGTGATTGAGTTGATATCATCCTCCAAAAAGTTGAGAGCTGCGAATTTTCCTCCAACAGTTGCCTCAAAGATTCCCGCGATTTCTGGATCTTTCAGTTTGTCTAAATTGAATCTTAACTGAGAACATCTGTTTTGATTATAGTTCTTTTTAAGTTTAAGCTTGAGCGTCATCAATACCATGTCGTGATCACTACCAATGTCGGCGCCAGGAAAAGTCCTAGTCTTGGCTTTATTAATACTGGACTTGAATCTTTTGGATACAAGAATAAAATCAATTTGGCCATGTATCTCAGTTTTTGGGGCATGCCACGTTGTTCTTCTTGATAACTTATGAGGAAATAGTGTATTTGCAATGGTTAGTTTATAGTTGCTGGCAAATTCTAGTAGCCTTAGTCCTCGATCGTTAGTTTCACCTGTCCCAAATCTCCCCACTGTACCAGCCCAGTGACCGTATGCATCTGGCCCTATTTTAGCATTCCAATCACTAAAATAGGGCCAGATGCATACGGTCACTGGGCTGGTACAGTGGGGAAATTTGGGACAGGTGAAACCAACGATCGAGGACTAAGGCTACTAGAATTTGCCAGCAACTATAAACTAACCCTTGCAAATACACTATTTCCTCATAAGTTATCAAGAAGAACAACGTGGCATGCCCCAAAAACTGAGATACATGGCCAAATTGATTTTATTTGTTTAATGTGATGCAAATACGCAACAGTAATGTCAGGGTCATAAGATGGACCAACTGGTAAGTAAGCTGGAACCATGTAGCACATCAATCACAGTTTATTGAAGACAGGAACATCGACGTCATAGACAGTAAATCATCAAAGGTTATAATGGCAGACATATGCACGTTGATACAAATAATCCATATGGAATTTGACCGGACTCGCTAACCGCCGTCATCTCAAGGACGGTGTAAGCTCTACGGTGACGAGTTCTTATATTCCTAGTTTTTTTATTACGAAGATTTGAATAATATATAGGATATCTTCCATGAAGGTACAATGTGTTACCATTCATACAATGCTCGGGACCTAAGACGCGTCAATAGTGGAATGCAGTCAGCGACTGTCACAGAGAGTTTTATGATCAATAAATTTTCTATATACTCTTCTTTTTCTACCCGTGTCCTCTATTTTATTATCACTCTTTACCTTTTTCCTGTATTTTTCGCATTCGTTCGTTTGCGAAAAATATTTTCTTTCCCATTCTCACTTTTCCGCTTTCTTTCTCATACTGGGATACGCATTTCTATTAGGTAAGACGTCAGCCACTTAGGTGGACGAGAAATTGTGTATATGCATCTATCTCAGACATACGAGCAGACTTTTGTCTGCACATTCAGCGGACACGCGCGTTTTCTTTGGATGAGCGCTCAGGTGAGGCGCGATAACCGACATCTCCACGGCGCAGTATGAGACATTTGTCTGGCAATTCCATCTGACACGGCACTCACTGTTGGCCCTGGTCAGCGTGAGGTGTGAAGACGAGAAGTGTCAGTTATGGCATGCGTCTAGTTAATGGGAGGTGTTAGAGAGAGAGAAGGGGTGAGACCTGCACTATTGCGTGGTTTTGGAAATAGTGGGATCTTTTGTTTGTTTCATAGATATTAACCTGAGTTTGAAACTTTATTTCACTCATTCTCCAAGTACAGCAGACGTGGTCACTTCGTTCTAGATACTTAAACTTATAAGTGAAATCTCTTAGTTTCGTTGTGATACCGTAGTTCTGTGTTGAGGCAAACATTACATTATATATCTAGATTTTGCGAGTGATTAAGTGTTTAACCGCCTATTGTATCCCACTAGTTTCTTTTGTGCAGATTGATTAATTTATAAGTCTGTTATATTATCTAGTCGACGAGTTACAGTGGAAAAACAGTATAAATTATAATTTCTAGCTTAAAATCATGTAGCTATAAGGATTTTAATTTAACTGCTAAATAATCAGACGAGAATAATTTTTCTAAACTAACTTATAAATGCTAGATGCCTCATGAGTGTTGACGGAATACATATGTATTCCTAATTCATGATGATTGATTTTTATATATAACTTATTTCACGGGAAAGTTTAAACGTCAAGCCAAGCTCTACGCTTGCAGTTCAAAATGTAAGTTATATTGAGTACATAATATGTAAAATATTTCATGTTTTTTTTCTTTATTCAGTGAATACTGGGATAACCCAAACTTTGCCGGCATTTAGTACAGAGACAAACCTGTGAGAAACATAAATATTTTATATCTTTAACCACGTGGGTTTTTCAAGTAACACCTGTCTGACAGGGCGTGTGCCTTCAGAGATAGACAGAATACCAATCCCACTAACGGTTTTTTTTAGAAGAATAAATGCTTATACTGGGCCTTTGAGCCAGATCATATTTCTTCACTAACTCTAATGTACATGCTGCCTTGTGGCGAGAATAATTACAGAAAAAACATTAACTTTTCCGACATTATTTGACCAAGTGTGTGGTGAACCAAGATTATCTGTTGAGAGAAGTTGTCCACCGGTCATCTTCCTAATTAAGGGAAACCTCGTGTTCTGACACTGTGTGCCCGCTGAAACCCTAACTCTTTCCTCGTGAATAAGTGACATTAACTTAAATCTGTAAAGAAAGAATGATCGCCTGACGAGGACGCTCCCTGGACACGGTGAATGAAACCAATATCTGCAGAGCTGGGTATCCACTTCATCCACAGATAGACAGATTAAACGAAGTGTACACTAAGGCTTGCGCCAGACGGCGAACCACAGCACGATTGTAGGTAAGGTTGTGTGAGTCAGGGCCCTGATGAAAGAACCGAGTGAAAGTAGACTGAAGGATGTTCTTCGTTTGAGTCACTCACTTTGTAACTTTCCGTATGCAAGATTTTGTTGCTAAACTATATTTTTCCTTAGAATAGATACTGCTATCAAAGTCAGTTCATACCTTCAAAAGGGGAAAATATTAGACCCAAATCCTATGTATCTGTGACTCTTTGGGCTATCATCGTTCTCCTAACGGGACTGTGGGCTAAACATCGAGGGAAGATCATAACTGTGGTCTATCATTTCTTGTAGAAATTCATTGACTTTTTCTTATGACTATTTATATATATGCTTTTGATGTAAATTTTGGATGTTGTGGTGGTGGAAGTTTATATTGATAATTAAAATGCCCCTTAAACTTAATCAGCGTGTTGGTCAGCTCGTTCTAGAATATCTATGTAATCATTTGTTATAGTTTTCCCACGTCTGTACGTCTAACTGTCGTCTTGTATGTGCGTGCACGTGAGGGCATAGAAATATACATATGAAATATATATATGTGTTTAGACTGTCTGACTCCTCTAAATCTGTCGTAGAAGATAGGTGAAAGAGAGGAGATTTCTCGATTTCAGAGACAGCCTCTATCACAGTCTACCATCTCACTCGTGGAAATCTATTGCCATTACTATCTCTCACCGTGACTATCACTTATTCAAATCTATTCAGAAAGGACCAACTCAAGTCTTAATTCCCCTATCGAAAATCTACGACAAATGTGGGCTCGTTTCCGGGAATTGAATTTAAAATCCTGAGCAAGTACGACAAATGTGGTCTCGTCCGTAGGACTTTTTTGAACTTAGAATAGGAAGACGAGTACGATATATATACTTGCTCGTCTGTAAGATTCTTTATTCTGATATAGAGTAAGAGTGTGATGTCTTGTGAGTTTTGTATCTTTTAAAAATAATTTATCCCCTAGACTAACGATCTGTTTATGGGCGTGCTGACCACACAACTAATAATTAGATTTTTTCTACAGCATTATTGAGCATTATACATTTGAGTTACAGGTTGATTTTGTCGGAATATATGTTAATTACTGATTTTGTAATACTAAACGCTGGTAAAGTTTGTGATTGTCTAACAGTCACAGGGTTCTGAAGAAGTAGGTGTTTGAGCTAAGCTAAGGAGCGCGATCAGACTATACGTCCTGTAATTGCCTCCCTTACCCTAACTGTCTTCAGGGGTGAACTTGTAGTGGATTTTAAAATTAAGGGAATTTTTTTTTTGTCTTAAAAATTTTTGCAATAATTATTTTGTTTCCACTGTAGCAACTTATTTTTTTTCAGTGAGTAATCGTAACTACCATTTAGTTGGCGTAGTCGTCTGCATTAGGTGCTTTATTGCCGATTAATAGCAGCGATAGTTAGATACTTTATTACTTTGGAGGAGGTATCCCAGGGTGAAGTATATCATCTTTTGATTTTGGTAATTTCTCGTAAGTGGTAGGAAGCAGTGTATCCTTTCTTCTTTTCTTTCTCGATCTAAGTCTCAGCCACTGAGTTACTATGGCTAAAAGGGCAAAACTTAGACAGATGCTCAGGGACGAAGCGAGAGAAGAAGGTTTGGACGGAGAAGAAGCGAAAGCGTTTGTCAGAGACGAACTTGAGAGATATGATGCGGAGAGGAAAGCAGCTGAAGCTAAAGAGGAAAAGAAGAACTCAGGAGGAAAGAAGCAGAAGCTAGAGAGAAGGAAAGGGAAGACCGTCTATTACAGCAGAAGAAGATTGAGGAGGAAATGGAAATCCGCAGGGCGAACGAAAGAGAGAAGGAGAGACAGCATGACGAAAGAGAGAAGGAGAGACAGCATGAGGAAAGAGAGAAGGAGAGACAGCATGAGGAAAGAGAGAAGGAGAGACAGCATGAGAAGGAGAGGGAAGAGAGACAGCATGAGTTGGCTCCTAAAACTCTAGAATTCCAAAGTCGTGGTGCTGCCTCTATCTCCAGCAATGGAGAGTCTTCTTCTCATTCCTCTGTAAATGATCCTCCTAGCACACAATCTACTCATCTCACTGCTATGTCTTTTCCGCTAGAATCTTTCCTTTGCCCTAATGAGAAGATTGACACGTATCTAGAAAAATTTGAGAAAATTGCAACTCTGTACGGTTTAGAGAGGTCGCGTTGGAATATGAAGCTTTCCCAGGCTTTGAAAAGTTCTGCTTACGATGTGTATGCAAAACTGGAGAGCAGCCAACAAGACAATTACTTTGCGTTGAAGAAAGCGTTACTGGAGCGCTTTGAAATGAATGCTCGCAAATTTTTGCAACTGTTTCGCAACAGCAGGAAAGAGAGCTCTGAAACTTTTCAGCAGTTCTCGTCTCGTTTGAAGGGATACTTGACTAAGTGCCTAGAGCTCTCGCAGCTCCCCTCTACCTATGAAGGTCTTGAGGAATTTGTTATAACAGAACAAATAAAGAACACTTTGTCTGCGGATACCCGGAGATTTCTAGATGAGCAAGGTGCGGAAAAGCTTGAAGACATTTTGGAAAAGTCTGAGTGATATCACAATGCGCTGGCTGAACTACCGGCCACAAAACATAAACCGACAGAAGAAAATGTTCGGAAAAATAATCTAGGCCAATCTTCTCATGCTTCTAACCAAAATAACCATAGAGAAACTGGACCTCAAAACCCCCGTCCTGAAAAATCTAAGTTCTACAAAAACCAAGTACCACAGCAACCACAGTAAACAGTCTGATCAACCCGACCGCCCTTCATGGCAGCGCAGCCAGAAAGGACAAGGTGGCAAAGGAAGAACCCCTGAGCACGGGACCTATGATCAGACCGAGCACACCGAGCCTAAACGCATCGGATGCTTATTAACAGTCTCGCAAGGCGGAATTATTGACAGTGATTCCCAACCTGTTGGGGATACACCCTCAACGCGAGGTACTGTTACATTGAACGGTTCTCAAACTTTTTGTTTATTTGACACGGGGCTTTCTTATGATTGCATTGTTGCCAGACACCTGGTTAAACCCGGTCAAGAGACAGGAGAGACCGTCGAACTTTGTGGAGTCTCTAAGAGTGATGCACCTACAGCGCTTCCCATCGCACTGGCGGAGATCCATTCTGATTTTGTCAGAGGCGAGATCAAAGCGGCTGTTATGGATGACCCCATCTACCCAGTCATACTTGGCGGGAGATACGTCTTTATTGGGAAACCGGAAGAGCCGATTGTGGCAGCAGTAACTACAAGAGGGCAAACCAAGAAGGAACGGGAGTCTGTGCCTAATTTGTTGCCTATGGAACTTAAAGAAGCGCAACAAAAGAACCCTACTTTGGCACCCTGCTTTAGGAAACTGCCCATGGCTAAGGAACCCAGACAAAACGGGGACATTTTTTCTAAGGAGGGCGTACTTTATCGGAGAACGGGCAAGCCTGACCAAGGTTACAACCAGCTCCTAGTACCGAAACAGTGCAGAAGCCAAATCCTAGAAATGGGGCACTTTCTTCCCTTCAGCGGACATATGGGACAGAACGCCACAAACCAACGGATAACCACTCATTATTGGTGGCCAGGAGTAAATACTGAGATTATCAGGTATGTCAAATCCTGTGCCCAGTGCCAACGTGTATTACCCAAGCAACGGACAGCCCCAGTCTCTTTGGGTGAAATGCCAATAGTGGGAACACCATTCGAACGGGTTGTGATCGGCATTTTAGGGCCTTTCGAAAGGACTAAAAGAAGGAACAGGTATATCCTCACCTTAGTCGACACATGCACTTTATAGGCAGAAGCTATCCCGCTAACATGCGCAGATGCCAAGCATGTCGCAGAAGCCCTAGTGCAGATTTTCACTCGGTTGGGATTTCCTCAGCAAGTGTTGACGGATAACGGATCTCCATACCGAAACCTGTTGATGGATGAGATCGTGAAGATCTTGAGGATCAAACACATCTACACAAAGCCTTATACTCCGGCCGGAAATGTGCTCGTGGAACGTGTTAATAGAAACCTCAACATGATGTTAAGTAAACTGGCACAAGTGAAACCTGAAGATTGGGATCTTTGTATTCCTGCAGCTTTATTTGGCTACAGAGAATCTCCTCATACTTCCACAGAATTTCCGCCAGCTACGCTTTTATTCGGCAGACCCATTAAGGGTCCACTCGAAGCCTTACTTTGGTCGCTGACAGACCAGAAGGCAGATGAGACATTTGTCTCAGCAAGTAAATATGTGTCGGATTTAAAAGGAAGGTTGAAACTAGGATGGGACCTAGCAACGACTAACTTTAAGCGAGCACGCACAAAGCACGCTAACCGATACAGAAAAGTCGCGAAAGAAAGAGAACTGGAAGCAGGAGAGAAAGTTTTGGTGTTACTCCCTACCGGAAACAACCAACTGAGGATCGGATGGCAAGGGCCGTTTACCGTCCTGAAAAAGATTTCTAAGGCTAACTACCAGATCTCTATTCAAGGAAAAGAAAACGTTTTCCCTTTAAATCTGTTAAAGATATACTTGGAAAGACCGGTGCCGACCTCCAAACATCTCCTGGCGATCGCCAAAACTGACGAAGATGATGATAGTGGCAGGGAAATTCCACTGCACACACACGAAATCTTTCAAAAATGTCAAAAGCGGCGACGCTCTTTCAAGCGCGCATGGGAGACATTCCAGAGAAAGGAAACTTTGGAAGTAGACTTTAGTAGGAATTGGAGAGAGATGGAGGGGGAGATGAGAGGGAAGAAGACAGACACCCTGAAGCTACGGATATAGGAAATTTATTTCCATAACGTAGACATGGAGTGCTTCCATATGTTAAAGGAGGGACGTTCTGTCACAGAGAGTGTTATGATCAATAAATTTTCTATATACTCTTCTTTTTCTACCCATGTCCTCTATTTTATTATCACTCTTTACTTTTTTCCTGTATTTTTCGCATTCGTTCGTTTGCGAAAGATATTTTCTTTCCCATTCTCACTTTTCCACTTTCTTTCTCATACTGGGATACGCATTTCTATTAGGTAAGACGTCAGCCACTTAGGTAGACGAGAAATTGTGAATATGCATCTATCTCAGACATACGAGCAGACTTTTGTCTGAACATTCAGCGGACACGCGCGTTTTCTTTGGCTGAGCGCTCAGGTGAGGCGCGATAACCGACATCTCCAGGGCGCAGTATGAGACATTTGTCTGGCAATTCCATCTGACACGGCACTCACTGTTGGCCCTGGTCAGCGTGAGGTGTGAAGACGAGAAGTGTCAGTTATGGCATGCGTCTAGTTAATGGGAGGTGTTAGAGAGAGAGAGAAGGGGTGAGACCTGCGCTATTGCGTGGTTTTGGAAATAGTGGGATCTTTTGTTTGTTTCATAGATATTAACCTGAGTTTGAAACTTTATTTCACTCATTCTCCAAGTACAGCAGACGTGGTCACTTCGTTCTAGATACTTAAACTTATAAGTGAAATCTCTTAGTTTCGTTGTGATACCGTAGTTCTATGTTGAGTTAAATATTACATTATATATCTAGATTTTGCGAGTGATTAAGTGTTTAACCGCCTATTTTATCCCACTAGTTTCTTTTGTGCAGATTGATTAATTTATAAGTCTGTTATATTCTCTAGTCGACGAGTTACAGTGGAAAAACAGAATAAATTATAATTTCTAGCTTAAAATCATGTAGCTATATGGATTTTGATTTAACTGCTAAATAATCAGACGAGAATAATTTCTCTAAACTAACTTATAAATGCTAGATGCCTCATGAATGTTGACGGAATACGTATGTAGTCCTAATTCATGATGATTGATTTTTATATATAACTTATTTCACGGGAAAGTTTAAACGTCAAGCCAAGCTCTACGCTTGCAGTTCAAAATGTAAGTTATATGAGTACATAATATGTAAAATATTTCATATGTGTTTTTTTTTCTTTATTCAGTGAATACTGGGGTAACCCAAACTTTGCCGGCGTTTAGTACAGAGACAAACCAGTGAGAAACATAAACATTTTTTATCTTTAACCACGTGGGTTTTTCAAGTAACACCTGTCTGACAGGGCGTGTGCCTTCAGAGATAGACAGAATACCAATCCCACTAACGTTTTTTTTTAAAGAATAAATGCTTATACTGGGCCTTTGAGCCAGATCATATTTCTTCACTAACTCTAATGTACATGCTGCCTTGTGGCGAGAATAATTACAGAAAAAACATTAACTTTTCCGACATTATTTGACCAAGTGTGTGGTGAACCAAGATTATCTGTTGAGAGAAGTTGTCCACCGGTCATCTTCCTAATTAAGGGAAACCTCGTGTTCTGACACTGTGTGCCCGCTGAACCCCTAACTCTTACCTCGTGAATAAGTGACATTAACTTAAATCTGTAAAGAAAGAACGATCGCCTGAAGAGGACGCTCCCCGGATACGGTGAATGAAACCAATATCTGCAGAGCTGGGTATCCACTTCATCCACAGATAGACAGATTAAACGAAGTGTACACTAAGGCTTGCGCCAGATGGCGAACCACAGCACGATTGTAGGTAAGGTTGTGTGAGTCAGGGCCCTGATGAAAGAACCGAGTGAAAGTAGACTGAAGGATGTTCTTCGTTTGAGTCACTCACTTTGTAACTTTCTTTATGCAAGATTTTGTTGCTAAACTATATTTTTCCATAGAATAGATATTGCTATCAAAGTCAGTTCATACCTTCAAAAGGGGAAAATATTAGACTCAAATCCTATGTATCTGTGACTCTTTGGGCTATCATCGTTCTCCTAACGGGACTGTGGGCTAAACATCGAGGGAAGATCATAACTGTGGTCTATCATTTCTTGTAGAAATGACTTTTTATATATATATGCTTTTGATGTAAATTTTGGATGTTGTGGTGGTGGAAATTTATATTGATAATTAAACTGCCCTTTAAACTTAATCAGCTTGTTGGTCAGCTCGTTCTAGAATATCTATATAATCATTTGTTATAGTTTTCCTACGTCTGTACGTCTAACTGTCGTCTTGTATGTGCGTGCACGTGAGTGGATAGAAATATACTTATGAAATATATATATGTGTTTAGACTGTCTGACTCCTCTAAATCTGTCGTAGAAGATAGGTGAAAGAGAGAAGATTTCTCGATTTCAGAGACAGCCTCTATCACAGTCTACCATCTCACTCGTGGAACTCTATTGCTATTACTATCTCTCACTGTGACTATCACTTATTCAAATCTATTCAGAAGGGACCAACCCAAGTCTTAATTCCCCTATCGAAAATCTACCATAGCGACCAATAGCTGACTGCTTGCGTCAGGGTCAGCGAACCAGAGCTGACCAAGACCCTACTCCACTTTCACGTGGTGGTCCTGGAAACAGGACGCATCACTGCAGTCTGGCTGAGAGAGTAGGGATCGAAGAGGGAAGGAAAACGCGGTCCCAAAAAATGCCGTGCTGAAGTCGGATGTGTCGGCCGAAAGGCGCAGATATCACAGCTCCGGAGTAAACAGACACAACGCAACCAACGTCTTTTTCAGGACGAACGAGGAAGAGGAAGAAGAAGAATACAATGCTCAGCAAAAAGCCCTGGACACACTAGCGGCACGCCATAACCAACCGTGTCGAAACCCTGCCAGATACTGTTTGTCTAGAGATTATAGTTTTTCTCGTTTCAACTCAGTACATTTTCACTGAAGCGCGAACTAAAGGATTGACATGTGAGATCAGCTCACCTATTTGTCTCAGCTCACCTATTTGTCTCCCCAACTTCGTGATTCACTTATCGTGTCTATTTAAACTTGTTCTTTTAAAAGAAAACATACCCAGTTGCGCTTTTTTGTTCAAATATAGTGCACGAAGGCACGCAAATAATTACCCATCTCATAACTTTAGAAATGCTCACAAGCGTGTCTATAAAAAACTAGACCCGCACGTAAGAATCCCAAACACTTAACTCCCACGCGAAAAAGGACTTAACAGATTACACCGACCCCCGAGGAAAAAAAATGGCGCAGCCTTTTAAAAAAAAATTATACCGAACAAAAATGTGAGGTCGATCAAATTCTATTATATAACAACAGAGAGATACAAGACATGTTAAGTCATTATAAAGAAACCAACAATAGTGGGATGGAATTATGTAGAGAGCATTGTATGTATTATTTCCATTCATTAACTTCATTTTCTCAAGTTCCATAGAGAACAACTTTTGCTCTTGAAGTCTACGGTTTTCGTTCTCAGTAGCTTCTAATTGCCTATTCTGCATATCAGCTTCAATTTGAAGTTTCTGTTTATCAGCTTCTATTTGAGATTTCTGTAATTCCTGTACTTTCGCATACTCAGTGGTTGCGAATAGCTTTAACTCCTCAGTGTCCATGTTAAGCGCCTTCCCTTGTTTGATGAAATAGTCCAAATTAGACATTCTGTCTAATTTTATAAGTAGTTAACTTATTTAATCAGATATTTTCAAAGAAATCAACCTTATCCCCTAATTAATGGGTATCAAGTTCTTGTTCACAGAACCTGTATACAAATTCCTATCAATGTCAGGAATGTTAATATATCATAGAAATATTAATTAATCATTAAGTCGTGCATTAAAAAAAGTTAATAGAGCATATAAGACAAGAAATACACGATGAAGGTACGTAGAATAACTGAAACAAAGACGAAATACCCAAGAACAAATGATAACGTTCGCAGAATCAAATAAATAAGAAAGCAGAAATAAAGAGAAAATATTGCAAAGAATGCAATGATACTGCGAGAAGAGCGACAAGACAAATAACAGTACAGGGTATGAACAACAAATTTGTATAACAATTAATGATAGTGAGGTTGAGAATGACAATCACAAACAAATCAATCATGAAACTAAGGCACAGAGAAAAAATGTTACAATAACAACAACAACAAAAAACAGTACGTCACGCCTAAACAAATGGTGTCACAGATCACCAAGCACAGTGGACTGAAAATCCTTCAGCAAAAATATGCTGGAATTTCCACAGCGGGAAATCTGCAAATGTCCCTATAGAACGCTTCCGTGGTCCCTGGGGTGAAACTGGGATGTACCCCAACGGAAGTCACCTCAAACCAAACCAGCATAAAACATGGAACATAAAACACTAAGAAGAAAAATGGTAGATATTATAAAGAAAAGGCTCGTCAACATACCAGAGTGTTACAGTGCACATATAAAAAACCACTTATCTTAAAAAAAAAACTCCCGACCTTCGAGACAACGACAACGATGGGCATCGGGTGATGCATGGTACGTAACAGTCTTGAAAGCAGTCCAACGTCGATAGGTACCGGATCACCTCGATGTCAGCAAGTTCAACATGTAGTCAGCGACCCATAGCTGTACTGCTTGCATCAGGATCAGCGAACCAGAGCTGGTCAAGACCGCACTCCACCTCCACTTGGTGGTCCTGGAAACAGTCTGCAGCAGTGCAGTCTGGCTGAGCGAGTGCGGATCGCAATGGGAAGGCAAACTCGGTCCCTAAAAAATGCCGTGCTGAAGTCGGATGTGTCGACCGAAAGGTGCAGATATCACAGCTTAGGCGTAAACAGACACAACGCAACCACCGTCCTTTTCAGGGCGAACGAGGAAGAAGAAGAACCGCCAGTCGTAGACCTCAAGTACAGCGGCTTCGCTGATGGACAGTTTCTAGAGCCTTTCAAACGAAATAGTTGACATCTGTCTTGAAACTTGATAACGAAATCTTGAACTGGCAACATTGTATTTCTTGACTTTGTATACACAAACGTGTCTAACACTAGAATGGTGGCGTAAGAGCGACTTGCTGGTTCGGCAAACAGTTTGATATGATGAAATCAATATACGACAGGTCGACATACTCGGTCGTGGTATGTTCTTGAGAAAGATTCGTTCCCCTATGACTGGCCCTGCCATCAATGGTACCTATACCTTGTAGCGGTATGGCAGCTTGTGTACCCTGACAATCCCCAGAGCTATGCCAGTGGGAGTTTTACTCCTGGTAGGTTCAACCATGCTGGACTGGTCTGCGTGGGTAGGGGTCAGACAAAAGCTGGTACCCTGGTCCTCCAGGTTGGGGGTTTTAGCACAGGGCCGACACCCCTGTCTGTGTAAAAAATCACACACGTTACGGAAACAGCAATAAATGGAAATACTTTGATGCGGGACGGACATCCGGAGTCTCAGGCTCGTATGACTGACAGTGGTGAAAGCCGAAAGGAAGCCACTGGCATGAAAACGGATGCCCAGACCGCAAAACACGAAACCAGAATTGGTTTTTGGAATGTCAGAACTATGAACGAGGCAGGAAAGCTGAGACAGATTACAGCAGAGATGAGGAACTACAAACTACATATCCTGGGAATAAGCGAGAGCAGATGGACAGGGATGGGGAGATTAAAACAGCTACAGGGGAAACAGTACTTTATTCTGGTAGAGAGGACGGTCAGCACAACGAAGGTGTAGCCATTATCCTTAAGAAAGGAATGGAAAGATCTCTACTGGAATGGAAACCCATTAACAACAGACTAATAAGAGCAAGACTGAGAGGGAGATTCACCAACACCACAATTATACAATGTTATGCACCAACAAATGACAGCGACGAAGAGGTTAAGGACGAGTTCTATCAACAGGTACAAAAGGAAATGGAAACTGTACCCAGGTACGATCTTATTATAGTAATGGGAGACCTAAATGCGAAAGTTGGAACACACAATAATTATAACGAAAGAGTAATGGGGAAATGCGGCAGTGGAACAGTAAATGATAATGGGGACAAATTAATAAGCTTCTGCAGTATTAACAACCTGGTCATCGGAGGAACACTTTTTCAACACAAAGAAGTGCACAAGTTAACATGGGAATCACCAAACGGACGAGACAAAAACCAGATAGATCACATAATGATCAATGGCAGATGGAGACATGCACTACAAGACGTGAAAGTAAGAAGAGGCGCAGATGTGGGAAGTGATCATCACCTAGTAGTAGCAAGACTGAAGGTGAAACTCAGAGCTGCTGGACCAGTTGCAGTCAAACAGAAAAGATACAACATCACGAAACTTAAGGACCCCCTCACCAGAAAAGCGTTTGTGGTCGACGTAAAGAGACGATATCTGATTACCAAAAGCCAGGAAAGAACAGAGACAAATGATGTGGACCAGAAATTCAACACAGTTTATAAAATAACTAAAGCTATCAGTGGAAAACGAGGTGCAAACAACATAACGTTAGTAAGAGACAAGCAAGGAAATCTCATCACCACAGCACAGGGGCAGGAAACAAGGTGGGCAGAGCACTTCAGAGAAACACTGAATAAGGAACCACCAGAGACTCAGCTGAATGTTCCTGAGGCTGAAAGTGACTTAGACGTAAATACAGACATTCCACGAAAAGAAGAAATTATCACAGCTATCAAAGGGCTAAAAAATGGAAAAGCGCCTGGTCACGACAATCTGAATGCTGAGCTATTCAAGACAGACCCTGAACTAGCAGCAGAACTATTAGAACCACTATTTGCACAAGTCTGGGAAACTGAGACAACACCAACAGAGTGGAGTAAAGGAACAATTGTCAAATTGCCCAAGAAGGGCGACCTTGCAGACTGCAACAACTGGAGAGGAATTACCCTCCTCTCAGTTCCCAGCAAAATACTAGGCAGGATAATCATCCAGAGAATTTCAAAAGCAGTTGACCATAAACTGAGGAAAGAACAAGCGGGCTTCAGAAAGAACAGAAGATGTGCAGATCATATATTTGCCCTCAGGAACATTATAGAGCAGTGCTCAGAATGGCAGAGACAGCTGTACATTAACTTTGTTGATTTTGAAAAGGCTTTCGACAGCATACACAGGGACATCCTATGGAAAATTCTGAGGGCTTATGGAATTCCCAGCCGCATTGTTTCCATTATAAAAAGCCTCTATTCTAACTTTACGTGCAGTGTTGGATCGAGTAATGTAACTTTCGAAGTGAAAACAGGAGTACGACAGGGATGCCCCTTATCAACAACATTATTTTTGACAGTCATAGATTGGGTGATGCGCCAGACAACAGAGGGCAGTCCAAGGGGAATTAGATGGACAACGTTTTCTACACTGGAAGATTTGGAATATGCAGATGACATTGCACTGCTCGCGCATTCACACCAACACATTCAAGACAAAACTGATAGACTGAATAAGTATGGCCAGCAGGTTGGCCTGAACATCAATCTGAAGAAGACAGAGGTCATGACACTAAATGTGGGCAATCCTGAGCCAATAACAGTAAGGAACCAGAAGTTAGAACAGACAGACACATTTACTTACCTAGGAAGCATAGTAACACCTGACGGCGGAACAAGCAAGGACATTAACAACAGAATGAATAAAGCGAGAACAGCCTTTGCTATTCTCAACAACATTTGGAAGTCTTCCCAGTACAGCACAAACACCAAATTAAGACTGTATGAGAGCTGCGTACTTTCTGTGCTTCTCTATGGTGCGGAATGTTGGAGAGTAACAGAGAAGGAAATGTCGAAACTGTCCTCCTTCCACACAATCTGCCTAAGGAAAATTCTCCGAATCTTTTGGCCAAACACCATCAGCAACCAAGAACTACTTATTCGGAGTAACCAGGAGGACATGCACACCATCATAGCTGGCAGACGCTGGAGTTGGGTTGGCCATGTCCTCAGAAGGGACCCTGATACCATCGCAAGAACAGCTATGCTATGGACCCCCGAGGGAAAGCGAAAGAGAGGCCGACCAAAAACAACTTGGTGGAGAACTGTGGAAGCTGAGATGCAAAGAATGAACCCTAGTTGGGGCACTGTACGAAGGATGGCCGCCGACCGAGCAAAGTGGAATCAATTTGTTGCTGCCCTACAAGACGCCACCAGGCGTGATGGCCGCTGACTGCTTTGACGGTTGGCGGTTATGGATCAAAGAAGAAGAAGATGACTGGCCCACCACCTCTGTTACCGGTGTTGTTTGGGGTGCTGTGTGTTGGTGCTGCTGACTGGCACAGCTGACAATGTTGATGTCAGAAATGTCGGGCTTACTGGTAGTGGCCGACAGTTGTTTTATATTTGGGCGAATGTCTAGGGTCCGTTAGATTTCTTTAACGTGATGCAACCAACGCAACAGTAATGTCAGGTCATAAAATGGACTAACTGGTAAGACAAGTAAGCTGGAACCATGTAGCACATCAATCACAGTTTATTGAAGACAGGAACATCGACGTCATAGACAGTAAATCATCAAAGGTTATAATGGCAGACATATGCACGTTGATACAAATAATCCATATGGAATTTGACCGGACTCACTAACCGCCGTCATCTCAAGGACGGTGTAAGCTCTACGGTGACGAGTTCTTATATTCTTAATTTTTCTATTACGAAGATTTGAATAATATATAGGATATCTTCCATGAAGGTACAATGTGTTACCATTCATACAATGCTCAGCAAAAAGCCCTGGACACACTAGTGGCACGCCATAACCAGCCGTGCCGAAGCCCTGCCAGATACTGTTTGTCTAGAGATTATAGTTTTTCTCGTTTCAACTCAGTACATTTTCACTGAAGCGCGAACTAAAGGATTGACATGTGAGATCAGCTCACCTATTTGTCTCAGCTCACCTATTTGTCTCCCCAACTTCGTGATTCACTTATCGTGTCTATTTAAACTTTTTCTTTTAAAAGAAAACATACCCAGTTGCGCTAGTTTGTTCAAATATAGTGCACGAAGGCACGCAAATAATTCTAGAAGATGTTTATATTTACTTTCTTTTTGGCTGATTTAAACCTTGCTGTTATAATTCGGGGTCCCATTGCTTTACATTCTATAAGTGCCATCTGTGCTTCCCTAGACAGCATTATAGCCACCTCTTCATTGTGGTGGGCTCTTTCCTCCTTATGTCCTGAGGACAACACCATGTCTCCTGTGATCAATCTCCTCCTCTCTATGCCCTTGCACCATGTCTCGCAGAGACCAAGGAAATCAATCTTGTAAATAGTCATTTCCGCTGCTACCTGTGCAGTTTTCCCTTTTTCCCATAGAGTGCGAACATTCCAGGTGCCAATCCTGGAGATTTTCCTAGGCGAAAAAAGGTTAGTCGGCAACCCAGACTCCTTTCGGCTTTCTCTGAGTTGCTTTATGCGCCTCCTTTCCAGAGGACCTTCTTCGGTCTTGGGCGGCTGAGTTGATTTATATTCTGTATTTGACTTGTCCATTTTTGTTGAAGTTTTTTGGTTAAAAGTTTTTTTATGGGATGCGGTAACCAGCCCCATGCCCAACGCTCCTTAGTCGCTTTTTACGACATGTATTTTAGGATACATTGTTACTATTCTTTGCTCACCTTCGGTTCCCGGTAATTGGTGCGTGGAATGAAACTCGTTCACCTTTAATTGCAGCGTGTGATTTGTTTTTTAAATGACTTTATTTGTATTTCTTTTTTTAAAGTCTGTCTTTAGTTTTAACAGAACGTTAAAAAAAAGAACTTGAAAAATATTTGGTGAACCACCAAATATGTTTCATGTTCTTTTTTTAACGTTCTGTTAAAATTAAAGACAGACTTTTCATTATAAAAATAAATTATTAATCTTCTCCGTAAATTCTTAGCGGGTTACTTGCAAAGAGGTATATAAATCCTAATAGATAGATCATTTACCTCTATGTGGGGTGATTCTAATATTTGTGCAAGATAACTTTCACTCAAAGCACAGCGCAATGCACACCGTTTTCGTATTTTGCAGAAAAGCTGATGCGTATGTTTCTAAACGTATGTTTCTGATGCGTATTGGATTGCAGGGCAGAGATGTAAAAAGGCAATTATGCCTATTTCTTTACCCTAATGAAATAAAGATTTCGTTCGTTCGTTCGTTTGTTCTAAAAACACTGATCAATGGACCATGAAAAGATTGAAAGGCATGCGGGTTCTTTGAGTGCAAGATAAATTTCACTCAAAGCACAGTACAATGCACACTGTTTCCATTCTTTCCCGAAAAGCGGAGGCGATTTTTTCTTCCCTCTCAAACGCAGACTTGAGACTTTCATACCAGGCACATTCTAAAAGTGACGATATACAATTTGAAACTCCAAATGCTTGTAAGTTTGTGTGTGTAGCATTTGTATTTTCCCCATAAATCTAACCCTAGACTTGACGCTAGCATAAACGATCCCAAATGCTATAATTTCAGAACTGTAAATTACAGGGAAAATACGCATTTAAAATATTTCACAAATTCGCCACGTCATCAAATATGTATCTCTCGTCAGTGCATGCGCATTGTGGAATGCCAGGTATGTCCATGCAGACACAAATTTGTATTCAATTTGAGGTACGAATATATCCCAACGCATGTGGCGAAAATTCCAATGCTTAAACTTAATTCCAACCCGGCATCGCTTACACTTGAAACATTAAGAGGGTCAGTTCACTGCAGGAATCTGACAAAATATATAATCTAACTGGTGGAATGTGGAAACCTGAATTTATAAGTTATCTGGAACAACCATTTCTCATGTATTTTGGCGGCAATAAATGTTCACTTGCTCAGATTTAGAGCTGTCAAAAGGCATAAAAAATTAACCAGATGGGTGCAGGTGGAGCAGGAGATGGGAAGGAGACGATGAGAATGGATAGGACCCTGTCGCGGGTTGTCTCCCTTGATCTGTCGTGGTGGTTCACGAATGGCCCGACAGTTGGAGTAAGAGAATGAGTTTTTCAAACGTAGCAACCTTCGCTCAAGATTACTCTTGGCAGTGGTGTAAACAGGTGGATAATGCTTCGGTTTCAGGGAGTCTCACATGTTTTTTTTTTAGGTTGGCATGTACAACAACTGCGTTTACTGGGTTTGTGGTAAAACTTTGTATCCCCCGCCTACTTCTGTAAGATAAGAATTTATTTGTCAAGATTCTGACAACAGACTGGTAGTTAATGAGCACCCAGCCGAAGGTAATTCAGGAAAGTATTAATTTGTTTAGCTCTGTATGTAAGCATTCTTTTCTTTAAAATGAGTCATTAGGGTGCACACATAAACTTCAATCAACCACGTTAACAACTCAACGAACGATTTATATTTACACACACACACACACACACACACACACACACACACACACACACACGCACGCACGCACGCACGCACGCGCACGCGCACGCACACACACACCAATATATATATATATATATATATATATATATATATATATATATATATATATATATATATATTTATTTATTTATTTATATATATAGGCATACCTCGGAGATATTGCGGGTTCGGTTCCCCACCACCGCAATAAAGCGAATATCGCTAATAAAGCGGGCCACATCCATTTTTTTGGGGCTTCCCAGTGCATATAAAAGCCTAAATTCATGTTTTCATTAATTACTGTAAAATAATAAAAAATAAGCTAAAAAAAAAAAAAAAAGCGCAATATCTGCGAAGCGCAATAAAGCGAAGCGCAATAAAGCAAGGTATGCATATATATATATATATATATATATATATATATATATATATATATATATATATATATATATATATATATATATATATATATATATATATATCGAGGATAATTTATAAAGATCGATATTAGTTTTTGGCGTCAACTTTGTATTGTCTGAGAAAATTAACATAATAGATATCTGCGTTACGTCCGCGTGTTACCAAAACCCGAAAGGAGAGCAAAGAGTAGTAACACCGCAACCTACCACGCATGTCGTAAGAGGCGACTAAGGAGGGTTGGGCATGGGGTCGGTTACCACCTCCATCCTGTAGAAAATTCTTAAAACCACCAAAACTTCAACTTAAGAGGGGGTACAGGGAGACAAAAGAACATATAGAGAAGAGAGCTAGAGACACATATGAAGGACATAGAACGACCTTGGCCTGATTGCACGGAGAAGGAAGACTTGACATAAATTTGTTGAAGAACTATGATCAGTAGGGAGATGAAGGGTGATGATATGCTGATGATGATATCTGCATTGTGTCACCAATAACCAAACATGGGCTTTAGACTCCGGAAAAGCTGTTTAACTTGTCATAAAACCAACATCGTGGTGAAAACTACGGCCAATCTATCATAGACGTTTACTGGAAGTGGCTCAGTTTGGCTGTTGTAGATACGTTGCAGGCGAACGCTGCCTGTATAAGACTGTGTGTGGTCCTGGCTGCTGGGTCTTCCCAGTTTAGATGGGGCTGAGCTGCGTGTCTGTCTAGATGACGTCCTTCGGCAGGCTGATAGGGCGGTGGCACCATGACCTCCTTTGCAGGGTAGAGAACCGTCCTCCTTGTGGCATTGCACACACGCCAATCAGTGGGAAGTTCTCTGGGATTGCAACAAAGCCCACAACTGTCCGTTGTCTGGCTGCTGCTGCCAGTTATCGTCGCTTGTCTCGGAGATATAACCTCCTTTGCAGGGTAGAGAGCCATCAAACCTCCGGACATTTCACACAAGCCAAAGTGAGCCTGGTGTAACATGCCGCTGAGTCTAGGAAGCTCTATGGGGTTGCAAGAAAGCCTAAAACCTCTACCCCAAATTTTGTTGCAAAGGTAAAAGAGTGAATAACTCGAACCCGTGGGGATCGCTACGAACGAACGAACGGCTGTTGTAGATTTCTGAGGAGACAAAGAAAAATCTGGGCGACTGCTTCCACATAAGGTTGTCGGTAAATATGACTACAATGAGGCAGTGCACGCGGCTAACAATCTGATCATGTACAGTAAATTGTTGCAGCAACTATCACTACGTGAGCACATGAATTGTGGCGCAGCTTTTCACAATGGGGAATAACAACAGCAGTTAATCCATGCTCCGTAAAGTATTTTAAAAAATATAAATTAATTCATGCATATAATAGCTGTGATTTCCTTTAGAAAGTTTTGTGCGTGGTTATTTGATATAGCCCCAGTCAGTACCAGTCGATACCATCTGTCGCCTTTCGATCGTTGTACCTCTTTTTGGACTGTGCTGAGTGGGTTAAACGAAATGTCAGATAAACAGTGATCGCAGAAATCTGTATTTGCCTGTGAAAGTTCAGCTTTTTCAAAGTCTGTTACGACATAATTTTCTGCAAAAAACAACAACAACAACACACACACACTGAAGTCACGGGGATATCCATCCATCATAAGAATCACTGGAGCCATCATTAGGAATCATCTTACCAGTGACACAGAAGATATGGGCAATCTGCTTATAATTTAGCCACTGTATTTCAGGTATGCATTCCTTTGAATTTTAAGTACTGCGCCACACGCCCTGTGTGTGTGTGTGTTTTTAGTTGTTGTTGTTTCTCTCTTCGTCTTCTCTTGGCCCTGCAGTTATCTCTGTGTCCGTATTCGATCTAGACCAGCGGCAGGTAACACAGGAATTGTGAGAATCTACTTTATAAATACCGAGCTCTCTAAAGATTCACCTTGTTTAAATCAAGTCTATTTTGGGGTTAGATAGCACTTTGAATAAATGCAGCGTTATGTGTAACTTTTTCACTGGGAATGCGGGAAAAGCATCTTTGATCATCATATCATCATCATATCCACAACTGCCATCTTCACTTCGAAGGTCGGCTGTAGTGGATCTCCAACGTCTTCTGTCTTCTTGTCTTGATGGTGCACTCTGACAGACTCATTCCTGTCCATCTCTTGATGTTATCTTCCCACTTATAGCGCTGTCTTCCTCTTGCGCGTTTCCCTTCAACTCTTCCTTCTATCATGGTCTTCATTAACGTGTTATGGCTTGTTACGTGACCAAAATATTTTAGTTGTCTGATTTTGATCTCCTTCATTAATTCTTTTTTTTTATTCCTAGGTTTTCTAGGACCTCTTTATTTGTTTTCTTTCCTTTCCATGAGACGTGCCCCATCCTTCTATATATCCATATCTCAAAATCCTCAATTCTTCCCTCATCTTGCTTATTCACTCTCCATGGGGATTACGTGTTTTTAAATACCAGCGGCAGAGGACTAGGTCCACATTCTTTCTACTTCCCCCCTCCGTCATCTAGAGATCTACCAAAATCATCACCTGTATTCTACTGGTTCGATTGGAATCTACATTATGCAACGCCCTGATCTAGATCATTACTTGCCTTGACTGTCAGTCTTTCGTCACGCGCAGGTGTCATTGACCAGTACCGTCTCCCTGGTTTGGCCTCGCGATAGAAGTCGTTTGTTCATGCTCGTTGTCAGTGTTCTTCTTCTGTCTTCCCACACCAAGCACTCCTAGCCACGTCTTATGAATCACTAGAGAACGCTTTCTGTTTTCTATCTAGGTTCTTTGGAAAATGGAAGAATTATTCTAAAATGGAAGAATTATTCTAAAAGGGAAGAATTATTCTAAAATGGAAGAATTATTCTAAAATGGAAGAATTATTCTAAAACGCTCTTTGCAGCACTGGAACAGACAGACACCTTCACATAACTAGGATGCATAGTAAGTCCAGACGGCGGAGCAAGCAAAGACATCAACAACAGAATAAACAAAGCAAGAACAGCCTTTTTTTTAGTCTAAACAACATCTGGAAGTCCTCTCAGTACAGCACAAGCACAAAATTAAGATTATATCAGAGCTGTGTGCTTTCTGTGCTTCTCTACGGTGCGGAATGCTGGAGAGTTACAGAGAAGGAAATGTCGAAATTGTCCTCTTTTCACACAGCATGCCTAAGAAATATTCTCCGAATCTTTTGACCAAATACCATCACCAACCAAGATCTGCTTACTCGGAGCAAACAAGAGGACATGCACACCATCATAGCTGGCAGACGCTGGAGCTGGGTTGGCCATGTCCTCAGAAGAGACCCCGATGCCATAACAAGAACAGCTATGCTATGGACCCCTGAAGGAAAACGAAAGAGAGGCCGACCAAAAAGAACCTGGCGGAGGACTGTGGAGGCTGAGATGCAAAGAATGAACCAGAGTTGGGGCACTGTACGAAGGATAGCCACCGACCGAGCAAAGTGGAATCAATTTGTTGTTGCCTTACAAGACGCCACCAGGCGTGATGGCCCCTGACTGCTTTGACGGTCGGCGGCTAAGGATCAAAGAAGAAGAAGAAGAAGCTCTTTGCAGCGTTGTATTTTAAATTGTAAGTCAACGTTTTGGCATTCATATAGGGCAAGCAAATTTGTGAAGAAAACAATGAGAAGAGAACTGGTGATAGAAATGAAAATAATTAGGAAGATACGGAAAGACCTTGACCTGATGGTACATGACAGGCGGACTTTGCATATTTTTGTTAAAGGCCTATACTCAAAGGCCTGGGTTCTTAACTTTTTTTTTTTTTTTCCAAGGACCCCTTTAAACGTTCGAAGAAAACTAAGGACCCCTTCCTCTAATAAATGTACGTAAATTTACAACATACAATTTTACATACAATAACATCAACAAAGATAAATCATTCAGTTTACTAACAGTCATAGAGAGATATAAAAACAATATGTAAAAATAATATAAATCTTTAAATGCAAAAATCTATTATACTTTCCCGGAACAAAATTAAACATTTAAAAATCACGTAAATATAAATCCTACCCCCAGATTTCATTCATGGACCCCAAAGGATCCGTGAGTCACAGGTTAAGAAACCTTGCTCGATTGGAACCTCAAGAGTATTGAATGATGAATGAAGTGGATTGTTTGCTTTGTTTTCCTCACAACCTACGTTGTCCGATTTCCAGAGATAAATAACCATTAGCTTATCTTTACGCGCGATAAATGAAATAAAAAACAGGATTGATTAACTGTGTCAGTTGGGGATCGATTAACTCCATTCATAAATAGGAAGATTATCTGCTTGATAGAAAAAATATTGTCCATTAAACATGTGTTACCAACCTCACAGATATGCTAGATTTAATACCTGGCATTCTGCGAGTATACAAATATGGTAGATTAAAAACCTCCTACCATACATAGCAATGTAGTCTATCTATCTATCTATCTATCTATCTATCTATCTATCTATCTATCTATCTATCTATCTATCTATCTATCTATCTATCTATCTATCTATCTATCTATCTATCTATCTATCTATCTATCTATCTATCTATCTATCTATCTATCTATCTATCTATCTATCTATCTATCTATCTATCTATCTATCTATCTATCTATCTATCTATCTATCTATCTATCTTGTGAAGAAATGTCTGTCCCTGTGTGATCTCTCACACCTTCAGCCTTCCGGCAGTAAACTTCTTCATATTTCTTCATTATTCACTTGTTATTTGGCATTTCATTTTGCCCTTTCATACATTTTACTCTTTATGCTGGACATAGCATGGAGAAGGTCTCTAACACGCCACTCCCCTATGGTAGTATTTGCTACGGGAGTAATTCTTATCTTATTGTGTCGCATTCACGCTTCACGAAGACGTGTTAAGTTACGCCAGGTTATTAGACGGTCAGCAACAAAATTTTATCTGACCATCTTTTCAAGCGACGGTGCTTGTTTATCCAAGATTGTGTTGGGCAGGAGTGCTGAATAGAACCAGATTTGTTTGTCTGGCATGACACATGTGACTAGCGACCATTCCTGAGTCATTACGCCAGAAAAACACGGTCACAATATTGTGATGGGAAGAGGTGCGGCCGGAAGTCTTATGTAACGATATGACATCACTGTTGTAAGAGGCCGCGCGTGTATATTAAATTTAATATTTTTCAAATACGCGTGGGATGAGTAATGATAAACAAACCGACCCCTCTAGTGCTAGAGAGCGATTGGTTCGCCAGAATCTACAATGAATTTGATTGGAACATTCAGCGGAAACCCAGCTAGATTTGAACTGGAAACTGTACAATATAATGTAGTGAAATCACAGACACAGAACACACACAGAGAGATCGCATTGTACAGCGAACAACTGCCAAGAAGCCAGTGAGATATTGGACTTAGTATTCCATACTTATAAGTGACAGTTCAACGTATTTGGGCAACTCTGAAAACTTAAGAGTAAACTTAAATAAAAGTAAAAATTTAAATACAAGACTGGAAACTTAAGGTGCCAGGACTTTAATATAACAAGACTGGAAACCTAGGAATCAGATTCACCAGTCATAAGAAGACTTTAACTCAAGTTTTCCCAGGTAGTGATTTCGCAGAGACACTCGTCGTCAGAGGAATTAACTCTAATTTCCCAGACCCAGTCGTAAGAGGAATTTAACTCAAGTTTTCCCGGCAAGTTATTTCGCAGAGACACTCGCCGTCAGAGGAATTAACTCTAATTTCCCAGACCATAGTGATTCGAACAGCATCTAAATTAAAGTGCTGTGTGTCCATTCTAATCTGTGCAGGAGATTGTGTATACCCATTATTTGGGGTAAGTGTAAACATTTCTATTACAAATGTGAATTTAACATGTCTTCTTGCTAGTGGTTATATATGAGGCTGGCAACCTCAACATATGAAAATAGTATATTCAGGAACCACTACAGCAAGAGCTGGTGATTGTTTCTAACTAGTCGTGTGGGAAACCCGACAGCAGAGCAACCCCAGACTCCGACTGGAGCAATGATGATTACATCACATGTGCCTAAGGTGTAACATATTATCTTGTGAGAATTATGTACCTTTTTTAATTGTAATTCAGGCAAATCATTGTTCATGCACTAAGACGCAATTTCCTAGTTAACACCCAGAAGGATATAGGTGAATTTTCATCATATTCCCTGAGTTACCCTGTGTGCTCGGGAATTTAATTCTTCTGAGAGGTTAATATTGGTGGGTGGAGCGCATGATAATGGGCCTGTTAGTTTGCGGCGAACAAATGTACTCAGCAGGCATTTGTTTCTTCTATTTGTCTAAAGTTCGTGGTTACAAGCCATCAGACGATTGGTGGTACTAACTCAGCTAGTGTGAGAGAAAAGCATCCGCCATAAGAAGAGAGTTTGGAGAAGGCTTTCGTCATCACAGAATTGATAAACCACAGCTGCAGGACTCACCCATACAAGCTAAGTGCTAACTAAAAGGCACCAGCAAAAAGGGACAATTCCAGTTAAACTTTAAGTATGAAGTTAAATTTCCACCTACGTCTCAATGATGAGAAAGTTATAACTATCAAAATTCCACTCATCTTTCCATATTTATTTTAACCTGTTAAAGACTATTTCACTATTAAATTTGTTATCTGTTGTTTTAAAACAAAACAATAATAGTTGATTCAGTTATATGTATGAAAGCAAACTTATGAGCGAGAATAGTTAATCTATATATAAATACCTAGACATATATTTACACTTAACAGAGCTATACCTTATAAGAGGGATTTCGTTGGATTACACCAACTGGAGGCTTGAACGGGCTAAACCATTGCTTAAACCCATCACAAAAGACGACGGACCAGATATTAAGTTAACAAATTGCTCAGCCCTAAGCAGCTTTTGTTCTTGACTTCTGGGAATATCTTGTGAAGGGAATATCTTCAGGTAGAAGTGTCATTAATCTTCTATCTACATTTCTGCCAAGAGTAATCTTGCGCGCAGGTAGATACATCGGACGCCAATATTAACTACTCTTGAGTTTTGGTCACTGTTGGACCACTACTGCAAAGCAGGGGAGGCAATCCGTGACATATCTATCTATCTATCTATCTATCTATCTATCTATCTATCTATCTATCTATCTATCTATCTATCTATCTATCTATCTATCTATCTATCTATCTGTCTGTCTGTCTGTCTGTCTGTCTGTCTGTCTGTCTGTCTGTCTGTCTGTCTGTCTGTCTGCCTGCCTGCCTGCCTGCCTGCCTGCCTGCCTGCCTGCCTGCCTGCCTGCCTGCCTGCCTGCCTGCCTATCTATCTATCTATCTATCTATCTATCTATCTATCTATCTATCTATCTATCTATCTATCTATCTATCTATCTATCTATCTATCTATCTATCTATCTATCTATCTATCTATCTATCTATCTATCTATCTATCTATCCATTCATCCATCCGTCCGTCCGTCCGTCCGTCCATCTACCTACATACCTATGCATCCGTCCATCTACCTACATACCTCGCAAAATATGTCAGAAATGTGAAAAAATAGATAAAAGCTTGTTTTATCATTCGCAAATTGTGAATTAGGTTATTAGGTTCCGTATGTAATTCACGTTGTCGCTGTTCTATTTTTTACAAATACAACTGAACTCTTTATATTATATAGTTCTGATGATGGTTCGCCTTCTAAAATATCTGGCATGTCTCGCGCCCATAGAAGGTTGGTTTCACACTCCCGGGGTGTGCATGCACCCCTGGAAATAGAGTAAAATAGCTTACAGTTGCAGTCAGTTGTTTTATGCTTCGCTGTTTGTGACACGTTCCACCTTTTCTACAAAACACAATTAGTGAGCACTATGAACAAAATATTGAGAAAGGAAAAGCTGACATGCATAATTTCCAGGAACGCGAACAAATGCAATAATGGAATTTTAAAATTCCTGGGCTTTAAATTAAAACACAAACAAACAAACAAAGACATACACTGAAATCCTCTTACAACTATCGGTTGTCTAATTCTTTATCTGGTTTATTAGCTACATGCTTTTTTTTTTGTCCATTAAGTAAATATGTTCTTTTTTATCATGTTGCAATAACTGATGGTACTCCTCTTTTTTTGCTGGTTACCGTAAGTAAAGGCTAGTTTTCTTAATCATGTTGATTAACTGAAGGTGCTTCTCTTTCTTGTTTGGTTTGGTGTGGATATAAGGACCATCTTCATTGCACACGGAATACTCCAGGAGTGCTCCGATCTTCTACCTTAGATCACACGAGGAGAATCTTAGTACAGTGCACGAACTCCGTAGCACTGGCGAGGATCCTTATGGGTGTATATAAGAATCACAAATTTTGCAAATGTTTTTGTGGTGTGTGGGTTTCCTAATTTTAAAATTTTGCCATGGCAGTAGCCGTATGGCCTACTCTTTACGATTTCCAACTGCCGAAGAATATTTAATGTGCGCTACTCCTATTTTTCGCTCTTACTGTCACAGAACGTCATTCATCCGAGTCATTGTCCTGTCCATATTTTTGTTTCACTTCACTACGTCAGTATTCACTGGCCATTATCTCGTAGTCTTGGGGTGTTCCCCTTAGATAAGCGCCAGCGTAAGCTACGTCTGGTATGTTTATCTTTCTTATTATGGACAGCAACGCTAGCCAGGCGTTGAACAAGAAGGTTTTGGATTAAGACCCATTGACAGAATTTCATTAGCCGACCTCTTGTGTACACAAGAAGGGCAACTGACATGTTCTGATGTATACAAAATTAAGCTGCCTGGCACAGACACTAGGATCACGTTTTTGTTTCCGGTCAGCTTGAGTGTAAGATGGTAATTTAAAAGATAACTGATATTTAACTTTTCTGGCATGACTTGCAGAAAAAAATGTCACTCCAAAGTTTGTCTTGATAACCAACAAGATTGAGTTATTATGACACTGGGAGATGTGGCTTATCTGTTTCAGGCAAGGTCTCTTGCCTTAACAAACAGAGATGGGAAGAATAGATTACAAGATATCAGAAATAGGGCAGCTCATATGACATAATGGGTCTTTCGGTGATGTCAATGATAATTAACAACACTATGACCCTTCCTAAATTAAAAAAAAAAAGACGTGTAGGTGTAAATATACTAAGTAAAGACGTCCTAAACGGTGATTGGCTTTAAATTTAAAAATAAACTAGTCTGAATTGCGATTGCTTTTAATGAAAATAAACTAGCCATGTTGAATTTTGCGTGGGCGAAATTTTAACCACAAAACCTGAGTGTTTGTAGATTCCCCACTGGATTTCCAATTCTCATCATCAAAGGATCCAGGATTAAGAGATATATGATTTCTAGGGAGTAACTGAAGCTAGCATTTCAATGTATGAAATTAAATGTGCCCTATGCCACTGTGTTAAAAGGTAGAAGTTATAGCATAACAAATACCATTAGTTCACTCGGGAAAAAAGCACCTGCAGTATTTACTATCAGTCTTTCTGTGCAAACAGCATCTGGGTAAATACCCATTGAACGTGTGAGTCTTGAAATGTATATTTTCTTAGTTTATATGTATTTTTTACATGTATGAGATGTCTATTAATGTAAAGTTGTGTATGAGGATGATTACCAGTAAGTGGTACTAGGAACTGACAGAAATATAAAATAGTACCTCTCTTTAGTCTTATGTCAACTGATGTAAGCATCAGGCCTCCTCCACTTTCCTCCACTATTTTATCTTCGTCGTAATTTTCCTCCATGCCCATGAGCATAAAATCTCAGATCCTCGAGTCAGATGAAAGTCTGTTTGGAGAGCAGAAGGCAAATGCATCATTGTCATACATAACAAATCTGAACTAGAAATGTATATATATATATATATATATATATATATATATATATATATATATATATATATATAATATATATATATATATATATATATATATATATATAATATATATATATATATATATATATATATATATATATATAAAATGATGTCATCATCAACCTCTTTCTGCTCCCTATGGAGCCTGGGGCTACCTCTGCTATTGTGTCCTTGTCAGGAAACCCGCACGAAGCAGTGGCCATCACGCCTTGTGGCGTCTTGTGGGGCAACTACAAATTTATTCCATTTTGCTCGGTCGGTGGCCATCCTTCGTACAGTGCCGCAGCTCTGGTTCATTCTTTGCATCTCAGCCTCCACAGTCCTCCGCCAAGTTGTTTTTGGTCGGCCTCTCTTTCGTTTTCTTTCAGGGGTCCAAAGAATAGCTGTTCTTGTGATGGCATCGGGATCTCTTCTGAGGACATGGCCAACCCAGCTCCAGCGTCTGCCAGCTATGATCGCGTGCATGTCCTCTTGCTTGCTCCGAGTAAGCAGATCTTGGTTGGTGATGGTATTCGGCAGAAAGATTCGGTGAATTTTTCTTAGGCATGTTGTGTGAAAAGAGGACAATTTCGACATTTCCTTCTCCGTAACTCTCCAGCTTTATATGTATACGATATACATATCTATCTATCTATCTATCTATCTATCTATCTATCTATCTATCTATCTATCTATCTATCTATCTATCTATCTATCTATCTATCTATCTATCTAATCTATCTATCTATCTATCTATCTATCTATCTATCTATCTATCTATCTATCTATCTATCTATCTAATCTATCTATCTATCTATCTATCTATCTATCTATCTATCTATCTATCTATCTATCTATCTATCTATCTATCTATCTATCTATCTATCTATCTATCTATCTATCTATCTATCTATCTATCTATCTATCTATCTAATCTATCTATCTATCTATCTATCTATCTATCTATCTATCTATCTATCTATCTATCTATCTATCTATCCATATATATATACCATGATGTCATGACCATCATCTTTCTGCTCCGTATAGAGCCTGTGGCTTTCTCTACTGGTGGTTCATTGTGAGGAAACTCGCAAGAAGTAGTCATCAGCTATTGCAGTGGCTGTTTGTGTGACAAGTATTTGCACATGATGAGGTTGCCAGCCTCATACACAACTGTACATCCAAAAGCTGTTAAATCATGTTAGATGCACATATAAAATAAGAAAACATACACGTTACAACTTACCGAATATAAACTGGTTATTATATCCAGACTTTGATGCAGAGAGTTGTCCGATAGTGTCCTGCAACTGTGAAGATGCAGTCTTTCCTCCTAGGGCTAATACCAGTTCTAGCTGTTAACAGAGGGGCAGATTTATATGGGTCGGTATTAAAAGCTATATAGACTTTTGGCACTTTTGGTTTCACCGAAAAAGCAAGTCAGCTCCTATCACGCTCTAGCAAATCTTATATCTCTTAATACTGGCGTCTGGTGAGAAAGGAATCTGAGTGGCGAATCTTCCAGCACTCTTTAACTTTTATAGTAAACAACGATCCTAAGCGAAAGTTAATTTCGCTTAGTTGATTTTCCTTAAAGCAAATCACCGTTCTAGGCTAAAACAATTATAAACCAATCGCATGGTGGAGCATCTTATTTCTAGTAAAATTATCCCTTACCCATCATCATTTTAATTATTGGCATAACCATGTAAGGGTAATGCAACAATTGTTATTGACATTACTGGAAACCATTATGTCATACCGCCTGTCCTAATACTTCAAGATTGTTAAGTGACCTTGCTGGCAATCATTACGTGATATTTCCAGTGTCCAGAATGTTAAAATCAAGATAAACTTGGAAGTTGCATTGTTCTGCAAGTCATGCCCGCCCGAGTAGACATTCGTTATCTTAAAACCACTATTCCTTGCTAATCCGACCACATTTTTTTAGTAGCATCCATGACTTGACTGAAGCAATCAACTCGCTTCTATCAATAGCCCGTCAGTCTAAACAATAAGCCAGCGGCAAACGGTAAACCAATGTTGATTTAATTGTATTCTCCCACCTGGCTAACAGTTGACTGCCCACAATCAAAGGATAACATGTCACGTACGGTCAAGCCTAAAACGTGTAGGTGTTGTTGGGTGTGCCGCTTTCCCCCCTTCCCCAAGAATACGATAGTCTCGGCAGATGGAGGAGAAAAAAATTAATGACCGGTAAATAATGGTATAGAGGACTGTGTCATCAGAAAAATGAATCGGATGAATGCAGTTTTGTGACAGAATTCGATCTTCACCAATTCTGCAGGCATAGCAAACTCATCACAACCGGGACTGTTCCACTCGGGTCTGCAGGGGTTGGGTTTCGAAGCCATGATGTATCGTGTGATTTTCAACCATGTCCCTTTTTATTATTTTGACCACTAGTGTCAAGCTGAACCTATACGTGTTGGTCGTACCAAACGTACAAGAAATAAAGGAGGGGGGAGACTGCAGACAGTTCGTGTAGTAAAAGACATCAATAATATCGAACTCTGCTTAAAAAAATAAAAAAGCAACTGCAACACTGCTTCCAATTTCCAATCAACTTTCCAAACTTCCTTCCCACTACCTGTCTCACAAACAACCCCCCCCCCCTTTTTTTTGGTGTGTGTGTGGCTATCATGTGTTTCACTCTCTGAAACGTGAATGAACCTCAGAAGTTCTCTATTCAGAGATAAATGTAGCTAATCCTTAAAATTTCCGCGTTTTTTTTTTATTCGAGCCACATTTCTGCTTCCGTTTCAGATAGTGTACTAAATAAGGTCAGCCCGGTTGGAACCTCGTACAGATGGTACAATAACAACAACCAAAACAGAATGCTACACTTCAACACGCCGAGATACTTTACAATGTTGTTGTCGATAACTCAAAAACTGGGTCTGGCAAGTCCTGAGCAAACGTGGGTCATTTTTGTAACAGCTGTTGAAGGAATTGATAACAGATTTCACAGTTAGCTTTAGCATTTATTTTAATTTCGTTGCTAAATTGTAAATGCCTGTTGTTACCTTGAAGAAATCTTTAGAAAGGACTTAGAAATATAAATAAGGCTAAAAAAACCAACGCAGTGACTTAGAATGTGACTCGTGTGCTTAAACATCTACGCATCTCCATTCAAGATACCTATAAACCTCTATGGCGAGGCATCACACACCTCCATCGCGAGACACCTACACACCTCCATGGCGAGACACACCTCCACAACGAGACACTTATACACATTCATGGCAAGACACCTACACACTTTCATGGGGCGACATGTATACACGTCCGCAGGGCCGGTGATAGGGAATTTGACGCCCTAGGACAATAGGGTATTCTGCGCCCTAGGCAAACAGTTTATTTATTGCCCCAGCACTTACAGACTGTCATGATTTGATTGAAATGTCGGACAGTTTGGTCTCAGTAGTCTTCCCGGTCTTCTTTCTATATTTTTGTCTACGCCCACTCTTATTTAGCGATTCTTGGTTTTAGACGGAACAGTGGAACAAGAGAGGCAATATTTTGCCTAAGAATATTAGCAGAAAAATATACAGGGGTCCAAAAAAAGTATGTATATGTGCTTCATTGACTATAAGAAGGCTTTTGAGAGTCCATCATGAGAAAATAATTGAATGCCTCAAAGACATAGGTATTGATGGAAAAGATATAAGAATACTCAGTAACCTTTATTGGGAGTGTGATGATATCACCATGATACAAAGTTAAAATATCTCCAAAATTAACGATGAAATGTAGGGTTAAAAATAATGCGTAAGATACTAGGAGACATGCTCGCCCATGCCAGCTTTCCCACCGCCATTTAAAACTAACGAGTTAGAAGTGCAGACGAAACGTTTACCCTTTGTAGACGGGAGAGAACGGAGGACACAAAAAAGGAAAAATATGACTGAACACGTGGTTGAAGTTCGAACGGCAAAAAGACGCAAGTGGGGGTGAAAGGAAAAAAATTCACGTCCCGAGTTGACATAAAGTAAGGAAATGGACAAGAAACGGACATTAGCTCTTGATCGAGACAGTCATTTCTTGGACGATTTTTTATACTTGGTCTTTATTTGAATGCCGCGGCAAAACACATGAGGGAAGGTTCTCGAACAAATTTCAAAATTTAAACTTGAGAAAAAATACGTTTTTTCTTAATAATAGAGTTATGAAAATAAAACCTAGCTAGTTTGATAGCCCATCTTGAGCAGAGAAATAATATGCTTTCAATTATACAGACGGATAGATAATAAGGAAGATATTGACAAAAGACTGTATTGTTCATAACAGACAAGCGACTGCACTGTTAACCCATGTCACAAAAAGTAACCAAAATCTTGGCCTTGAGAATGCAAAAGTAAAAATCGAGCTGTAATTAAAGAGAGGGAATGTGGTGGAGCATTGTAGCTAAAAATAACTTAGTAGCAGATTCGTGTAGGAAATGCATGTAAAACCAAGTGTGTTTTTATGAAAAAACAAGTAGAGGCAGACGGACTAACAGGCCGTAATACATACTTGACTGAGATTTGACTGAAGTGACTTTTGGTTGCCAATTTGAATGTTAGGGGGGAAGTCGGCGATTGTTCAACGCATTTTATAGTAGCGTGATAGAGAGGTGAAAGTTTGCCATTTAACATAAGTCTGTTCAGAGACACAGTTTGAATCCAGAATGGTGTTGATTCCATAAGAATATAATTTTATAAGTGGGACGCCATCATACGGCCAGCAGCTCAGCTGAGTTCTGCTAGCAAACTTTAACTGTGTTCTCATTTCTGAATTCTGGTAAGAATGAATAATATTTAGTCTGTATATTTTAATAATTCGAGTGATTGATACTGCCATATCATAAAAATGATTACGACAAGTAAGTGTTTGCTCTAGATCCCCAGCCCTAGATCAGGGTCTAGAGACATACATACAAAGACAATATATAGGAACGCCTAAATGAAACTATGAAAAAGGATCTAGTGTTGAGATCAGTGGAACATATCACCTATCTTATTTAATAGCAGGAAGCTATTGAACATATCTCAGATGTAAGGTAGTCTTGGGGAACTGATACTATGTGAAACCAACTTGGTTAGATGTGCTGTGTGGTCAGAGAGATCTGACTTAGTCTATGTGGTGTTGTTGTGTGTAGTGTTGTGTGCAGAAGTGGTTCAGAAGATAGAGTTCTGACACATGACCAATACTTTTGTTTCAGAACTGTGAGTTTCTATTTGGCACCAAAGCGGTGTCAAATGCTGTATTAATATATACAAGTGTGGACCAGAGCAGTCTATCATTGTGTCAGAGCAGCCGTATATTGCCCCCTGCACGGAGAGGTGGGGCCACCAGACTTCTGTACAGGATCGATGCAGGCAGATAAGTCATATCTGGCCTGCTGGACTTTCACCAACCACAATTTCATCTAAATTACCCCTAATTCAGCATTAAATAAAGCCATGACATTGGGGAAATTAAACTATATATATATTTATCCCTTAAGTCAACGGACAATGTTTGGCAGTCATAGACTGGGAGTGATGACTCCACTCCAACAGCATATCTAGTAATAAGTTCTCCTGTGACTAGCTTAATATAATTATTATTAACCAGTCATTTGAAATAATTAAGTACACATTTTCCATTTTATTATGTCTTATGATTTTGCATTCAATTTATGACTCCATAATATTTCTTATGTTCTGACCAACTAAACATTTGGTTCAGAACAAAATAAATTTATCAAAAGATTAACTTGTAAAACTAAAACAGCCTGAGTTAGTTCAGTGTGTCATAAATTTTATTAACATTATTAGACTTCTTAAATATCTGTGTGTGTGTAATTTACCACAACACATTACATATCAGAACCCTAGACTTTTAACGTAGCCACATTCATTAGTAAAAAAAGATATGTGTGAGGTCGTAAGTGGTAGTACGAAGGGCCTTCTGTAATTCACATCTACTTTTATCTCAGGAGCCTTCACAGCTGACCTCATACATCACACTAGGTGACATCAACCATACAATACCATCAAAATCCACTACAGGGAGCAAACTGCCACAGTAAGATCGGGAAGGAAAGCGTTCAGGTCTGTTAGGATTTTCCAGACTCATCTGTCTAGAAATTTATGGCCTGTCTTCTTCCTCATTGTTAAAACTTTTGAGCTCGGAAACCACAGCACGTACAAGTGACATTCAATATGCAAACTAATTTGCAGCGATACTTTTGGCTATCGTGAGAACTTTAAAAAATGTAGCAGGTAAATCGAAAATAATTCTTTCATTCTTTCTTTAAGAAACTAGTTTTTTAGACTTCACTTGGTGTTAAGCATACTGTAAGAGAAAGACGCATTTCTTAGTCTTGTAAAGTCTTCTTCTTCTTGCGATCGCATCTTTGATGATTACACCGTCAGACGAGTTCTCATGATGAATTCGACTGTTGTTTGAAGTTCCTCTTTAACTCCATATAGCTTTGAGTTTAGTGTTGAGTCATTGGGCCAGTATATCTTTCTTAACTGGTCATACAGAGGACAGTCCTGTAGAACATGCTCAGCAGTTTGTTCGTTTAATCCACATGTGCACAGTGGTGAAGCAGACAATCGTAGCTTGTGCATGTGTTTATTCAGTTTGTTATGCCCTGTCCTGAGTCGAAAAATAGTTGTCTGTCCCTGCCGGTCGAGAGTGTGATAGTCGTCTTTGGGTTGGTTCTGTTCTCTTCTGATAGTCTGGATAGCTCTCTTTTTCTCAAAGTATGTGACTTCATTATCTTCTTGTTCACATTCTCCTCCCTTTTTTGCAAGTTTATCTGCCTTTTCATTTCCGGGTACACCACAATGAGATGGTACCCACTGAAGTATGGTTCTCTTTTTGGCAGCTACCTTGTTTAGTTCATTTCTCAGATGCGGGAGTTTACCACCCTTGAGAGCTTGCAGGACAGACAGTGCATCTGTGAGGATGACTACCTGGTGGCAGTCAGAGTTGGTGTTATAAATCATATTTGCAGCTTGCTCTAGAGCTTGAACCTCAGCTGTATAGTTGGAACAGAATTTACCAGTGGGAATGTGCCTAGTCTCATAGTGGTTGTCAGGATATGAGATAAAGATACCGGCACCTCCATTCCTAACAGCATTAGTTGCTGATCCATCTGTATAGGCATGTATCCATGATTGATCGGGATAGCTTTCTTGGATCATACTCAATGTAGCAGTTCGTTTTTGCAGATCATTATACTCACATCCACTTGTGAGACCACTGACTGTTGTATTAATTTGGAGGGCACTGCTGGCCTGCTCCCATGGTACAGGGTATAGGGTGGGCTTCAGTGGTGTTGTCTTCATGGATAGGTCTTCTTGATGCTGTCTTATAAGTCTTTTCCCCCGATGCACAAAGCTGCTACGCTTTAGACGTCCCAATGCCAGATCATCTAGTCTTGCCTTCATTGGGTGCATTGGCATACTGTTGTACTTTTCCATCTGGATCATGGTTTTTGTGTCTCTTCTATGGGACAATGTCTGTAATCCAGCAACCTTCTGCATCTCTGTTATTGGTGTAGTTTTCATGGCTCCTGTAATGAGCCTGAGAGCTTGATTTTGCACCTTGTCCAAAGACTGCAGATGTGAGTTAGCAGCTGATGACCATGCTGCTGAGCTAAACTCTAAGTGTGGTCTTATTACTCCATTATAAATCTTCTTTAGATTTCGTTCATTTGCTCCCCAGTTGGTACCTGCTAATTTTCTGAGTATGCCTAGTCGTCTTCGGGCCTTTCCTTCTGCATTTTCAATATGCTTATTCCATGTAAGCCTTTGGTCAAATGTCACCCCAAGATAGGTGGGGTAGCTTTCTTCCTTGATCACGGTTGTCCCTAGGTGTATGTTAGCTGATTTGTCCTTGGGGGCGAGGGAGAACAGTGTTGTGGAGGTTTTGTCTGTGTTTATTGTGATAAGCCATTTCTCTGCCCATGACACTAGCATGTCTGCTGCCCGCTGCATTCTATAATTTGCTGTGGTGACATTTTCATCAGCACACCAGAGTACTAGGTCATCTGCATATAAGGCAGCTTTAACTCCTGCAGGGAGATCTTTCACCAGGTCATTGATGTAAACAAGGAAGAGTGTTGGGGAAATTACTCCTCCTTGAGGTACCCCCTGATGGAGCAACACTTTTCTGCTCTGCAGACCGTCAAGAGTGACTCTAGTTCTCCTGTTATGCAAGTATGACTGGATCCATTTCATCATGTTGCCTTGGATTCCACTTCTCCTAAGTTTTGCAATGAGGCCATCTTTCCACACCTTGTCAAAGGCCTGCTTGAAGTCGACCCAGATCGTTAGGACCTTTTTCTTCTCCTGGAAGGCATCTTCTATTGCTTGAGACAAGTAAGTAACTTGGTCTTCTATACTGTAGCATTCTCTAAATCCAGCTTGTTCCGGCACCAGGATCTGCTCAGACTCTAAATACCATTTCAATCTGTGGTTGACTATTCGCTCCATAGTCTTCCCAACACAGCTTGTGAGACTGATTGGCCGGTAACTTGCAGCCTCGGTCTTACATTTCCCTTTCTTTAGTATGGGTATTGTGATGGCTTCTCTCCATACTTGGGGTACCGTTCCTTTCAACCAGCTGTGGTTGAATATCTCAAGCAGTTTTGTCTTTGCTGCTGAGCTCAGATTTACTAGCATTTCGTTGCTGATTTTGTCTGGGCCGGGTGACTTTTGAAACTTAAGCTTGGAAATAGCCTTCTGTAGTTCTCCTAGTGTGATGGGTTCCCTCATTGGGGCAGGAGTATCTGTCTGTCCCATGGTTGCCAGTATTTCTTTTCTTATCTCTCTCTGATGGTCTATGTTAATGGGTAAGTTGCTTTCTGAACTGTATCTTCTAGCAAACAAGTCTGCAGCTTGTTTTCCTCTGAAAAGTTTGCCACCTTCATCCAATGTGATAGTCTGCCTTGGTGAGGAATGCTCTTCATTTAGAGACTTGACTAATCTCCAAAGTTTCCTGCCGTCTTTCTCAAGGTTCAGCGATGCCGTTTTAGTTCTCCAGCTTTTCCGCTTTTCTTCTAGCTTTGTTCTCTGAAACTCTGCTACAGCCTTTTTCCATTTGTTGTGAGTTTCAAGTGAAGGCTGAGACTCTGCGTCCTTTCTAGCCTTGTCCATAGCTTCCTGACGTTCTTGGAGTGTGCTGGACCAGTATGGTATGTAGTTACGCCGGCATCCTTTGGGAATGGTTTCTTTTGCAGCTTGTAGTATGCATCTGTTGAAGTCTTTTACCACTTCATTAATGTCTCTGTTCTGTACCTTGAGGGTAGACAGCAGCGTGTTCACCTGATGCCTGAATAAACCCCAGTTGGCTTTTTTGTAGTTCCATCTTGTAATGGCTGGGCCTGTACTGAGAGTTGCACTCTGGACAGTAAGAAAGATTGGGCGATGGTCGCTTCCCCCTAGTTGGTCTCCTACTTCTCTACTAATAGATCCAGCTATATCTGGTGTGGAGAAGGCAAGATCTGGTGTTGAGGTTGTGTGCCATCCTCTGGAGTAGAAGGTAGGAGTATCTGTGGCATTATTGACTAGGATTAGGGAGTGATCATCTTGCCAAGTTTCAACCTCTTCACCTCTGTGATCCAGATGGTTATAGCCCCAGCTCTGGGAGTGGCTATTAAAGTCTCCAACTGCTATAAAGTTGGTGGCTGGTACCTGTATAGAGCTGAGACTCAGGGGTTTGTTGTTCGGACAGTAATAGTTCAGGAGTTCTATTTCCATCTTGTCTACCTTTATCTGCAGCAGCTGATATTCTGCTCCATCCATGAAGGTTTTCCTTTCGTGTGCAGGAATGTTATTCCTTACAAGAGTAAGTACTCCTCCTTTTCGTCTATCTTGTCTGTCGGATCTGAAGCATTGATATCCCCTTATTTTAAAGGTTTGATCTGCTTTCAAGTGAGTCTCTTGGATACAGCAAACACTGACTTGCTTCTCATACAAGATGTTTTCCAGCTCTGTCTTTTTGCTGTATCCAGCCTGCTTGCTGTTCACTCCCTCTGCATTCCAGTGCATCATGACAAGTGGCACTCTGGGTTTCTCTTTTTCTGTTTTGTTTTGGTCAGTAGTTCTCCTCCGCCGTCTGTTGACTCCACAAGACGGTCTAGAGGGTCCTCCAGTAGCTGAGGGTGGGCTCTGTCGAGGCTCAGAGCCCGGCACTGCACCTGCCTGGTGGAGCTCCACAGGACGAGCACCAGAACGAGATTTATTTGACGGTGTACTCTCCATAGAAAAAAAAAAGCGAGTTGCATGATACTGTGGTTTCCGGTGCGCCTTCTGGCCCAGTATCTACGACTTTAGCACCTGTTCAACGGGAGAGTGGGCTCATCCCTAATCTGTTTATGTTCCCAGTAGTAGACTGTTCGCAAGCAGCCTGGGGGTGTCACTGCTCTGCGCGGACCTTGTTTACCGAGGCGGCGTCCGAGCTCGTATGGTGAAAATATGGTTGCGTTATCTTCAAAATAGCCCTGTCTTTCCCGTGGCTTTTCTGCCATCCTGCAACTTTGAGTTAGGGAGTTCTGAGCTCCAGTCTCTTTCCCAGGCATTTTATCCTGGCCTGGCACGCATACAGAGGACCCCACTTCTGGTTCTAAGTTAGCAGTTGGGGATAGGTGGGGTAGCACACTGTGCATTCCCCGTCATCCAGGGGGCTCTCCAACTATGCAGAGCTTGCACAATGCTGTGCTCTGGTTCGGGGCTCTCCCAAGGAATCCTCACGTCCTGCACAGAGCCACTTCCCGATACCCACCACCTGCCAACCCTCCATTGTAGAAATCTCCTGCATGCGGCCATCCAGTCAAGAGCCAGTATTAAGTCTGGTGCCCAAGTGATCCCCCCAAGCTCAGTGTGCAATGCTGGGTTCTCATCATGCTGCAACACAGGAGGGATTGTGATGCTCAGCCATCTCTCTCAATTCTGCACCGATAAGTGACATCGGGGACTTAACTTTGCCTCAGTACTGGGAGGCCCCGTTTCCGGGTACACCACACACAGCCAATTGAGGCAACGGTCGCCATGGGCGTGATAGACGACAAACAGTGAAGAATGAGGCAAGAAAGCATTTAACCCATGAAGTGGGGGTGGATTGGTGCAGACCAGAGCATGTACCACTCGCCGGTGGGTTCTGCATCTACACCTATAGGGTTCCACCCACTCCTCAGCCCATTTAGTCTGGCCCCTCACCCAGGACCTGTCCGGCTTGGGTGACCCTGCCAGGAGTAAAACTCCCGCCGGCATAGCTCCCGGGATCATTGAGGCGCTCAAGCTCTCCAACTACGGCAAGGTAGGCTTACATGTGGAGAGTCTTGTAAAGTAAAACTGTGCATAGGGAGACTTGAGTTAAACACACAAAGTGCCCTCTAGTTTAACTTAACAGACTAAAATTCCGGAGCGGGTATGTATTCGCTTTTCCAGTATAAATAAGTATATGAGGAGAACTGCCGTAAGACGGGGTAAAACAGTTGAAAAAAAAAAAAAAAAGAAAAAAAAAAAAAAACACACACACACACACCCACACAAATAGTAATACGTCTTACAAGGAGAAGGACAAGAAAAACCTACGTTGCGGCCACAAGGCCTTCGTCAGGGACAGACAAACAAGAGACAGGAGGGAAAGAAAATGAGAATTAAGTAGAGAACATGAAACTATAAAAATAAGAGAAAAAAACTCCCTTAATATTAAGTCCAGTCACATGTGAAGCAAAGCAGGATGGCTGCCACTAAACTGTCAACTTCCTCTTTCCGGTTTAGTGGCAGCCATCCTGCTTTGCTTCACATGTGACTGGACTTAATATTAAGGGAGTTTTTTTTCTCTTATTTTTATAGTTTCATGTTCTCTACTTAATTCTCATTTTCTTTCCCTCCTGTCTCTTATTTGTCTGTCCCTGACGAAGGCCTTGTGGCCGCAACGTAGGTTTTTCTTGTCCTTCTCCTTGTAAGACGTATTACTATTTGTGTGGGTGTGTGTGTTTTTTTTTTTTTTTTTTTTTTTTTCAACTGTTTCCAGTATATAGGAAATTAGCTCAAATATATAGATATGAACTAGATTACTATCATGGTGAGAGTCTAAGTGTATTATATAAATGGGTTTCCTTTATCATGTATGTATCATAAATGCTTACGAAAATTCATTTATTTTCACTGCTTGTATTTTAAAGCGATGTTATGTTACAATGTTTGTATCATTCATAATTTCAATGATCATTTTACTTTTCAATGTTTGTAACATTAATGTATGAGCATATTATTATGAATGCGGAAAGGAATGAACGGTGGAAAGCACAGGAGGATTCTCTAGCGGACCCTCATGTAACTTTGTCTGACAGGGGAGGAAGCAACAGTCTTGTTATTGTGTATGTACCTGGACTGGCCCGCTAATTCATTCACAGCAGACAGGAATGTTTCTTCAATTATTTCAATTACTTCAATTATTCAAGTATTTCAAACATCCTCAACACCAAACCTCACCCTACCATACTGTCGTGGAATATTCTAATCCACATATATAAATTATCAAGTAAATATAAAGCCTAATAAATACATATAATAAATAAAGGAAGAAGAATGGTAAAGAACAGTGCTGTCACAATGACAGTACTCGAAATCCCCCTTCTTTTCTACTTCGTCGGCAAATTGTAACGCTTTCACGTTGATATTAAAGGCCTTCTGCAACATACACGCGTTTCCCAAACACACAATAAAATGTGCTGCCTTTCTAAGAAAAACCTTGAAATATGCAAGTTGACCTAAATTTTAAATTCCATTCATGTCTTTTTCTACACTATGTTACCAAAAACAAAAGACAGATGGACTAAAGGATAGCGAGAAGGGAGAGGCAGAAAGCCGAACACTAAACACGCGTCGCGCGATACACAAATGCTGCCATCACGCGTGTAAGACTACATGCACTAACTTTTTTTTCAGACGGACAGTGATAAATTCACTACCCTTCCCAGAGTTAGGTTTTAAAATCACGAAAAACGCTTATTAGAAAAGATAACAATAGATGGGTTTACGTTTGAAAACATTACAGTATCCAGACAGCACATCTTCGAAACAGGAGGTAGAAGAAATTGCATATTTTGAACGCAGCCACTTAGCTCTATTAAATATATATATTTGGGTTCCTTAGGGTTTGCTGACAAAGAATATGTACAACGTTATGCAAATAGTCTAGGAATTAACAAGTTATAGCCAAAATAAAATGATGGTGCTGTCAGACAACACCCAAAATCAGAATCGCTCAGTGGTAGATTTTTTTTCACCACCATTGTACGGGAAATGGGCCACAAGTTACATTTGAACTGATTGGCTGGAATGATATGTAAGGCTAAACACGATTAGTCGGGCTATAAAGGCTATCCTTGGTTGTTAGGGGAGACGTAGGAAGTTAAAATTTTTTCAAACACTTGTCGAAACGTAGCTCCATTGGCTAGACTCGCTGATATACTCACTTAGGAGCGTTAGTTCGAGACCACTATTGCAAATAAGCTTGATAAAGCAACAGTGCGTTGAAGCCAGCTCACATTTTTGTTAAAATAAAAGCCTGGAACATAAGCAGATGGGAATTTGTGCCTGTAATTGTGCCAGAATTCATTGCTAATCAACGTATCTGTGTTTGTTTCCATGAATTGTGGTAAGCTTGAAACATTCAGTATCTTTTAATGAAAATTGAATGTGAATTGTTAATTTATGCCTGTATATATGTGTAGTTCAGTAGCAATCATGATGTAAAGCCTATAATGCTCCAGCCTGAACAGACGGTGTCGGAGGAAAGTAAAACTGCATGGAATGGCCAAACAGTACACTGACACCTAGATTATTGATTAGACAGAAATAATGCTGGAAGTGCAGAGGCGCAGTAACCATTAAGGAGGTTAATGCTGGTATAAAGTATTTCAGATGAAGCTGACAGTTGGCCTAACGCTCTGAACTCAATGTTTGTGATGTATTGTGCTCAGTGTAAAAAGAGAGTATAAATTAGTTATGAAGTAGAAGGTACATCCTTCTTGTTTTCAGGGACCGTGGTCTTGATGGTATTGAGCAGCACCTGGTCAGAGCTTTGCTGAATCCAGAGTCGGACAGCATACTCCTTGGTCCATTTAGCTATCAGTGAGGTGTCTCCAGAGCCGATAGGAGAATCGAGCAGAGGAGTCTGTTCCTGCCGCCATCACGCCAGATAAGCTGATGTGGCCAGCTGAGCTCAAAATTATGTACCCCCAGCTTAAAATGACCTTGTAAAAATAACATTAAGAGGGGAATTAAATTGTGTTAATATCAGGAACTGAGAACATCTCCAATAATAGTTCCCATAAAGACAAACTATTGAAGTCAGGATGACAAATACCAACAGAGCTTGAACAAAACAAAACCAGTATTACCTCATATTACTACTACACAACTGACACACATAGGATACTTTTAATAATATATGTCACTACTATATTCATATTGATAAATTCTGTACATATAACTTGTAATTTAAATTGATTGTGATTCCTGGTTCCCTTTGTAGTTGAATCAGGACACATATTCATTCATAACAGCAATGAATACATATTGTTATTTGAAAAGTTATCAGTGATTCCTTTAAGATATCCTTTAGAGTGTTATATGTATGTGAGTGTCACAGTGTTGTCAAGTGTGGTGGAATAAATTAAATTGTTTATCTGTCTGTTGTTGTTTTGACTTACACTTCATCATACACATACCCTAGACATATAACGTAGTCATCACACTATTCCAGAATAATTCTGACTGAGATATATATATATGTGGCAGCAAGTAAGGTTATCTATAATACACTACTCTCATTAGATATAGATACCTTCACAGCTGATCTCAGTCAGTACACTAAGTCCCCCTATAAATATTTATAACATCCCACTTCACCACATATATTGGGGTCTCGCTCTTGGGATTTTGAATCTTTCCCTATTAAAAATATTGGTGGTAATTCACTTCAGGGAATATAAGAATTAAAAGGTATCCTTGGGTGGAATTAAATAAGGTTGAGCTCACGGTGCCTGTGTTGTCCATTAGATATATAGTTAGAAATTGAATTGTTGGTTAGACATTGTATAAACTTACCTGATAGACAATGGCGGACCTGGCCAAGTTTCGATCTGCTGCTGTTCAGACTGCAAAAGAGTTAGGATTAGATGGGCAAGTTATGGTTGCCTATGTCACTACGGAATGTGACAAATTTATTGAACGCGAAGAAAGAAGGTTTGAAGCCGAAAGAAAGTTAGAGGCTGAAAGGGAAATTAAGAAGTTACAATTTGAGGCTGAGGCTGAGACTAAGAGGTTGCAGATTGAGGCTGAGGCTAAGAAATTGGAAGCAGAAGAAAGAAGATTGACTGCCGAAAGGGAAGACAAGAGATTAGCTGCAGAAAGGGAAGCAGAAGATAAGAGATTACAAAGGGAACATGAGTTACGACTCAGGGAATTTGAGTTTCAAGGCCATGCTCCTGAAAATGGTGCCAGTCCCTTTGCCTCTGATGCCACTGCTAGCCAAGGAGCCTCAACCTCAGCTATGAATTTTCATTTAGATCATTTTGTTGAGAAAGACGATGATATAGAGAGCTACCTAAATAGGTATGAACTATTAGCTACCACGTATGGGTTAGAGAGAGAAAGGTGGAGCTTAAAGTTATCTCAGGGACTTCGTGGGGCAGCTTATGAAGTTTTTGCAAAAATGAGTAGAGGTGATCAGGAAAATTATGACATGCTAAAGCAGGCTCTTTTGTTAAGATATGAAAAGAATGCAGAATTCTATAGGAAAAAATTTAGGAATGCTAAACTACTGTCAGGTGAAACCTATCACCAGTTCTCTGCACGAATAGAGACATACTTGGAGAAATGGACTTCTCTGGGGAAAACCCAAGATCTTAAGGAAATGGTCCTTATAGAGCAATTAAGAGAGTCCATGGCTCCAGACCTGAGAAAGTTTCTCATGGAACAAGGTGCAGAGAGGCTGGGTGATTTGCTAAATGTTGCTGAAAGGTATCAAGCAGCTCAAGCAGAGGTAACAGGTAATAAAAAGAAACAAGTGGATAACTTTAGGGCACCACAGAACTTTAATAAATTTGATCCTAAGGATCAAAATAAAGGTAAGCACCAATTTGATAGGCCACGGTATGAAAATAAAAATAAATTCCCACAATTCGATGAAAGGAAATATGATGAAAGAAAATCTTTCAACCAAGGAAAAAGGTGGTGTAAGAATTGTCAGATGGACAATCATGACACTGACCGTTGCAGAAGGAAACCTGTGTATATGGCAACCCTTCAGGTCAGGTCGACCTCAAGACAGGAGGAGGATATTATGTTGGATACCACTCCAGAAGAGATGAGGAAGGCACAGGCTGGGGATAAAACACTCAAGCCTTGTTTCAGAAAATTGTCAACTTGTCATACAACTCCAGGCAAGGGAGAATTTTACATGAAAAACAAGTTGATGTATAGGAAGACGGGAGCTAGATCCAAAGGTCACGGACAGCTGGTACTTCCTAAAAGATACAGGACAGAATTAATAAGGAGCTTACATGTGAAACCAGATGGGGACCATGAGAAGATAGGTACCATCATTCAAAAGGTGGCTCACAATTATTATTGGCCCAAAGCAAGATGGGACATTGAGAATTTTGTAGAAAGGTGTAGCATAGCACATGAGGGAACACCCACAAGTGGGAACATGGATCAGGACCTGGACACGCCACGGGGCAAAATTAGGCCTGATAATAAAAAGAGATATAAATTTGGAAAAGTGGACCAAATGGAATGGGAAGCCCCTTTTCACGGACAAGCTTCACTTAACTGTTTTACAATGGCCACTATGCGGAGAGTGCAAAAAGATGTCTTACCCCAGGATAAGCCGAAAATCCCTCAATCGGACTTAAACAAACTGGAGGAAGAGGATATAGAGAGGAAATCTCTCATCAAGAATTTTAAGTGGGTAGAAAGCCCCAAAAGAAAAATTGGTAGCGGTCGTTTTGTGAATGATAATTCTGGGAGGAAAAATCATCACTATAAAGCTTCGAGTGGAAGAGACCATACCGGTGCATGGACAAATAGGTCCACACAATTAAAGGTCCATATGTAGCTTTGCTAAGAACGTGGACTGATGAAAAGGCAGAGGAAAACATTACATCTTCATACCAATATGTGAATGAGCTGACCACTCGTTTAAAAACTGGTTGGAAACTTGCCAATGAAAATTTGAAACAAGCCAGGAAGAAACATGCTGCCTATTATAACAGGAAGGCGAAAGACAGAAATTTGGCTGTGGGAGAGAAAGTACTGCTTCTTTTGCCCGGGAGTCAGAATAAGTTACAAATTGGATGGCAGGGTCCATATACAGTTCTAGAGAAGATATCTAGAACAAATTATAAGATAGATAAGAAGGGGAAAGAAAAAATCTATCATGTGAATCTCCTGAAGAAATATTTGGAAAGAGAACATCAGGAAGAGACACACTTGTTGACCTTGTCCATCGCCATGGAGATGAAAAAGGAACCACTTTCATCATTTGAGTATCCATTACACCCCTGTGAGACAGCAGCACAGGTGAAAATCAGTACACATTTAACGAAAACTCAGAAAGAGAGAGTGCAACAGGTTCTAAATAATCATGCAGAGGTGTTAACAGACCGACCAGGGCACACAAACCTATTGGAATATGATATGAAACTGATAGACCCCACACCTGTCTGTATGAAACCATATTCGATTCCGTTTGCTAAGGAAAAAGCTTTGAAGGAAGAGATAGACTATCTATTGAAGGAAGGAATTATTTCACACAGTGAATCTTCGTATAGTTCCGGTGTGGTACTCTTAAGGAAGCCCTCTGGAGAACATAGACTCTGTATAGATTACAGGAGACTGAATGCTATTACAGAAGGACAGGTGGATCCATTGCCGGATACAAATCAGCTGTTTGCCAGACTAAATAAAGCTAAATATTTCTCCAAAGTGGATCTGAGTAAAGGATATTATCAGATTCCAGTAAAGCCTGAGGTTAGACCCTACCTAGCTTTTAGTACCTCAGAAGGACACTATGAGTTTAATAGATTGCCATTTGGATTGAAGAATGCGCCTAGTGTCTTCTCTAGAATGATGAGAAAATTATTGGACCCTCTGAATAATCCATGTATAACAAATTTCATGGATGATATCCTGATAGCCACAGAAACATTTGAGGAACACATTGACTCTCTGAACATGCTGTTTAATCGACTTAGGGAGGCAAATTTAACAGCCCGACCAACCAAATGTTGCGTTGGATGTAAAGAATTGGAATTTTTGGGACACACAGTTTATCAGGGAAACATGACCCCTGACCCAAAGAATTTAGAGAAACTACAGAAAGCCCCGAGACCACAAACCAAGAAGGACGTGAGATCCTTTGTCTCATTATGTGGTTTCTACCAGAAGTATATCAGGAACTTTAATTCTATATGTGCACCGTTAACTGATTTGACACGTAAAAGACATCCAGATCGCATTACATGGACCCCACAATGTGAAATGGCTTACCAAGAATTGAAGGAAAAGCTCACAAGTAAACCTATTTTGAAATTTCCTGACTTAAGTCAAGAATTCATAGTAAGGACGGATGCAAGTAATATTGGGTTAGGTGCAACTCTACTACAGAAATCAGATGCATTGGATGGGGAATTAAGCCCAGTGGCATATGCTAGCAGAAAATTGAATAAAGCTGAAATCAATTACTCAACTAGCGAAAAAGAATGTCTTGCAGTAATATGGGCAATAAAGAAATTCAATATTTATCTGTATGGGAAGGCCTTTAAGTTGCAAACAGACCACAAACCTTTATCGTTTCTAGCACAGGCTAGGCATGAGAACTCCAGGTTACTCCGATGGTCTTTACTTTTGGCTCCATATAATTTTAGCATTGAGTATATATCTGGAAAAACACATTTGGGAGCGGATTTTTTAAGCCGCCATCCGTGTGATGAGAATCACTGTAAACCCCAGAACTAATAATAAATTTCTCTATGTGTATATAGAATAAAGGACTGACATATAATGTCTGTTTTAAGAGGGGAGATGTCGTGGAATATTCTAATCCACATATATAAATTATCAAGTAAATATAAAGCCTAATAAATACATATAATAAATAAAGGAAGAAGAATGGTAAAGAACAGTGCTGTCACAATGACAGTACTCGAAATCCCCCTTCTTTTCTACTTCGTCGGCAAATTGTAACGCTTTCACGTTGATATTAAAGGCCTTCTGCAACATACACGCGTTTCCCAAACACACAATAAAATGTGCTGCCTTTCTAAGAAAAACCTTGAAATATGCAAGTTGACCTAAATTTTAAATTCCATTCATGTCTTTTTCTACACTATGTTACCAAAAACAAAAGACAGATGGACTAAAGGATAGCGAGAAGGGAGAGGCAGAAAGCCGAACACTAAACACGCGTCGCGCGATACACAAATGCTGCCATCACGCGTGTAAGACTACATGCACTAACTTTTTTTCAGACGGACAGTGATAAATTCACTACCCTTCCCAGAGTTAGGTTTTAAAATCACGAAAAACGCTTATTAGAAAAGATAACAATAGATGGGTTTACGTTTGAAAACATTACAGTACCCAGACAGCACATCTTCGAAACAGGAGGTAGAAGAAATTGCATATTTTGAACGCAGCCACTTAGCTCTATTAAATATATATATTTGGGTTCCTTAGGGTTTGCTGACAAAGAATATGTACAACGTTATGCAAATAGTCTAGGAATTAACAAGTTATAGCCAAAATAAAATGATGGTGCTGTCAGACAACACCCAAAATCAGAATCGCTCAGTGGTAGATTTTTTTTTCACCACCATTGTACGGGAAATGGGCCACAAGTTACATTTGAACTGATTGGCTGGAATGATATGTAAGGCTAAACACGATTAGTCGGGCTATAAAGGCTATCCTTGGTTGTTAGGGGAGACGTAGGAAGTTAAAATTTTTTCAAACACTTGTCGAAACGTAGCTCCATTGGCTAGACTCGCTGATATACTCACTTAGGATCGTTAGTTCGAGACCACTAGTGCAAATAAGCTTGATAAAGCAACAGTGCGTTGAAGCCAGCTCATATTTTTGCTAAATAAAAGCCTGGAACATAAGCAGATGGGAATTTGTGCCTGTAATTGTGCCAGAATTCATTGCTAATCAACGTATCTGTGTTTGTTTCCATGAATTGTGGTAAGCTTGAAACATTCAGTATCTTTTAATGAAAATTGAATGTGAATTGTTAATTTATGCCTGTATATATGTGTAGTTCAGTAGCAATCATGATGTAAAGCCTATAATGCTCCAGCCTGAACAGACGGTGTCGGAGGAAAGTAAAACTGCATGGAATGGCCAAACAGTACACTGACACCTAGATTATTGATTAGACAGAAATAATGCTGGAAGTGCAGAGGCGTAGTAACCATTAAGGAGGTTAATGCTGGTATAAAGTATTTCAGATGAAGCTGACAGTTGGCCTAACGCTCTGAACTCAATGTTTGTGATGTATTGTGCTCAGTTTAAAAAGAGAGTATAAATTAGTTATGAAGTAGAAGGTACATCCTTCTTGTTTTCAGGGACCGTGGTCTTGATGGTATTGAGCAGCACCTGGTCAGAGCTTTGCTGAATCCAGAGTCGGACAGCATACTCCTTGGTCCATTTAGCTATCAGTGAGGTGTCTCCAGAGCCGAGGGGAGAATCGAGCAGAGGAGTCTGTTCCTGCCGCCATCACGCCAGATAAGCTGATGTGGCCAGCTGAGCTCAAAATTATGTACCCCCAGCTTAAAATGACCTTGTAAAAATAACATTAAGAGGGGAATTAAATTGTGTTAATATCAGGAACTGAGAACATCTCCAATAATAGTTCCCATAAAGACAAACTATTGAAGTCATGATGACAAATACCAACAGAGCTTGAACAAAACAAAACCAGTATTACCTCATATTACTACTACACAACTGACACACATAGGATACTTTTAATAATATATGTCACTACTATATTCATATTGATAAATTCTGTACATATAACTTGTAATTTAAATTGATTGTGATTCCTGGTTCCCTTTGTAGTTGAATCAGGACACATATTCATTCATAACAGCAATGAATACATATTGTTATTTGAAAAGTTATCAGTGATTCCTTTAAGATATCCTTTAGAGTGTTATATGTATGTGAGTGTCACAGTGTTGTCAAGTGTGGTGGAATAAATTAAATTGTTTATCTGTCTGTTGTTGTTTTGACTTACACTTCATCATACACATACCCTAGACATATAACGTAGTCATCACACTATTCCAGAATAATTCTGACTGAGATATATATATATGTGGCAGCAAGTAAGGTTATCTATAATACACTACTCTCATTAGATATAGATACCTTCACAGCTGATCTCAGTCAGTACACTAAGTCCCCCTATAAATATTTATAACATCCCACTTCACCACACATACTCCACCCATTTTAACCCTCCATCCCACCTTTGGAAGCAAATTCGTTATCTGTGGATATCTCATCAACTGTGGATACGTTACACCAATCTAGGATTTATAAAATCGTGTTCAGATTCTGTGCCCATTGTGGATACCTTATTCGAACGGTGAAGTTAATTTCAAAGTATTGGATTACGTGATATTTTTCCAAGAGAACACCAGGATATAAGTTGTTTCCAACATTCACACCAAAGGAACAAAGGAACAAACATTCATTTACACACAAACAGTATTTCACATATTTTCCAGCAAAAGTTTATCAGGCCTGCCGGGAACCTTACTAACACAATTCATTCATAATCCTTCTTTTCAATAGTTGTGTAATAATTTTTTTCTTCTTTAAAATCATCAAATTGTTGTGAGTTTGTTTTCTCGTGATAATCTTTATTATTATGTGCTGTAAAATCCTTATTGATTTATTTACATTTCTAAATTGAAATAAATTGAGTTAACCTCGATAGGATTGTTAGTCCAGTTCAGACTACCAAATCCTCAATCTAACTTTACTTATTTACCCTACTATTTGTGAGTGACACAGTGTGTGCAAAAGAGTAATATTGTCGCCAGAGAAAACAAGAAGAGCTGTGTGTATGGTTTTCTTAGTGAAGAACTCACTGACTCAGCCTGTGCCTTCTGCCTATCTTTCTTGAGCACCACTATCACACGTCCGTGTGCACTATTGTCCATCACGCCTATACAGCTGTCAAGCTTACCTACTATTAATTATATTTTCATGCGACAACCATACATAGACATAAAAAGAGGTGTCAGACAAGGTTGTGTGCTGTCCCCCTGCCTATTTAATTTATACACCGAAAAAATGTTCAAACAGATACAGGAAATACCAGGACTGAACATCAGTGGAAAGTCAATAAACAACCTTAGATATGCAGATGATACCGATTTGTTAGCTGAAAGCGAACAGGAGTTACAAGAACTAGTGAAGCAAGTGAACAGTATAAGTCATGAATATGGACTCGACATTAATATTGAGAAAACAAAAACTATGATAATTAGCAAAACAGACGATAAACCCACATTAAAGATAAGCGTAAATGGGAAAATCCTGGAACAAATCAAGAGCTACGTATATCTTGGTCATATAATAACAGAAGATGGCAGATGTGAAACAGAAATCAAGAAGAGAATAGGAATGGCCAAAGCTACATTCAACAACATGAAACATATACTGACATCCAAACAGTTATCTCACAAATTAAAACCGAGAATCATAAAGTGTTATATATATTCTGCATTTCTGTATGGTGCAGAAACATGGACGATGAATAAGCATTTGGAAGAAAGAATTGAGGCTCTTGAAATGTGGATATATAGAAGAATGGGGCGTATCTCATGGAAAGAGATGAAAACAAATAAGGAAGTCCTAGAAAATCTAGGTATGAAAAGATAACTAATGAGGGAGGTCAAAGTTCGGCAGCTAAAATACTTTGGCCACATAAAAAGGCATAACACCTTGCAGAAGACCATAACAGAAGGGAGAGTTGAAGGCAAACGTGCAAGGGGAAGACAGCGCTATAAGTGGGAAGATAACATCAAGAGATGGACAGGAAAGAGTCTATCAGAGTGCACCACCAAGACAAGAGACAGAAGACGTTGGAGATCCATTACAGCCAACCTTCGTTGTGGAGATGGCAACTGATGATGATGATGGTGAGCGGCTAGTTTCATTTTTCTTTGAGTTACATAGTACCCGTGAGTACGGGGGAAATACTCTGCCCTTTTATGTTAGGCCGTCCTCGGGTTTCATCCTGATCGTAGGTCGCTCGTAGAACGGGAAAAGCGTTGCTAATATTACTTCGTTTTCCCGTCTCTCTAGGCGGCCGGGGAAGCTTTCCCGTGTGGTCTTACGTCTGATTTTGTTTCATCTTGAGTGGGCTGAATAAGCACGCTGCACATCTTAGACTTGTCTTGCTATTTAAAGCCTGATGTCTATATACTCAGTACCATTTGTCTCTAGGGGATCTTTACCGCCTAGTGAAGGGTTAATCAATTGAAAGCTTATAACAGTTGTAGTGTGGACTGATTCTTTGGTAGGTAAGCACATTTACTTAGTAAATGTATTGGGATTTTTCCTGTTTAGCTTAATAATATAGAGTCGAGATACCGTGTTACTTTATTTCATCTTTTATATATATATATATATATATATATATATATATATATATATATATATATATATATATATATATATATATATATATATATATATATATATATATATATATATATTTGTATGTGTGTGTGTGTCACAGATGGAAATAGTGCAGCAGTGATCTTCCACTTTTGCCCCTCCCCATCTAGTTTATTTTTTGCTAAAGGAACGCCGGATTCACAAGTGCAATTAACACGTGAGCCGTTTGGCAATTAAGCACGGTGGAACAAAGAGAGCGCGGAGCACGGCGTAATAGATTCTTTGATCAGGGGCGATGTTAAGTCTGAGACGGACCTTGAATTGTAAAACTTTCAGGGGAATTAATTGCGTAGCTGATATTCGGCAAGGCGGAGATGATGAAAGTCAAGCCAGAGAGGTTGTCGGCGGCAGAGGTGGTAAAATTACCTTTGATTCAAGAATCGAACGGCTAATGGGCTCGGGTCTGGCAGTAGGTGTGACTTTCGCATTAAAGAGCAATAGAGCGGAATTTACGGATATATACCATGTCTCTCCGATAGCCACGATCAGTTGTTCAGAGATCTATCTGAAATTCACTAGCTCGATATCTTAGATTTCTCGTACAGAGGGAAAATTATTAGATTTTCGTGGAGTGTTTCATTTTTCTGATTGCGGTAATTTATATACTAGCCTTTAAATGATTTAGTGTGTTTAAAGTTTCATTATATTTCACTGAGATTTTTCTGTGCTAATTAAATAACTTATAGCTAAATCTTTTTCAGCCGTAAAGTGAATTTAATTACTCGCTATTTCCCAGTAAGAGATGTTTTAAATTGACTGGTACATACATTAATTAACTGTCTACTGACGGTATATATTATGTACTTCTATACATTTTATGTAATTTTTAAAATGACTAGTGTTCACATCACGCGTTAAAATACGATAGGATAAGCTAGACACGCGTGTTTTAAATCTAATTTATAACGGAGTGGTGAAGAGGTCCTATTTTAAACACGTGTTAGATATGATATTGATAAGTTGGTTAAATGTTTATATTTTCTTTCCTAAAGTCTAGGCTGATCAACCTGAGTACTAGCGGTTTTTTTTATGGCCATATGAACTTATGATCATACGAACTTATAATATTATAAGCATCCAGGGATAGTTAATATTGATGAGCTTCTTGCTGTGACCTATGTGGTCCAATTTTCCTCATTTTCATGAGAGAAACCAGAATAGAACCATAAAATTATAATATTAACTAGACCAGAACTATTACCAGATTTACTTATATCAATCTCATCAGCCAGCTGTGGCGTAATATATTGTCAGCAACATTTGTGTTACTTAACTTAGCGTCTCAGCCACCCGAGGCTAAACAACATAGGAAATATATATATATATATATATATATATATATATATATATATATATGAATAGAACATATATATATATATATATATATATATATATATATATATATATATATATATATATATATATATATATAATATATATATATATATATATAAATTAAATTGCCTGGCACAGACACTAGGATCACGTTTTTGTTTCCGGTCAGCTTGAGTGTAAGATGGTAATTTAAAACATAACTGATATTTAACTTTTCTGGCATGACTTGCAGAAAAAAATGTCACTCCAAAGTTTGTCTTGATAACCAACAAGATTGAGTTATTATGACACTGGGAGATGTGACTTATCTGTTTCAGGCAAGGTCTCTTGCCTTAACAAACAGAGATGGGAAGAATAGATTACAAGATATCAGAAATAGGGTAGCTCATATGACATAATACGCACAATTTTTACTCATTTTTGCCCGCTAAAACTCGGGTGCGTATTATATGCGAGTACTAAAAAATACGTAATTTTCGATATCGAAAGTAACCTACATTGGAAAGTCTGTCAAGTTTTTGTCACAATTTGAGAGTGAAAATGGCGCAAAATTGAATGTGCCATGTATTTTCTTATGTGTCAGACATTGTTGCAAAACGCATTTCGCACTCTTGGTCTTCAATCTGTTTTGATATTAAGCTTGGTTGTGAAGTTTGTCATTTGATTATTTTGAGCCCTAACAATGAATTCGGGAAAATGTTGTACAGCAGCAGAAAAGCTCTTAGTGGTAAAATATGCAGAATCTAACGGCAATCGGGTAGCAAGTCGGCATTTTTCCATTAACGAGTGCAACATTCGATTATGGCGAAAAAACAAAGAGGCGCTGCAAGTGTTGCCTAGTAAGAAAAAGGCGAATCGTGGGTCACCACCAGATCTTCCAGACCTAGAAAAAACATTATTGGAGTGGGTAGTGGATAGAAGACAACAAGGCATCGGTGTTTCATGCATTGAAATCCGACTAAAAGCTCTGGAACTTAAAAAATCTCGTACAGGCACAACAGCATTTAAAGCGTCATATTCAGTTCGTTTTATGAAGCGACATGGTCTTTCAGTTCATCGAAGAATTACTATCGCGCAGCATCTTCCATCTTCTTTCAGGTTTTTAACAAATGTTTCATAAAATAAAATCTTGAAAAATTATGGTGCGTATTATACACGAATTTCCATTTTACCAGAAAATTTTGGGCTAAATCAAGCATGCATATTATACACGAGTGCGTATTATACGCGAGATTTTACGGTATATATATATGTGTGTGTTCTATTCATCCTACGTGGGCGATCACCACACATGAACCTTACTCCAACCAACTGAAGGCATAGATAACTTATTGTATCCAGAACAAATTAAATCACCGGCTCTAGCGACTCCCGTGAAATTTGCAGTCAGCAACTACGGCGAGTCTGGGGCTGGATTTGGCAAAACTTAAATTTGACACTAAATAGTCGAATTACTGTTGCGTGCATATTTTGACGCACATATTACAAAAATCGATATGGCTATTTAATATGGAAAAGATATAGACATTCATTCATTTGTGTATGAAAATGCTGTCTATGTTAAAGCTGGATAATTCATGATTGATTCACACTTTTGATTATAGGAGTAATCGTTCTTGATATTGATCCGGCGCATGGATATTGCTCTCATGTCCGTACTTATTTGTTAGGGCCAGAAAATAGATTAATTTGCTTATTATGTTTATGGCCTGAATTCATAGGTATTACATATTATTAGTACAAGTAGAATCAGTCCTATATTGTATATTTTGGATGGGTAGGCAGGACTATATTCTTGTTATGCCGCTCTAGCGGAAGTAGGAGTTGTCTTGACAAGTCGTGATGAGTTCCGATGTACCGTTTACAATGGCGGTTACGCATTTTTAAGGGGCTGGGACATTCTTCAGTAAAAATGATTTATGAAGTGGTTTTTCTTCTGTAGGAGATTGTGTCTCTACTAGAGTTTGTGTTAGAGACTCTCCTAATGTACGGTACCATGTATGATTCGGACTCCAGGTAATGACAGTCCCTATTTTTGATGATCTCAGGTCGGTTAGACCTAGCTGGAATTTTGTGCTTCGCAACGCTAGGGTCATGTTTGTATCGACGAAGATGACAGGCTTCCATACAGTAGTTATGTCTACGTGAAGTAACTGGATTACTGTAGAACTGTATGGAGGAACTTTAAGAAATTATTTCATATGCATTTCGAATTAACTTTGGCTTATCTATACCCTCCTGGTGAGTGAGTGAGCGACAACTCAGGAAGGCGGCCATGTTACATTCCTGTCATCATATTTTTGAATCACTGTCCAAAGAACGGGGCATGTATCTTATTATTCGGACAGTGGCAAGGAGATCTCAATTTTGATAGAAACCCCTTATCGTGGTTTCATAATATGCTATAAACTATGAACATAATGCAACTTTAGTTACTTACCGATCCGCCTTCACTGACGCGCTTAGTCAGATAGGGGATGCGGCCATTATGTATCATGACATTGGAAGCTATTGATGTACTACCTATTATTTATGAATGTGTCATGACATGGGATCTACTATGTATGCCTGCAAATTGATGTGTCAACTCATACCCATGATTTACTCGTTATGTCCCAGTGTGTGCGTCTAAATAAACTGTGTAAACAAAGATTCCAGCAGTCTGCATTGGTGCCTTGTAGACACAAGTGAATGAGTGTTTAGATTGGTCAGAACACGAACAGCACACCATTCGCGTTAATCACACTCTACACTTCTACTCCATATATACTCCATCCTGCGTCGGTTGAATTGACCAAGTTTAGGGCCTGCTTCCCCTGGAGCCTTAAAGGGAAACTACTGTTTACAGCTGCCTTTGCCTTCCCTAACTCAGGACTAGGGTGAGTTACCCATTTACAGCTGGGTAGACTGGAGCATGCCTGATCTCAACAACTCTGTACACTACAATGGACATATACAGTAGTGGCACCACAAACAACATGCTACAGTGATTGATAGTGGAGCTTTACAGAAGAAAGAGAACACACCATACACCACACATCTTCTTTACAATGAGGACTTTACACCTGGATTTTACAGTGGTGGGCCAGATTCCTGGGTCCAGCCTACGCAGTCTTGTTGTGTTGAGAATCACATTTTACAGTTGCAAGAACATTTGTTTGACCACATCAACACCAGTAGGACAGCTATACAATCAATGTCAGCTTGACCTGTTCTGACAAGTGTAGCAATATCTGGGTTAGCACTTGTTGACATTTGGCACAGTACAGTCAGTGTTCTAAACTAGTGATTGTTTATCCTGCTGTAATAGAAGAGCAATGTTGAACATAAAGTGCAAATTTCATCGTTGGATCTTCTAATGTGCTCAAGAAAAATTGGACAGTGTAATAGTTAGAAAGCAAATCTATTACTCAATAAAGTGGTAGTCTAATTTGTTAAAACTGAGCTTACAGTACAATACATTACAACTGCAACACATTTCATTATATTATGTACACATTTATGATTTATATGTATTTATGTTTATATATTATTTGTTATATGTGTGATTGTTATGTGTTTGCGGGCCTAGATGGGAGGTGACTAGAACAGGAAATACCAAGTGATATTGGTCTTGTTCTGGCGTTCTATAGGGAGCAATTTCTTAATTGAAATTTGCATGCAACATAGTTTGCAAATATTTGGTTAGCTGTGACGACTGTTTCATATTTGTATTTGTAACATTTTTCTGTTCTTTATTTTTGTTTGATTTGTTTGTATAATTGTAGGTCTCATCCTTCCTTTCATTTCAGTTCTTTACACCCTTATGTTTATACACTGTGGCGTTATTTGTCTTGTTATCTTATTGCAGTTATCATCACAGATTCTGTGATCATTTTTTTTCATTTCTCCTATTTAATTTAATTTGATCTCTGCAAATGTTTTCAGATTGTCTTTTCTTGTTTGTCCTTTTGTAATGTCTTTAGTTGACATATGACATAGGAGGTATAGTTGAATATACTTATATTATAGTACAGATCAGTACTTTATGATTATTATTGTTATAAAACAAAGTGTACAAGACCTTTGTAAGACTTGTCTCCCAAAGTGATTGGTATAGGAAATATTATTTTCCACAGGTACTCAAGTGATCATTGATTACATTAAGTTATACAAGACCTTTGTAAGGCTTGTCTCCCAAAGTGATTGGTATAGGAAATATTATTTTCCACAGGTACTCAAGTGATCATTGATTACATTAAGTTATACAAGACCTTTGTAAGGCTTGTCTCCCAAAGTGATTGGTATAGGAAATATTATTTTCCACAAGTACTCAAGTGATCATTGATTACACTAGTCAACAACCAAAAATGTACCATAAATGAAAATAGCTGATCTTAACTAATTTTGGTGTGCTGAAAACGAAAATGACATTAACAAATGTTGATTGGCTCTAGTTTTCAAGATATATGCTACTAGTTTATTTAATTACGGTCAATTTATATATATGACGCAACTGTTGTGGGCGATTGCATAATTTTTTCTAATGACCAATAAAAATGTAACTAGAAGTTGATGATGCAATCCTTTGTATGATTACATCACCTTTGTGTATAAATATCTTATCTCTGATAAAATTTTGCCATTAGTTAGTGCATTTGTCCTTATCAAAAGTATCGTAGTTAGAAATGCCCAGGATATGTGTGAACAGTGCTAATAATTTCTGTTACATATGTGGTGAGGTGACATTTCTATCACAAAAACGAAATACCTTGTATAACTAAAGTGATTAAGAAGGCGTACAGTTTGTATTTTGGCTGCAGAATAGGAGATCAAGATAAGAGCTGGGCGCCACACATATGCTGCAATACATGTGCAGCACATCTTAAACTGTGGTTGACTGGCAAAAGGCAAGCTATGCCTTTTGCAGTCCTAATGATTTGGAGAGAGCCCACTGATCATCTCAACAACTGTTACTTTTGCATGGTCCCTCCAATTGGGAAAGGCATATCAAAGAAGAAAAAATGGACTCTGGAATATCCAAACATCCCCTCTGCATTACGTCCGGTACCACATGGCGATGACCTACCAGTTCCCAAAGTGCCAGAATCATTTTCAGCTGCTTCCACTGATGAAGAAGAGGACATTGGTGGTCCTGAACCATCAACCTCAAGCGACCCAGATTTTGAGCAAACTACATCCACTAAACCACACTTAATAACCCAAGGTGAACTGAATGATCTTGTAAGAGATCTGAATTTACCGAAGAACAAGGCGGAGCTTTTGGGTTCCAGATTGCAACAGTGGAATCTCCTAGCAGAAGATGTTACAATTTCTGTGTATAGGAACCGCAAGAAGCCGCTTATTACATTCTTTTTCAAAGAGGGTGACCTTTCTGCGTGCCACAACATTTCTGGTTTAATGGCAGCCCTCAAAATCAATTACATACCGGAAGAGTGGAGGCTTTTAATTGATTCATCCAAGACGAATCTTAAAGCTGTTTTGTTGAATAATGGTAATGTGTTACCGTCAATTCCAGTTGGTCACGCAGTTCATATGAAAGAAACTTATGAAAACATTAAGCAGCTTTTGAAGTGTATAAACCACGATCATCATCATTGGTCACTTTGCGTTGACTTAAAAGAGGTCGCTCTTTTGCTTGGACTACAGGGTGGATACACCATGTACTGTTGCTTTCTCTGTGAGTGGGATAGCCGTGCACGAAGTAACCATTACATCAGAAGACATTGGCCAATCAGGCAGTCATTGCAGCCTGGCAGTAAGAACGTTGAGAACCCAGCACTTGTCGACACCAGCAAGATTTTGTTGCCACCCTTGCATATTAAGCTGGGTCTCATGAAAAACTTTGTCAAGGCAATCGAGAAAACAGATGAGGCTTTCAAATACCTCATCAGAAAATTTCCAAGACTGAGTGAAGCTAAAATAAGAGAGGGAATATTTGTTGGTCCGCAAATTCGAAAACTTCTTCATGATGACGAGTTTCTTTGCGTGTTGCATGGCAAGGAAAAAGCAGCATGGCTAGTATTTAAGTCAGTGGTGGACAATTTTCTTGGAAACAACAGATCTGATAATTACAATGAACTTGTAGAAAATCTCCTTCTGAAGTATAAGAAGGCTGCAACATGTCTTTGAAAATTCATTTTCTGGATTCTCATCTGGATTTCTTTACGTCAAACTGAGGAGCGGTCAGTGATGAGCATGGTGAACGATTTCACCAGGACATTGCTGCTATAGAGACAAGGTATCAAGGCAATTGGAGCCCTTCAATGCTTGCTGATTACTGTTGGACTGTGACAAGAGACACCTCATCGATTGACTACAAGAAGCAAGCAAAGAGAGCTCGAACAGCGACTGAATAATGACGGAATGGGTTCAAATGTGCCTTTTTAAAACATGATATGTGAACTTTAAATAATGTTTTTATTTTTTCTATCATTTTATGTTGAAATATCAATTAATTGAGTTTGTAATCACAATTTTTATAATGCTAAAGTAGAAAGACTAGCTGTTCACCCCAGAGAATTAAACAAGCATACATTATTTGTATTACTGAAATGTAAATTCATCATTTAAAAAAAAACCCAGAGCCAATTGGTGAATTTCATTATGATATTTGAAATCAGCATGTCAAAATCAATAAGAAATGGTATATTTAATTTCTGGTACAAAAAACTTTTGAAAATTTGTTGACTAGTGTTACATTACGGTATACAAGACCTTTGTAAGGCTTGTCTCCCACAGTATTTGAGATATACAGTTATTGTTTTCCACAGGTACTCAAGTTATCATTGGTTATATTATAAACAACAACAAAAAAACCATACAAGTTTTTTTTCACTAAGACTAAGTCTATGGTATAGACTTGTCTCCCATTAAGGTAATTTATTTACTTTTTCAGGTTTCTGATTTAAGAAGACAAGATGTATACATTAGATTACTTTATTGCACAAGGAAAATCCCTTGATAAGACTGGGAAAGACTTAGAACAATGGGCTGTTGCTCAATATGACAAAGCATTAGCTGCAGAGGAGAGAAAAGCTGCTGCTGAAGAGAAAAAAGCTGCTGCAGAAGAGAGAAAAACTCTGGCTGAAGAGAAAAGATTAGAAAGAGAAGCTGTTGCTGCTGCTGAAGAGAAAAAAGCTGCTGCTGAAGAGAGAAAAGCTGCTGCTGCTGCTGAAGAGAGAAAAGCTGCTGCTGAAGAGAGAAAAGCTCTGGCTGAAGAAAAAAGATTAGAAAAAGAAGCTGATACTGCTGCTGAACTAAAGAAATTGCAGATGCAAGTGGAGGAAAGGAGATTTGATGCAGAACAGAAGAAATTGGAAGCTGCTGCTGAACAGAAAAAATTAGAAGCGGCTGCAGAACAGAAAAGATTAGATAGAGAGGCAGAAGAGAGAAAAGCAATAAGAGAACATGAATTTGAATTAGAGAAATTGAAATTGACAAGTATGAGTAATGTTAATCAGGCATCTGGTGGTAATGGTAAACCCTTTGTGTACAAGGTCAAGGTACCAGCGTTCAACCCTACCAGTGATGACATAACATTTTGGCTTTCTAGATTTGAACGTGCTCGTCGAGCTCATAATGTTGACAAATCACAGTTTGTGAATCAGTTGTCTGAAAATCTAAAAGGGGAGTCTCTGAGTAAGTTATATTTCGTTGAAGAGGCCGAGAAGGATAATTATGATGCTATTAGGGCAGCTTTGATAAAGAGATATCAGCTGTCAGAAGAAGGTTATCGTCTTTTGTTTAAAACAATGAGACCTGAGGTAGGTGTAGAATTCTCAGAATTCATCTCAAAAGCACGAATTACACTTTCACGATGGATTGAATTATCCAAAATAGAGAAAACATTTGATGGTCTTACGGATTTAATGCTAAGAGACAAGGTCATGTCTTCAGTAAATAAACCATTCCTAGAGTTCTTACATGAGCGTAAACCTAGTACAATAAAGCAAATGGAAAAATATTGTGACCAGTATGCCACGGCACACCCTGACATGATTCTTAGTAACTCTAACATTAAAGAGAGTATGCCAGTTGCTTCGGCAACAGAATATAATCAGAATTACTCACACAAATTCCAAGGAGCTAAAAATAAATTTGATAAAAAGGTTAATTGGAATAAGTATCAAAACCAAGATAACCACTCAAATCAGGGTTCTTCTTCGAAGAACCGGAATCGGGCTGATAGTCCTCGACACGCGAGGGGTACCCATAATTTTAGACATTCTAGAAAAGGGAGTAGCTATAGGAACTACCCAAGTGCTTCATGGAGAGAAAAGAACCAATATTACAGGGATACTCAGTATAATGAGCGTGATGATTATGATCATGAATATTATGATTCAAACCCAAATAGGGGTTATAACAGAGGAAATAATAATTATAGAGACAATCGTAACCGAGGTAGATCACAACACAAAAGACATGGTAAATCTTATTACCAGGCTAACTATGCACAACAGGAGTTCCACGACGCCGGTAATAAGAATAATGATAAAAAAGACTCCAATAGTGTAGCGAATTCCGCTTTCGATTTTGCTAGAGCATCTCAGTGTTCGCAATGCAAAACATTATTCGATCCAACCACAGTTTCTACTTTAAGCTGCGGTCACCCGCTTCCCGCTCTCCCTGCGTCAATCGCGCATAATGGAAGGGGTGCTCTTGTTTTCAATAGAGGCTTAATAGATGGTACTCCGGTATCAATTCTTTTCGATTCGGGGTGCACTACCATCGGAGTGAGGCAATCACTCGTAAATCCTTCTCGAGCTACAGGCAATGTAGTCAAATGTGTAACATTTGGTGGCACATTGGAGAAGTACTCCACTGCCATTATCAATATTGCTACGCCTTTCTTTACAGGAGAGGTGCAAGCATGTCTCTTGCCGAATCCGATCGCTGATCTTATCATCGGTCGCATTCATGGAGTGAAAGAATGCACTCCACAGCAAATTTCTAATTGGGAAAATGTTAATATGCAATCTGCTAATGCAGTAATCACTAGGGCTCAAGCTCTTAATATGCCGCAATCTTCACATTCTGAAGATAATGATGCGCAGATCCAAGATGATCCCTTGGAGATTTCCCATGATTCCTTTATAAAACAGCAGGAAGATGATCCTACTCTAAAGAAATTCTTTACTCTGGCAACAAAAGGTGATCCGAATAAGGATACAAATCGTAAATCTTGGATTACGATGAAGAATGGCGTACTTGTACGTATGGTACAAGACTCCGCTAAGTCCATTCATTCTCAAATCCTTGTGCCTAAAAATATGAGAGTTAAAATCTTACAGCACGCTCATGATTCGCAGTGTGCTGGACATATGGGTTTTTTACGTACTAAAGCTAGAGTTCTTGAATCTTTCTTTTGGCCTGCTGTGAATAAGGACATACGAATCTATTGTCGATCTTGTAAAGTATGTCAAGAGATTAAATCCAGAGGTCCACGCCATGATGCACCTATTCAGGCTGCAGACATTCCCATTCGACCATTTCAAAAAATGGTGATAGACATCATTGGTCCATTTAAGATAAAGTCTGCTAGAGGACACCAATTTATTTTGACGTGTGTTGATATGTGCACACGTTGGCCGGAGGCTGTTCCTCTAAAGAGCATAACTACTGCTGATGTCGCAGATGCTCTTTGGTTAATATTTTCTCGTCTGGGATTTCCAGCAGAAATATTATCCGACCATGGTACCCAACTCATATCGGATACCATGTCTCAAGTAATGTCGACTCTTAAGATAGAGAGATCGCTGAGTAGTATTTATCATCCTATGTCCAATGGGATGGTGGAACGTCTGAATAGAACTCTGAAAAACCTACTAGGTAAGATAACAGAAGGGGGTTTTACCCACGGCTCTCTTTGCATATAGAGAGGTCGCCAACGAACATACAGGATTTTCTCCCTTTGAACTTGTCTTTGGCGCGAAACCGCGAGGTCCTATGTCCTTACTTTATGATCTTATAACTGCTGATAATATTGTCGATGACACAAAATCCTCTTATGAATATGTCATCGCACTTAGACACAAGATTATTGAAGCATGCAAATTGGCAACTGCTTCGTCTGAATTTGCGAAACAGAAGGCAAGGGAATTTGCCAATAAAAAGAGATGCTTGCGACAACTTTGTCCAGGTGACAAAGCATTTGTCTTGCTACCTTGTAGGGAAAATAGACTTCTTATTTCTTGGAAAGGTCCGTACGATATAATATCAAAAGTTTCCGATGTTGACTATATCGTCGATATTGACGGGAAGCGTAAAACCTTCCACATCAACATGCTCACGGAATTCCATGAACGTCCGGATTATTTACAACCTGTTTTCCAGGCAACGGACGATTTTCCAGTCCAACATCGACAGTACTCATCTCTGTCAGTAATACAGGATGAGGAAACTAGTTTCTCGGATGTAAATCTACCTTTTCCAATGATTCCTCTTCACTCTAATGAATCATGGAAAGATGTTGCAATTTCTCCAGAATTATCTCCAGGAGAGCAGAAACAAGTTTCTACTATGTTAGAACAATTTCAGGATGTCCTTACTGACATTCCTGGTCAAAATGATGTCATTCAACATGACATTATTCTTACTGACCATAGTCCTATAAGAGTCAGACCGTATCCTATCCCGATACATTTTCAAGCACAGGTAGAGAAAGAGTTGGATGAGATGATAGAGTTAAAAATTATTGAACCATCCACATCAGCATATTCTTCGCCGATGGTTATTGTACGAAAAAAAGACAATAACATACGTCTTTGCGTGGATTATCGCAAATTGAACCAAGTGACGAAATTTGATGCTGAACCTATGCCTTTACTAGAAGAGCTACTTACGAGACTATCGAATTCTCATTTCTTTACTAAACTCGATTTGTCTAAGGGATATTGGCAAGTTCCATTATCCGAACACGCCAAACCGTTTACTGCTTTTTCGACGCCTAGGGGTCTATTCCAATGGAATTTCATGCCTTTCGGTCTTATGAACGCCCCTGCAACATTCGTACGCATGATGCGTCGAATCCTATCTCATCGCTCAGATGTCATTGCGTATCTTGATGACATCTGTCTTTTCAGTGATACTTGGAACGATCACTATAATGGGATAAATGAACTATTGTCTATCTTACACGAGCATAACCTGACAGCGAAACCATCGAAAGCATGTATTGGTTTTAGCGAAATATCTTTCTTAGGACACCGTGTTGGTCATGGGTTCCTAAAAACAGAAGACCATAATACAAGTAAGATACTTAACATTTCTATTCCTAAGACTAAAAAGCAAGTGCGAAGTCTCTTAGGTCTAATACAATTTTATGGACGATTCATTCCGAATCTGTCCTCCATTATGTCACCTCTTTCTTCCTTGCTAAAGAAAGGGTCTCCTAATGTAGTCCATTGGACTCAAGAATGTCAATCCTCTTTGGATAAGGTTAAAACTATGTTTTCTACTTCACCTATCCTAGTATTGCCTTCTAAGGATAAGACATTTATTCTTCGTAGTGACGCTTCATCCACCGGGATTGGAGCAGCACTAATGCAAGAGTACTCTGGAACTCTGCATCCAGTGATGTATATTTCTCGGAAATTAAATGCCGCAGAGAAGAATTACTCTGTCCTAGACCGTGAATTATTGGCTATGGTTTGGTCAATCCTTAAACTGCAAAGATTTCTTCTTGGTGCGCATTTCATTGTGGAAACTGACCAGAAAGCTCTTACGGCTATTCAGAGTAAAAATCTGAAGAGCGCGAGATCAATGCGATACGCGATTGCCCTACAGCCATTTCATTTTGCGGTGCGAGCTATCCATGGGTCAGAAAATGTGATGGCAGATATTTTGTCTAGATGCCCACATGATTCATAACTGTTATACAACTTTGATACAGTTGTTCCTATGTTGAAATGTGTACACATATCTAATATATCATATATTGATTGTAACACTACTTAGCGGTTCATTGATGTTTATTCACCGCTGATCTTTCAATGTTTTTTCGTCTTTGATGATCATGATGTTAAGATATCTTAGATGAAATTTATATATAAACTAATGTAGAAATTGTGTCATTGCTAATAATTTAGTATGCGTTGGTGACACCTCTCTGGAAATATTTATACTTAGAGAAGTACTTTCTCTAAGGTCATAAAACTTATGCTTATCATCTGCGCATTGTTATTGGTGCGTTGTGAGCCTATTGTATGTTGCTCCTAGATGTATTTCAAAAAAAATGTACCATTTTTTTTCCCCGAGGGGTGTGGTAATCTGTTGCGTGCATATTTTGACGCACATATTACAAAAATCGATATGGCTATTTAATATGGAAAAGATATAGACATTCATTCATTTGTGTATGAAAATGCTGTCTATGTTAAAGCTGGATCATTCATGATTGATTCACACTTTTGATTATAGGAGTAATCGTTCTTGATATTGATCCGGCGCATGGATATTGCTCTCATGTCCGTACTTATTTGTTAGGGCCAGAAAATAGATTAATTTGCTTATTATGTTTATGGCCTGAATTCATAGGTATTACATATTATTAGTACAAGTAGAATCAGTCCTATATTGTATATTTTGGATGGGTAGGCAGGACTATATTCTTGTTATGCCGCTCTAGCGGAAGTAGGAGTTGTCTTGACAAGTCGTGATGAGTTCCGATGTACCGTTTACAATGGCGGTTACGCATTTTTAAGGGGCTGGGACATTCTTCAGTAAAAATGATTTATGAAGTGGTTTTTCTTCTGTAGGAGATTGTGTCTCTACTAGAGTTTGTGTTAGAGACTCTCCTAATGTACGGTACCATGTATGATTCGGACTCCAGGTAATGACAGTCCCTATTTTTGATGATCTCAGGTCGGTTAGACCTAGCTGGAATTTTGTGCTTCGCAACGCTAGGGTCATGTTTGTATCGACGAAGATGACAGGCTTCCATACAGTAGTTATGTCTACGTGAAGTAACTGGATTACTGTAGAACTGTATGGAGGAACTTTAAGAAATTATTTCATATGCATTTCGAATTAACTTTGGCTTATCTATACCCTCCTGGTGAGTGAGTGAGCGACAACTCAGGAAGGCGGCCATGTTACATTCCTGTCATCATATTTTTGAATCACTGTCCAAAGAACGGGGCATGTATCTTATTATTCGGACAGTGGCAAGGAGATCTCAATTTTGATAGAAACCCCTTATCGTGGTTTCATAATATGCTATAAACTATGAACATAATGCAACTTTAGTTACTTACCGATCCGCCTTCACTGACGCGCTTAGTCAGATAGGGGATGCGGCCATTATGTATCATGACATTGGAAGCTATTGATGTACTACCTATTATTTATGAATGTGTCATGACATGGGATCTACTATGTATGCCTGCAAATTGATGTGTCAACTCATACCCATGATTTACTCGTTATGTCCCAGTGTGTGCGTCTAAATAAACTGTGTAAACAAAGATTCCAGCAGTCTGCATTGGTGCCTTGTAGACACAAGTGAATGAGTGTTTAGATTGGTCAGAACACGAACAGCACACCATTCGCGTTAATCACACTCTACACTTCTGCTCCATATATACTCCATCCTGCGTCGGTTGAATTGACCAAGTTTAGGGCCTGCTTCCCCTGGAGCCTTAAAGGGAAACTACTGTTTACAGCTGCCTTTGCCTTCCCTAACTCAGGACTAGGGTGAGTTACCCATTTACAGCTGGGTAGACTGGAGCATGCCTGATCTCAACAACTCTGTACACTACAATGGACATATACAGTAGTGGCACCACAAACAACATGCTAAAGTGATTGATAGTGGAGCTTTACAGAAGAAAGAGAACACACCATACACCACACATCTTCTATAGTATGGACTTTACAGTTGGATTTTACAATTACTTATTAGTGTATTTCCTTGGAATGCCTGCGACAACTACTGGGGTAGGCAAAAGTCTGAAAGTGGCCACTGAATGGGTGTGAATTGAATGAACGGAGAAAGAAACTTATGTCTTTTGTTAACATCATATACTTATGTGGTTTCTTCTTTCTTTTTTATCTCAATAATCTGATTAGTCACGGGATAGATTACATTATGAACCTATTCTTTTTCCATACTGACTATTTCATAACCTAATGTTAACTTTTGATCTTTTGGGTTAATTAACCTCTGTTGGGATAGTCTTTTCTTTTCCTTTACCAGAGGGGGAGAACCTACTTGATTAATTTCTTCTTTTGCAATTTTGTCTGTAAACCATGATCTAGTGATGTACATGCTTATTGTTGTGATCTTCTATTGATAATAAACTTTAGTAAACCTTTAGTTATCGTGTCGGTCAACCCCTAACTATTATATGTTATTCATAGTTTGTTTTCACGTTCGTGCGTATTTGTTACAGAATTGTGTGCATTTGAGTGTAGTGTAACTTGTATTTCGTACAAGGAGAGAAAGTCCGTCTGATTTAAATATCGTCGTCCAGATAGGCTGGATTAGATAAATTATTCTATCCAGAGACTGTCCTTTCTCTTACACGATCACCTCGTGATAAAACTATTTCTTACCCCTTACTTTCACATTGTCATCACTATCACCTCTGCTCAGACAGGACTATAAACATCTATTACCTATCTTATAAAATCTACGACAATATATATATATATATATATATATATATATATATATATATATATATATATATATATATATATATATATATATATATCTTTAAGTAAAGTATGTTCGTGTGACCGGGAGTTTCTTATCTTTTTTATTAAGCGCGCTACCAATTTTAAAATTCGCTAAGAGCTACGCCAAGAGGGAATTTTTCGGAAGACAGAAGAGTGAGCCGAATGTATATCATTCTTTTCACGTTGTTTTTCCATTTGGACATGTGTATAATTAATTCTGTAAAGAGTTTTTGCTATTCTTTTTTTGATACTAGTGAGTATCAGCGCAACGTTAATTTTATAACACCTCCAGCATAGTCCCAATGGGATAAATTATCGCATGGGCACTTTTATTTATCATTTCGTGTTTTGGATGGCTAACCCAGGTTTGCCTAGAGTATGAATCACGGTGTGTATGTGTGAAAGCGGGGTCAGTTAGGACCCGCGCACGCAGACAGCGGGCCAGCGGAGTAATGGCTAGATTTACCTGTGTTATTGATTTAAGCGCTAGGCTAAGTACAGCAAGTGAGAACGGGGGGAGTACGATGTTGTGTTTTCATTCTTTATGGAGTGAGAGAAGGTGTGTTGAGATCTAGTGAGAGAGAGAGTTAGAATGGGGGGGGGGGGGGGGTTTGGTGGTAAACATTAGAGATGGCTGTACAGATGTTAATGATATTTTTGACTTGTTTGTGTATTTCAGAGCTTGGTCAGCCTGTTATTGTTCTCTCTTGTTGGGCACCAAGCAACCCTCCAGAAATATAATTGGCACTTGTAATAAAGTGCCCCTTCAAGGTTTATCACTACTGTCCTTGCATTACCAAACACCAATTAATACTCAGATATCCTTGGGTGTCAGCGAGTGTAGATGGACGGGGAAGGGCATAAAATATATTTCAGAAGAAAAAAAGCAAATTATATACTCTGGTAGTAATGATAATCGTCACACAGAGGGAGTAGCCATCCTAATGACACAGAAAGCAGCAGCATCGCTTATCAGCTGGGTACCTATCAATGAGAGGCTAATATTAGCTAGATTTCAGACACGATTTTTCAAGCTCTCAATTGTACAATGTTATGCACCAACTAACGACGCTCTTGATACCACAAAAGATGACTTCTATGAAGCACTTCTAAGTACCATCAACACAATACCCAAGCATGACATAATAGCAGTCATGGGTGATTTTAACGCCAAAGTAGGTGACAACAACGATGGAGTACAAAGATATCTCGGTACTCATGGCATAGGCTGTATGAATCAAAATGGCGAAAGACTTCTAGAACTTTGTGAAATATCAAACCTCGTTGTGGCAGACACCATCTTTCCACATAAGAATATCCACAAGATAACATGGAATTCACCTGATGGCAGAACTAAGAACCAGATAGATCACTTCTGCATAAGCGCTAAATTTCGCTCATCAGTTCAAGACGTCAGAGCATACAGAGGTGCAGAGATCGGAAGCGATCATAACCTCTGCATAGCTAAAATGAGAATTAAACTGAAGAAGTTATACCAACCGAATAAAAATAGAAGAATAGATGTACACAGACTGCAATCAAATGATATAAAGAAGGAATATAATGTCAAAATGAAATACTATTTCGATGCTTTAGGCAAAATTGACAACGATATCACCACCAAGACAATCGATACTAAATGGGAACAACTGAGAACAGCAATGACAGAAGCAGCTGTAGCGACCACCGGATACCTAGTACATAAAAAGAAAAAAATGGATGAGAGAAGATACTTGGGATAAAATACAAGAAAGGAAAACAGCAAAACTTAAACTACTAGCGGCAAGTACACATAATGCAGTTGAATCTTGCAAACTAACTTATAACTTGTTAAATAAAGAAGTGAAGACAAAAACTCGAAGAGATAAAAGACATTTCATCAATGAACTGGCCGTAGAAGCTGAAAATGCTGCAAGAACTGGTAATAGTAGGTGCCTTTATCAAATTACAAAACAACTATGTCACCAGCCTACTGCTATGGAAACACCTGTTAAAGGTAAATTAGGGAATTCAATACCAACAGAAAAAGAACAAATGAAGAGATGGGCTGAGCACTTCATGGAGGTGCTAAACAGACCACCACCAACAGTAACACCTGATTTTAATAATAAAACATCCACAACCACTTTGCCAATAACTTGCGATGAATTCACGCTGGACGAGATCAAACAAGCCGTTAAAAGATTAAAAAATTTTAAAGCTGCTGGAGTTGACGAAATTTCAGGGAAATGATTAAAGCAGTTAATGACAACAACCTCTTGAGAATTTTAGATATTATAAATGAAGTATGGAGAGAAGAACAACCACCACAACAATGGAAAGACAGTATTATTGTAAAGGTACCGAAGAAAGGTGATCTATCAGACTGTAATAACTGGCGTGGTATATCTCTATTATCAGTACCTGGAAAAATTATTATGTTGCATGATGTTAGAAAGACTTAAATTGCATGCTGACGAAAAGATCAGAGAAGAACAAGCGGGTTTCAGGCCGAAACGATCATGTATTGATCAAATATTCACACTAAAGAACAATTATAGAAGAATCAGTGGAAAGGCAATCGCCACTTATTATCACCTTCGTCGATTTTCAAAAAGCCTTTGATAGTCTACACCGCCCATCATTGTGGAAGATACTTACAATCTATGGTTTTCCAACAAAATATGTGAATATAATCAAAGCGCTATATGACAATGCAAGATGTTGTGTTAGAACAAATAAAGGGAATACAGAATGGTTTACAGTAGAAACAGGGGTGAAACAAGGCTGTATTATGTCACCACTACTTTTTGGAATAGCTATTGATTGGGTTATGAGAAACTATACCCACAATGAACAATTGGGTATAAAATGGACAAATGGAAAATTCCTGGGGGACCTGGATTTCGCAGATGATGTAGCATTCTTAAGTTCAACACCAAGACAATCCCAAGAAGCAATAAATAATTTGTGTCATCTCTCGGTTAAAATTGGTCTCCAAATAAATGCCTCTAAAACTAAAGCTATGAACTTTTCTAACGAGACCTTTGATATCATCTTGAACGGGGAAAAACTACAGAAAGTTGAAAGTTTCAATTATTTAGGCAGTAAAATGACTCAGGATGGTGACACAACAAGAGAAATCCATACTAGAATTGCTTTGGCAGCTAGCGCCTTCAATAGATTATCTAACATTTGGAAATTACGATCATTGAATATACATACCAAGCTTCGTCTGTTTAATTCAAATGTTATCTCAGTGTTAACATACGGCTGTGAGAGTTGGAAAATAACAAAATCATTGGAGAACAAGCTGAATACATTCGAACAAATGTCTTAGAAAACTCATGAACATCAGTTGGAAAGAATTCAAGACTAATCGACAAATAAGAGAAGACTCTAGGCAGAAATATGTCTCCGACTATATAAGGAAAAGACGATGGTCATATATCGGTCATGTCCTACGAATGCAAAACAACAGAATACCACTACAGGCGCTCACTTGGGTTCCTGAGGGTAAGCGGAAAAAAGGAAGACCAAAAGAAACACTCAGAAGAACAATAATAAGAGAAGGAAGAACGTTGGGCCTAAATAATGTGCAAGAGCTAAGAGGAGTGGCGTCACAACGAACAACCTGGAGAGCACTGGTTTCTGCCTTATGCGCCGTGTTTGGCGCTTAAAGAATTTATTATTATTATTATCCTTGGAGTATACTGACGTAAAAGCCAAGAAGACGCCAACGATTCCCAGTACTCGGCACCTGTTTGTCCCATTCTTCATCTTTCCGTATCAGAGGTGCAATACCTCGGGTCGTTCTGGGTACCCAGTTTGCCTGCTGTAATCACTGATTCTTGTAGGAGTTACATATCTCGATCAGTGAGCGCAATCGTCTCAGCCTTTGTTTAATTTTATTCGCCTATTTGTGGTGGTCACCCGCAACAGAGAGTGTTAACCCCTAGGATTTATTAAGCTGTTCCAGAGACCAAACTTAGGTGGAACTGTGTGAGTTTTCCTAGCGGAGGAGAAGATTACCTGCCAAGCATTGTCAACATTACAGGACCGGTCGTTCTCATTATTGAGAACTGGGGGCCACTGTTGTCATGCTGGAGGCTGTTATCTTGTAAGCTCTGCTATGTTCAGCGACGATTCTACCCTTTACCCTAGCAGAGAGGCCTCAACCTGATTTCTCACCACATATTAGTGACCCATCCGTGTACACAATGGCATCATCAACCCCAGCATGATCATTTATCAGTTGATTCATTTCCAGTTGTCCCCTCCCATTTGCCCAAATTCTGCACTCGCTACCAAGGCTGATTATGACTTGCTGGTAGTTAGTCCAGTTCTCATATGACTTACTCCACTCTTCCCCTTTGAATACATTTTCAGCTGTGGTCACCTGTTTAATCGCTGCCTCTGCCATCCATGACACCCCCCGCTTTTTCTCGCTCCCTTTATGTCAGATATGTTTTCATGCATGGTGTGCCTTTTGTCTGTGGTTACTCGCATATAGGCTTGTGCCTGGGTCATTGGAAATCTAGATTTAATCGAAAGTAATCCAAGCATGTACTGCATCGTCTCGATTGTCACATAATTTCGGGTCGATCTCTTCTTCCCTACGGCAGTAATCATTTACATTTGTTGTACGTACTGAATACCTGGAATTTCCGGGGGATCAACACATTTAATTATGTCTTATCAAACATAAGGGAGACATGACCTTTTGCATCACGCACATAATTTTCCATGTCGGAATATATTTGAATTACCCCACCTAAATATGCAGTTTTGAAACGATTGGCGATAGTTCGACACAGAGCAACCACCAAATTCCTGATTGGACGCCACCTATAATCGTAACAAACAAATGCGGGAAGGAAAAGGGTCAAATAATCTGACACTTTAGCCAGATTAGAACACTGTGAGAATCGCTGGCCAAGAAAGCAACCAGACTGCCATAGTTAAGACTAGAAACAATATTCATAAATCGGACCGGATCATTGTTTGAGAAATTTTTGAGGACTTAAGAGCCCAGGACAAAAAAAAAAAAAAACTCTACAATTTTAACAAGGAAAACCGGGATCTGAGGAAACTGAACATACAGAGTCAAAGTGGGAATTTATTGTTAAAGTAACGACCCCCAAGAACACGTATAAAAGGCATCTGCAAGTGCGTTAACCTACTTCTCTGAGCAAACAGTTTGTGAGCCAAGATTGGCGTAAGTTGTACATTTTACATTCTATATTTTACATTACTAACATGTGAACTAATATGCATATATTGCCATGTGAATATTAATATGTGAAAATTACTAGTGGATGTCCAAGTCATTTGAGGCTGGCAATCTTAGCATATAGAATGATGATTTAATGAACCACCAATGCAAGGGCTGGTGATGGCTTTATTGCTAGTCTCTTAAAGAGAACTAAAAAGCATAGGTAGTCCCAAGTTTCATATGGAGCAGGGAAGGAAAAATGAAAGACATGATGTACATTCTAATTATAATATTTACATTTACAAACCAGTGTAAATGTCTATGTAAACATATTCATTTTAAAAATAATGAAAGTTTTCAAGCTTTTCAACCGGTGTAGATGTAAATGAAAACATGTTCAATCTATATTGTGAACATTTTTCAACCAGTTGAGATGTAAATGTGAACATATTATATCTATACTATTAACCTTTTCATTTAAATGTAAAGTAAAAATAACGCTATTCAGTTTAAATGTAAAGAAAGTTTTCTCTCAAAGGATTAAGCTTAATTCTCATCGAGGGTAAAAGTCTGAGGTAGATAGGATGGTGGAATAGGAAGAAGGGGACACATAACTATGTGTTTGTTCTATTCTTTTGCCATACTATTTGGTGGTACCAGTTGAGCGTACTATCTCTGGAACAAGTGGCCTGAAGTCGAAGCTAGATACCATCATCAGACGGGGCTTTAAGACGCGGGACCAACTTCGTAGACACTCCCTGACACTTCTGGGAACGTGCTGCGCCCTACAACCTCGACCAGTGCCGATCGTGATCAGTGATTTAGTGTACCACGAACCAAAACATCAGAAGGAGCAGAACCGTCAATGACAGCTAAGTAACACACAAAAGCTGCCAAGTGACCTCCTTTACAAACTACCATTACATCACACAGTGATGATAATTTTCTGATAAATAATTATTCATTTTTTTTGAAAAACCTTGTTAAAATCTTAGTGATTATTAAATCTGTTATTTGTAAATATACAAATTTAACATCGGTTTAGTCATTTTGAATTTAATCATTCAATCTACTAAATACACTCGAAACATAGCTATACCATAACAAGAAGAATTCCACTGAGTAAATCAGTGTGGGGGGAGGGGGGGGGGGAAAGGGGGTTGAACGAGCTGAAATTAATAATTGCTTAATTCTTCATAAAGGCGGCGGATCAGATATAAGTTAACAATTGCCCTGCCCAACGCAGCATTGTTCTTGACTTCTGAAATATCTTATGAACAGTGCCTTGAGATAGAAGCATCACTATCCTTCTATCTACAACTCTGCCAAGAGTAATCTTGTGCGAAGGTACACCTTTGAAGACCCATTATTAGGTACTCTTGAGTTTCGGCCACTTATGGACCACTACTGCAAAGCAGGGAGGCAATTCCGAGACAATGATGGTGGTATCTCACGTACAACACAAGACTACACGCATTCCTTCACTTTGAATGCCATCCAATCGTTCACTTTATGATACTGACAGCGTGAGTATTCCCAGACCATACTCGATGACTGACATGACTAACTGATGATGCAGAAGAAAGAGTAGTCTCTGTTCTAGGTGCGCTGCGGCTATTGCTTTCAGGGCTGCGAGACCTCTCCTGCACTTCTGTGTGATGTGATCAACATGGTACTTGTATGATAACCTACGATCGAATGTTAATCCGAGTTATTTCAGCCGTCTTGCCTTTCATCATCGAGGGTAAAAGTCTGAGGTAGATGGAATGGTGGAATAGGAAGAAGGGGACACATAACTATGTGTCGGGAAACGCAATACTCAGGAAGGTGTTTGTTCTATTCTTTTGCCATACTATTTGGTGGTACCAGTTGAGGGTACTTTTTCTGGAATAAGAAGGGTACTAGTGACCTTTCTGCTCACTGAAAGTAATGTCTGGAAGATCCGCTTTCAATATGGAGTTGTTCAAGTGCCACCACCTAAGACAGAAGATGATCTTGTGAAGCAGGTCTATTTAGTTCCTCAAAATAAACATTTTGAAGACACGTGCACATAGAAAATAGTAATTTGGTTTAGTATGTACCGGAGTGCCCAATAGGCTGATCACCCGTTGGCTTGTCACACCGATTACGGAAACAACGGCAGATGGATCTATTTGTTGTTGCCCTAAAGACGCCGCTAGGCGTGATGGGAAACTACAACAGAGAAAATCAATCTGCTGTTGCCCTTAAGACGCCACAAGGCGTGATGGCCTCTGACTGCTTGGTCGGTCTTTGGCTAAGGACGGAAGAAGAAGAAGATGTACCGGAGTACCTCTTCAGAAATCAAGAGTAAAAAATGCACATTAGCGAATAATTAACAATTTTAAATTTTAGTTTATGAGCACGGACCCCCTAGAGTCCACTTCACAGAGGTGTATATGGACCACAAGCTACGAAGTTCTTAGTGGAAAGTTTTATTTAGAAAATAGCAATTTTGGCGTCGAGGCGCCACGTTGAACCTAGACACGTAATCTCTTGGATACGTTAGGGCTCATGTCCAAATTTAAAAGACCTCGTGTTCTGGTCTAACGGTTTATAAATAAATAAATGTAATTAACAGGCACTCGTTGGACAGAACTGCGGCCACCAGACAAAAGAAAAGAAATATAAATGATTGGCTTGAGTGATAAGCGTGAGTGATAAGCTTGAGTGATAAGCTTGAGTGAAGGCTTGAGTGATAAGCTTGAGTGACAAGCCTATCATTCATATTTCTTGTCTGGTATCCTCCTATAAGTCCAACGAGTGTCTGTTAAATATCTTTATTTATTTGGGTATCTACTATTCACGGGGCTCAAGTTTCCTTTACATTTATCGAACGGTTTAGGTATATCTTAAATGGAAGATGGCCAAACGTTAGTCACGCGATTCTGAAGGCTCAAATATTACCGCTTGAGAGTGAAGTGTTAGAGACTTCACTGTACTAAGTCCAGCTTAATGAGGCGGGATGACCAGTTCCCTTCTTTTCTGCCTTTTCCTTCCCTAACTCAACAGCAGATCAGGTACCCATTTATGGCTGGGTAGACCGGTTTTTGGAGGCTACAAGATTTCTTCTTCTTCTTTTGTACGCCCCATCGATGGCTCATTTATCAGTCTGTAGCATCTTGGTTGTCATTTTTATTCTTGATTTCTACTGATATTCAGATTTTTGCGTTGACCTTGATTTCTACTGATATTCAGATTTTTGCGTTGACCTTGATTTCTACTGATTATCATATTTGTGCGTTGACCTTGGTTTCTACTGAATTTCATATTTTTGCCAATTTAGTTAAAGCTCGTGTGTGTTGTGTGAGTGTTTTTAATCCTTATTATGATATTATTGTTTGTTCCTCCAACTTTGTCTCGGTTGCTACCTTCTGTATGCTCCTGTAAAACATGCCAAATTTTGAACAGTGAATATATTTGGCTACTTTCTGCTGTATTTTCTCGCTTAATTTTCGGTCCAGAATTTCCAAAAGACATACATGTAACAGTTTTGCGATTCCGTCAACAATCCCGGGTCCTTGTAAAAAAATTCTAACATGTCCGGGTGTCCGTTTGTCCGATGGCTAACAATGTTCAGGTGTCGAATTGTCCGTCGTGATCAAATCAAGTCTGTTACCAATATGTCGAAATATACGTTGTGTACATTTCGGTGTGGAAAGTAGGACAGAGAATACATGTTGACGTCACTTGCAGTCTTTCTGGCTATCTGTTGGGGCCAATTGTATGCTCTCTACCCTCCATTTATTTTCTACGCAGTTTTGTTTTGATAACACAGTAGGGTCGACTCATATCGTCCCCTCCCCACTATGGCAGCTTTTCCCAGCCACTTGTGTTGTTTTCTTGTATTTTCCTCTCTTCCTACCCCATGAAAACAGTTATCTCTGCGTGTTTGTAACTAACGCGGATTTGGCAGAAACGGGGGCACAACAGCGGCCATTCACGGGTCAAGGTCAATCGTAATTGTCATTTTGGCGGGAAAATGAATGTAGGTTGCGGAGATAACCTCGTGTGTGACCCTGACCTCGGGGAGATTTGTCATCGTTTTCTAACTGTAGATCCAATGAGACCCAGAGTGTTTATAGTGTTGCACGCAAAGTGTGTCGTCAAAACAAAGTTGTGTGACTTTTTATTAGCTATACATCTACGTGTTCTGATCAGATTGGGGTCAACACTGGGTAGGGGGCGAAGATGTGTCGAGTGAGGGGCACTCAGAGAGTGTGTTAATTTTTGTTGCTAAACAATTTTTTTTGCGTCTCACGCAAGTGTTTACTGTTGCGCCTTATTAAATTCCGAAATCCAGCTGCCAGCCTGCGTAAAAGGTTTCTTAAAATACATTTTTTTTTCTTCCCCTTAACCAGCGGCACGTGGGCTTTCAGCCCTTTGAACCAATGACATGTCATTGCGAGGCTGGGGAACCTGAGGACTTTCCTTCCACCCGGTTAGGAGCTTCGCTCCTTCCCATCAACAGAGGGTTTATCTCAGGATAAGGAAGGGAAACCCGAGGCCTGTAAACGGTAAATTAATATGAAACAAACATAAAGGTATGTTTTCAGGCACTCGTAAGAAATAAAGAAGTAGAACACTAGACAACAGAAAAACAACAGACATGAGTGGCTTACCCAGGATTTGAACACTGGACCTTCCGTGCGACAACCCCGCCTAGCTATGCAAGCGAATCATACTATCCTCTCTGCCATAGAGGCCACTCATGTCTGTTGTTTTTCTGTTGTCTAGTGTTCTACTTCTTTATTTCTTACGAGTGCCTGAAAACATACCTTTATGTTTGTTTCATATTAGTTTATCTCAGGAGCCGTTCAGATTATTCAGTCAAAATCCCGGTCGTTGACACTCCTTCAAGCGCCGACGCCCGGGCTTGAACCTTGAAAACCTGGTCGCCAGTACAACGTTGTCCATTACACTAGCGCGGCTCCCTCTTAAAGTATACAGACAATACATATGCTTTGACTTTACAATTACTATTACTACTTAAGTACTTCCCCCTAGCAGAAGAGATATTTAAGAAAAGCCATTAATGTTACCAGTACAGAGAGAATGTGAAATGTTGACATCAGAAAAACTGTAGGCACTACATCGTGCATTAAGTAAACAGAGACAGAAAATTAATTGGTTTGGCCCTCTCAAAGAGAATGAAGCTCAATACATTACCACAATGCACCTACACCAGTAGACGTTCTGGTTTCAGAGCACGAGGGAAAGACCAAGAAGCAGATTGATAGACAACATCACAAACACACTTGGCTCAAAACATTTTTTTTTTTTAAATACAGTTTTGGCGAGGCGCTTCCCGTTAAACCTAGCCGGTTATATTAGGGCGTATGTCCAAATATAAAAGACTTTTAGGTCTGGAGAATTAGTTATCTCTCAAGAACGTAAATCTCGGCTTAGCTTCGCTTCACAACACGAGCAGAATGTAGGTAACATATTACTAATTTTGCTGTTACTGTAGCTACCATCGCGATCTTGCAATCAGCAATGCCTTAATTTTTTAATCACAGCTGTCTCTTACTTACTTATTTAGTCGTTCCTAACCCAATGAAGGCAAGACTAGATGATCTGGCATTGGGACGTCTAAAGCGTAGCAGCTTTGTGCATCGGGGGAAAAGACTTGTGGGACAGCATCGGGAGGACCTATCCATGAAGACAACACCACTGAAGCCCACCCTATACCCTGTACCATGGGAGCAGGCCAGCAGTGCCCTCCAAATTAATACAACAGTCAGTGGTCTCACAAGTGGATGTGAGTATAATGATCTGCAAAGTCGAACTGCTACATTGAGTATGATCCAAGAGAGCTATCCCGATCAATCATGGATACATGCCTATACAGATGGATCAGCAACTAATGCTGTTAGGAATGGAGGTGCCGGTATCTTTATCTCATATCCTGACAACCACTATGAGACTAGGCACATTCCCACTGGTAAATTCTGTTCCAACTATACAGCTGAGGTTCAAGCTCTAGAGCAAGCTGCAAATATGATTTATAACACCAACTCTGACTGCCACCGGGTGGTCATCCTCACAGATGCACTGTCTGTCCTGCAAGCTCTCAAGGGTGGTAAACTCCCGCATCTGAGAAATGAACTAAACAAGGTGGCTGCCAAAGAGAGAACCATACTTCAGTGGGTACCATCTCATTGTGGTGTACCCGGAAATGAAAAGGCAGATGGACTTGCAAAAAAGGGAGGAGAATGTGAACAAGAAGATAATGAAGTCACATACTTTGAGAAAAAGAGAGCTATCCAGACTATCAGAAGAGAACAGAACCAACCCAAAGACGACTATCACACTCTCGACCGGCAGGGACAGACAACTATTTTTCGACTCAGGACAGGGCATAACAAACTGAATAAACACATGCACAAGCTACGATTGTCTGCTTCACCACTGTGCACATGTGGATTAAACGAACAAACTGCTGAGCATGTTCTACAGGACTGTCCTCTGTATGACCAGTTAAGAAAGATATACTGGCCCAATGACTCATCACTAAACTCAAAGCTATATGGAGTTAAAGAGGAACTTCAAACAACAGTCGAATTCATCATGAGAACTCGTCTGACGGTGTAATCATCAAAGATGCGATCGCAAGAAGAAGAAGTCGTTCCTATTCCACTTTGGGGTGTAGAGATTTGCCAGAGAGAGCGCCATACTATCCTATAGGCTGTCGTCCTACTGGCCTGGTTCCAATCTAATCCTCGGTCTTTCAGAGGTTGTCTAACGTTGTCCTCCCAGCGACTCAGAGTTCGCTGGCAGGACAACACAACTGTCTCTACATCTTAAATTATCGATGCTGTCACCATGGTAATAACAACATCAACAACAACAAGATAATAACTACAACTACTATTTCCAGCTTTTGCTGGTACTACTACTGCCAGACCTGGCACTCGAGATTTTTAAAGGCGGTATGGGGTCTCATTTCGCCCCCCCCCCCCTTTCCCTCAGTGTCGTTGTGGTGAAGTACATTGATGCAACGATAAAATCATTAATTAATTATATATTAAAGTCAAAATAATAGCAGAAGAAATAAAATTAGTAAAGTTGTAACGCGTCTTCTTCACCGCGCCAGAAAACGCATTGATTTAGGTAGGATAGAACATAGTGAGAAATCTTATCGCCACGTTGGTAGTATTAGCCTTTAAAACGCGCCCGTCAAGGGTTAACGATAAAAGTTTGAAAAAAGCTACTAGTGTATTGGTTCCAGGAAAGATAGAAAGAATAAAACACACAAACGCATAAGATTGAGAGAGCGGACACCTGCTGCCGGCTTGTCAAGTGTTAGAGGTTTGAATTAGCTACTCGGGCCAACAGTGCGAGACATGCCGTTAGCTGGTGTCGAAAACGATGTCGCAAGTTTGAAAATTTAAAAATACCCCGCTAGTCCAATACATTTCTAACCACGGACACTGTGGAAATATATATACATACACACACGCATAATTACTTCCTATCGGAAAAAAGGAAGATCTGAGGCGATTTTTATAACATTCAAGTAGTGGAAACTTAGAAAACAACGAACACCAAAATGGAAAATATATTGAATTCTTTATTACTAGGTTTATGATTATAAAAGTTAGATAGTATAAGAGCTGGTCTTGTTCTGATGGGTAATATGCTTTCGAATAAAAAATCCGACAGATAGAAATAAAGTTATAGACAAAAGACGGTATTTGTTCGTACAGACAGACCAACACATGCTCGTTTGGACTTGCACTAACGGTGACTTTTTTGACGCGTCCTTGAAAAAGGCAGGAAAAGGTTACAAGTAGTCTGTTGTAGAACGGGGCAGAAAAAGGGGGAGAAAAATTATGGGATGGCTTAACACAAAATATATTTAGCAGTAGAGATCTAAGAATGAGAGAGGAAAAAAACTTGGTAGTGTCCAAAAATCAAGTATGTTTTTGCTTTTAATTTCAAATTTCAAAATTGTCGTTCGTTTATTGGCCAAAGCCTTTCATATTATTAAGAAAATTCAACGGCTTGACGCCATTTGTAGAAGATAGTCCCGAGAGCAGGACGTTGTGAATTTTGTGAAAAGTGATTAGCCTTATTAAAGCAAATATATATGAAAGTATAGGCATCACAGTCCAGCCAGCAGTACATCTGGAATCTGCTATTCAACGTACCTGCGTTTTTTTTTTTCATTGAATTCTGGTAAGACCGACATTATTCATATATTTTGTTTACAAAAATGTGAGTGAGAGATGCTGCCATCACGACTAAGTAATCAGGTCCCAAGCTGATTTATGCAGGGCTTGAAGGGGAATAAGATGAAACACATTGCCAGTTTTGTAAATGCACATGTCTTGTGAAATAAAATGTTTTCTTAGGTGACCAGGGGGACACAGCTCACCTATCCCATTTGTCGTGAAACGAAGTGTAACCCACTACTTTGTTAATCACTATGTCGAGATACAGATTTGCTTCAACCAATCAACTTGCACCGTTCAGCAGTCTTTGAGACAGAATAAATTATACTGTTCACGCAGTTCACGCAAGATGGCGGCTAAAACTGAATAAAATTAGGCTGTATGAGACCAGGTACAAAACCGGAGGAAACCAATCATTTTGCTCCGCCAGGAACCAACCGAAAGCCTTGCTTAAGCATTTAGCTGCCTATATAATCGGGCGGATTTTATGCTAAACACGCAACCCCGAACTTGACGCCAGAGATACCGACTGACTGAAGAGGAAGAACCTGTCACTGTGATTTATTGCTTACCTGAGAGCATCGACCTGCAACCTACTTCACTAAGTCGCGTCAAAACCTGGCCAGTTTAAAATCTTAGGAGGGTAAATATATTTGCGATAACCGTTGGTATTTGTTGTGTGTCATTTATACTACCTATCAGGTTACTGATTGTATCTTGGGGGAATTAAGTATAATGATTGTATTTCCTATTATGATTGAATAGACGAAGACTTATAGGACTCATACTTCAATCTATTGTCTCCTATAACTCAATCTATTGTCTCATCTAACTCCGACTGCAAATATAACCATAACAGTCCTTGTTAGGACTCAATCTATTGTCTCCTATACTTCAGTCTATTGTCTCTGATAACTCCAAACTGCAATATAACCAAAACAGTCCTTGTTAGGACTCAATCTATTGTCAGTCTATAACTTCAGTCTATTGTCTCTGATAACTCCAAACTGCAATATAACCAAAACAGTCCTTGTTAGGACTCAATCTATTGTCTCATCTAACTCCAATCTATTGTCTCCTATAACTCCCACCTGATATATCACCAAACAGTCCTCGTCTCATATACTCCTATCATATAGATCATAACAATATTATTAGGATATATGTTACCAGCTAGTATAGCACTTGACAGAGAGGACGTGGTATAGTATAGGGGGAAGGACATTGTTGTATCACACCTAGGTGTACATATTATTGGATTTATTCATGTATTGATTTATATTATGGAATGTGTTAATGTAGTAAATGTATTCATGTATTGAATCTATATTATTGAATGTATCCATGCATTAGTTTATCAGAAAGAATGTTTTGCAAGTAGACACATGTCTTGTCTCGCTATTGCTAAATCATACTGAGCCATGTTGTCATTCATCCTACATGCATACATCTGAGACACGCTCATTTCACTCACACTAGAAATAGGTGGGCTTGAGGACAGAAATTAGCCCCTATTTTTGCTTTGTTACAGGTTCATTTGTGTCCTAAAAACTGAGGTCGTATGTTCGAGTCAATCCCGCTGCCTGGAACCCCGCAGGAGCATAGAGGTTGACCAGACTCTACATCTTTGGTCCCCCTCAGTCTTGGGTGGGCTAAAGTAACGAACCTCAGCAGGAGTTGTGTGAAGCAAACTACGGAGAACAGAACTGTTTTAAGAGAGATGAGTACACAATAACCAACGGGCTGATCACCCGTTTGCCAGTCACTTCGATTACGGAAACAACAGCAGATGGATTGATTTGCCGTTGCCCTAAAGACGCCAATAGGCGTGATGGGAAACAATGGCAAAGAAAACCTATCTGCTGTTGCCCTAAGACGCCACTAGGCGTAATGGCCACTGACTGCTTTGACGGTCGGTGGCTAAGGACGGAAGAAGAAGAAGAAAGTACACAATAGTACCATTTCTGTCAGCATTGTGAGCATAGAAACTGTCAGTGATGAGAAAGTGAAATTAGCATAGCCAGAGACAAAAATAACAACATAGCTGATAAGTGTTATATCCTTAATTAACAGCACAGCTGATATAATTTTTGTTCCCATAATTGGAAAACTTGTTGTAATATTTATTTACATATATATATATATATATATATATATATATATATATATATATATATAACTATTTGTAAATCACATGTAAACTTACAATTCCATTACATTCCATTTTTTTTTCAACATTCACCCTTCAGCACAAGAGTAGATAGTGTATATACGTACTAAATAAATACTTAGGAAATTGTATTTGAACGACTTGTCAATTTTATCATTGTTAAGTAAAATATGTTTCCTGGTTTTGTTGAATATCACAGTTAGTTACACAGCGGAGGTGGCACTTTATGTCGGTCTCCTCTCTACTATTGTTTTCGAGATCAGATCATTCACAGCCGTAACTAAGTTGTGATACCAGTAGTTCTCTCAGACACTGGGACTTCACCATTTTCTGCAGAAATTCTATTTCTGTAATTTTCAGGACTATACTGATCCTACAGCCAAATAAAACCTCTCGCCACACCATTGTATGGTAGAAAAGAAAGATTAATAAGATTATTGCAGATGCAGTGCCGCCTTTGTAGGAGAGACATGTGAACAACACTGGTACACTGTGGAATGGATATGCTGGATTGGTCCATTGGATATGACCCAGCTCTTTATTTCTTATGTATCCTCTTTTGTATATAAAACACAGTAATAATAATAATAATAATAGCCCCTTCAGTCATAACTGACTATGGGAATGCGCCCCTGAGGTGACAGCCCTCAGCTGCTTATTTTCCTGGTGCTCCTTTCGACGTTTTCTCCTCACCTCTGCTTCTTGTGTGAGCCTCTCTTCGCCCAATCTGAGGTGGCGCCGTAAATAGCATCGCCACTAAGTGCGATCGGCAGCTTCATCCTCCCATGTTGCTGGATCCATGTCCAGTGCCCTCATATCTCTCTTGCACACATCTTTGAACCTCAGCTGTGGTCGCCCAACTGTTCTCTTGCCATCTGCTAATTGTCCGTAGAAGATATCTTTTGGGATGCGACCATCTTCCATGCGGCGAACATGGCCAAGCCAGCGAAGTCTGCGCTGTCTAAGAAGCGTATACATACTTTGAAGGCCAGCACGTGACAACACCTCGACATTTGTCACTTTATCTTTTGTATATAAAACACAGTCTAAATAAGATATCACCCAGGAGACATTGTTTCACTATTACAGGGTCTTATCTGGCACTAGTCCGGTGCCAGAGTTCTGTGTGAAAGCTGTTGAGAAGTTTTGGAGGCCAGTAGTGATAGGGGTCGCCAGTATCCCCCCTATTACTTTTGGAGCAGTGGTCATTCGGCAGAAAGAATTCAGACAGTTCCAGTGGGCCAGATAAGTGAAATATCTGGTACCCTATCAGTACATCAGCTATAAGAGCAGCATACCCCTTTATCCAAGAAATAAAATATTTCCATAGTAAAATGAACAGTGACTTTAGATGGTAAAGAGACTGGGAGTGATTAAAAAAAATCCAAAACAGCCATCCAGTGTTAGAAACCAGTTATAGACATATTTTAGTAACACTATTAATATAATTTAACAGTATTTGTTTGGACACTTGTCCCTGTGGGTCTAAAACTTATATTTTGTATATATCTTGAATTCTTTTCATTTTTAAAGTCCTGACCAGAAGAATACTAGGTTCAGGACCAAATAAATCATACAGAAAATTATTAATTGTACAAAGTTATCCCAGGTGTTACTTCCTTTAATCTTAGACCTTTAATACTTGTTTTTATGGTTGTGTATTATTGTTAAAGTACCATCACACCACACTTGCATATCCCTAGACATTAGACGTAGCTATCATTCATACTAGTCAAGAATAAGTCTGCTTGAGGCCATGTGGCGAGAGGTTTTATTTGGCTGTAAGGATCAGTATAGTACTGACAATTACAGAAATAGAATTTCTGCAGAAAATGGTGAAGTCCCAGTGTCTGAGAGAACTACTGGTATCACAAATTAGTTACGGCTGTGAATGATCTGATCTCGAAACAATAGTAGAGAGGAGACCGACATAAAGTGCCACCTCCGCTGTGTAACTAACTGTGATATTAAAAAAAACAAGGAAACAGATTTTGCTTAACAATGATAAAATTGACAAGTCGTTCAAATACAATTTCCTTATTATTTATTTAGTATATACACTATCTACTCTTGTGCTGAAGGGTGAATGTTGAAAAAAATGGAACGTAATGAATTTGTAATTTTACATATATTTTACAAATATTTATATTTATATAGACAACAAGTTTTCCACTTATAGGAACAAAAATTATATCAGCTGTGCTGTTAATTAAGGATATAACATTTATCAGCTATGCTGTTATTTTTGTCTCTTGCTGTGCTAAGTCACTTTCTCATCACTGACAGTTTCTATGCTCACAATGCTGACAGAAATGGTACGAATGTGTACTCATCTCTTAAAACAGTTCTGTTCTCCGTAGTTTGGTTCACACAACTCCTGATGAGGCTCGTTACTTTAGCCCACCCAAGACTGAGGGGGACTAAAGATGTAGCTTCTGTACAATCTCTATGCTCCTGCGAAGTTCCAGGCAGCGGGATTGACTCGAACATACGACCTCAGGTTTTTAGGACACAAATAAACCCTCCTAAGAGTTTAAACTGGCCTGGTTTTGATGCGACTTAGTGAAGTAGGTTGCAGGTCGATGCCCTCAGGTAAGCACTAAATCAAAGTGACAGGTTCTTCCTCTTCAGTCGGTCAGTCTGGCTTCGTTTTTGGTATTGCGTGTTTAGCATAAAATTCCGCCCGAATATATAGGCAGGTAAATACGTAAGGAAAGCTTTCGGTTGGTTCCTGGCGGAGCAAGTTGATTGGTTTCCTCCGGTTTCGTCTTTTGCTCATACAGCCTAATTTTATTCAGTTTTTAGCCGCCATCTTGCGTGAACTGCGTGAACAGTATAATTTATTCTGTCTCAGAGACTGGTGAACGGTGCAAGTTGATTGGTTGAAGCAAATCTGTATCTCGACATAGTGATTAACAAAGTAGTGGGTTACACTTCGTTTCACGACAGGCCATAAGGTGGTAGCAGAAAGGTATCCTGATAACTCAACCTTAAATTTGTTAGAATTAGGGACCTTCACAGCTGGCCTCATTCAGTACATTAAGGAAAAATATCAACATCATTTCATAACATCAAAACCCACCACAGTCGTGTTGTATTGTTCACTTATAACTTATTGCCCTGTCGAGAAGCTAAAACCATAGCAAGTAAAAAAAATCAGTGGAAAGAGGAAGGTTATATATATACTAAAGATTTGATTCAATCCACCAATTCAGAGGTTTTCAAACTGTGCGTCGCGGCTCCCAGTGGCGTCGCGGACTGTGGTAAAGTGGGATGATATAAATATTTATAGGGGACTTAGTGTACTGACTGAGATCAGCTGTGAAGGTATCTGTATCTTATAAGTGTGGTGTATTACAGATGACCTTACTGGCTACCACATTTAGACCTCAGTCAGACCTATTCTGGAATATTGTGATGACTACGTTGAATTTCTAGGGTTATGATAATGATGAAGTGTATGTTCACAACAACCAAAAGACAGATAAACAATTTAATTTAATCCACAATACTTTACAACACTGTGACACTCACATACATAGAACACTCTATAAGACTATCTTAAATGAGTCAAGTGTTAAAGTTTAAAAATATATGTATTAATTCCTTCAAATATTAGATATCCTGATTCAACTACAAAGTGAACCAGGAATCACAATCAAATGTAATCACAATTTATATGTACACAATTTATAGATAGAATCTTTGTATTGACATATATTATTATTGCAATTTGTGTGTAAGTTGTGCTGTAGTACTATGAGGTAATACTGGCTTTTCAAGCTAGGTGGTTGTGTGTCATCATGACTTCAAGTGTTTGTTTCTCGTGGACATAATATTGGGAAAGTTCACAGTTTCTTTTTATGTGAAACAAATAAATGTCCCTCTAGATTTAAGGTAAAGTCACTGTTAGAGGGGTATACACGAGATTGAGCTGCTCTGGCCACGGAATCTTAACTTCTGTGGGAGCAGCAGGAAACAGTCTCCATTGCTCGCTTGCTTCACCGTGTTCTTGAGACACAACACAGGTCGATATATTGACCAAGGAGTCTGCTACCAGCCTCTGAATTCAGCAAAACTCAGACCAGGTGCTGCTTTAATATGTTAGTACCACTGTCCCTGAAACAAGAAGGTTGTACCTCCTACTTCAGAACTAATTTATAATCTATTTCCACACTGGAGCACAATACATAACAAACACTGAGTTCAGCGCCGTAGGCCAACTGTTAGCTTCTCATGTAATAACATTCACCAGTATTCCTCTCCCTAATGGTTACTACGCCTCTGCAATTTCAGCTGTAATTCCTTCTATACAATAAGATAGGCGTCATAGTACTATTTGGCAATTCCCTATAGTCCTAGGCAGTTAAACTCCTCTCCGACAAGTTTTGTTCATGGTGGAGCAATTTTCTAGGCTTTCCTCATGTTTGCTACTGAACTACACACATACAGACATAAATTTATCAATTCACATTCAATTTTCATCTAAAAGATATCAAATATTTCTAGCTTACCACAATTCAGGGAAATATTAAACAAAATACGTTGACTGGCAATGAGTTATGGCACAATTCCGATCTGCCTTTGTCCCAGGCTTTCATAAGAAAAATATGAGCTGGATCTCAACGCACTTGCTTCTCAGTAAGTTTATTTTCACAATGTGGCACTGAACAGACGCTCCTAATTGACTATATTAAATGGTCTAGCCAATAAGACCATGTTTACAAAAGTATTTGAAAAAAAGTACCCTTCCTACCGTTTCCCGTAACAACCAAAAATAGTATCTGCAATCGACTAATCATGTTTAGGCTTACATATTCTTCTAGCCAATAAAATCGGATTTAACTTGTTGGCCTATTTCCCGTAAAATAGTGGTTTCAAAACATGCCACTGAGCAATTATGATTTGGTGCTGTCAGACAACCTCACTATTTTATTTTGGCTATAATTTGTTAATTCCTAGACTATTTGTGTAACACTTAACATATTCTTTGTCAGCAAGTCCTAAGGAACCCAAATATATAAATTTAATGGGGCTAAGTGGCTCCGTTCAAAATTTACATTCTAGGATAGTCGTGTTTTTTAATTTTTTTATAATTGTTTTAGAACCGCCACCTGTCCTGCCTTTTCGACTGTTCTGTCAGACTAATGTCAGGATTTCAGACATAAAACAGTAGAATGTCATGTTTCCTAATAAGCATTAAACATGTTTTCAAAACCTAACCGTGTATTGGTAGTGTTTTTTGTCACTGTTTATTTGAAAAAAAGTTAGTGCTTCATGCCTTACGCGTGGGATTTGCGTTCACTTTTTCATCGCGAGACGTGGTAGTATTGCCTGCGTTCCTCCGTTCAGCCCTCTCTCTCTCTCTCTCTCTCTCTCTCTCTCTAAGTCCATCTGTCTTTTCATTACTTCTTCTTCTTCTTCTTCTTCCGTCCTTAGCCACCGACCGTCAAAACAGTCAGTGGCCATTACGCCTAGTGGCGTCTTAGGGCAACAGCAGATAGGTTTTCTTTGCCATTGTTTCCCATCACGCCTAGTGGCGTCTTTAGGGCAACGGCAAATCAACCCATTTGCTGTTGTTTCCGTAATCGAAGTGACTGGCAAACGGGTGATCAGCCCGTTGTGTCTTTTCATTACGCAGTGTAATAATGACATTAATGCTAGTATTAATCTAGGTCATTACGCAGTGTGTCTATCTCAAGGTTTTCTAAGAAACACAGTACCAGTTTTATTTTTGAACCGCGTGTATTTATGCAGTAGGCTTTACCAGCAAACGTGAAAGCGTTACAATTATGCAGACGAAGTAGAAAGAGGGGATTTTTGTACGCCATTGTGACAGCACTGGTCTTTTACCATTCTTCTTTCCTTTTATTGAATTAATTCGTTAGGCTTTACATTTACTTTTTAATTTAGATATGTGGATTTAGAATGTTTCACGACAAATTCTCCCCACTTAAAACAGACGTTATATGTCAGTCTATAATTCTATATACACATAGAGAAATTTAATATTATTCCTGGGGCTTACGGTGATTTTCATCACACGGATGGCGGCTTAGAAAATCCGCTCCCAGGTTGGTTTTTCCAGAAATATACTCTATGCTGAATTGGAATGGCTGCAAAAGTAAGGACCATCTGAGTAACCTTGAATTTTCATGCCTAGCCTGCGCTAGAAACGACAAGGGTTTGTGATCCGTTTGCAACTTGAATGCCTTCCCATACAGATAAATATTGAGTTTCTTGATCGCCCATATTACTGCAAGACATTCTTTTTCGCTAGTTGAATAATTGGTTTCAGCTTTATTCAACTTTCTACTAGCATATGCTACTGGGGTTAATTCCCCATTCAGTGCATCTGATTTCTGTAACAGGGTCGCGCCCAACCCGATATTACTGGCATCCGTTCTCACAATGAATTCCTGACTTAAGTCAGGTAATTTCAAAATAGGTTTGCTTGTGAGCTTTTCCTTCAATTCCTGGTAGGCCAATTCACATTGTGCTGTCCATGTAATTCGATCTGGATTTCCTTTACGTGTCAAATCAGTTAACGGTGCACATATGGAATTAAAGTTTTTGATATACTTTTGGTAGAAACCACATAATGAGACAAAGGATCTCACGTCTTTCTTGGTTTGTGGTCTCGGGGCTTTCTTTAGTTTCTCTAAATTCTTGGGGTCAGGGGTCATGTTTCCCTGATAAACTGTGTGTCCCAAGAAGTCTTATTCTTTACATCCAACGCAACATTTGGTTGGTCGGGCTGTTAAATTCGTTTCTCTAAGTCGATTAAACAGCATGTTCAGAGAGTCAATGTGTTCCTCAAATGTTTCTGTGGCTATAAGGATATCATCCATGAAATTTGTGATGCATGGATTATTCAGAGGATCCAACAATTTTCTCATCATTCTAGAGAAGACACTAGGCGCATTCTTCGATCCAAATGGCAATCTGTTAAACTCATAGTGTCCCTCTGAGGTACTAAAAGCTAGGTATGGTCTAACCTCGGGCTTTACTGTAATCTGATAGTATCCTTTGCTCAGATCCACTTTTGAGAAATATTTAGCTTTATTTAGCCTGGCAAACAACTGATTTGTATCCGGCAATGGATCCACCTGACCTTCTGTGATAGCATTCAGTGTCCTGTAATCTATACAGAGTCTATGTTCTCCAGAGGGTTTCCTTAAGAGTACCACACTGGAACTATATGAAGATTTACTGTGTGAAATTATTCCCTCCTTCAACAAATAGTCTATCTCTTCCTTCAAGGCTTTCTCCTTAGCAAAAGGAATCGAATAGGCTTTCATACAGACAGGTGTGGGGTCTATCAGCTTCATATCATATTCCAATAAGTTTGTATGCCCCGGTCGGTCTGTTAACACCTCTGTATGATCATCTAGAACCTGTTGCACTCTCTCCTTCTGATTTTTCGTTAAATGTGTACTGATTTTCACCTGTGCCGCTGCCTCACAGGGATGTAATGGATATTCAAATGATGAAAGTGGTTCCTTTCTCATCTCCATAGCAATGGACAAGGTCAACAAGTGAGTCTCTTCCTGATGTTCTCTTTCCAAATATTTCTTCAGGAGATTCACATGATAGATTTTTTCTTTCCCCTTCTTATCTATCTTATAATTGGTTCTAGACACCTTCTCTAGAACTGTATATGGACCTTGCCATCCAATTTGTAACTTATTCTGACTACCGGGTAGAAGAAGCAGTACCTTCTCTCCCACAGCCAAATCTCTGTCTTTAGCTTTCCTGTTGTAATAGGCAGCATGTTTTTTCCTGGCTTGTCTCAAATTTTCATTGGCAAGTTTCCAGCCAGTTTTTAAACGAGTGGTCAGCTCATTCACATATTGGTATGAGGATGTAATATTTTCCTCTGCATTTTCCTCAGTCCACGTTCTTAACAGAGTTACATATGGACTTTTAAATTCGGAAACATAATTTTCCTGGCACATGTCAGGTCCTTTGCACTCGAAGCTCTGTTGTGATGACTTTTCTTCCCCGAATCACCATGCACAAATCGACCGCTACCAACTTTCCTCTTGGGGCTTTCTCCCCACTTAGAATTCTTGATGAGAGATTTCCTCTCTACATCTTCTTCCTCCAGTTTACATAAGTCCGATTGAGGGATTTTCGGCTTATCCTGGGGTAAGACATCTTTTTGCACTCGCTGCATCGTGGCCATTGTAAAACAGTCAATTGAAGCTTGTCCGTGAAAAGGGGCTTCCCATTTCACTTGGTCCACTTTATTATTCTTTCTATTGTCAGGCCTAAGTTTGCCCCGTGGCGTGTCCAGGTCCTGATCAATGTTCCCACTTGTGGGTGTTCCCTCATGTGCTATGCTACACCTTTCTACAAAATTTTCAATGTCCCACCTTGCCTTGGGCCAATAATAATTCTGAGCTACCTTTTGAATGATGGTACCTATTTTCTCATGGTCCCCATCTTTTCTCACATGTAAGCTCCTTATTAAGTCTGTCCTATACCTTTTAGGAAGTACCAGCTGTCCCTGACCTTTGGATCTAGTTCCAGTCTTCCGGTATATCAGTTTGTTCTTCATATAAAAGTCTCCTTTTCCTGGAGGTGTGTGACAATTGGACAACTTCTTAAAACAAGGCTTGAGGGTCTTATCCCCAGCCTGCGCCTTCCTCAACTCTTCTGGAGTGGTATTTAACATAATATCCTCCTCCTTTCTTGAGGTCGACCTGACCTGAAGGGTGGCCATTACTATAGGGTTCCTTCTGCAACGGTCAGTATCATGATTGTCCATCCGACAATTCTTACACCACCTCCTTTTTTGGTTGAAAGATTTTCTTTCATCAATTTTCCTTTCATCGAATTGTGGGGTTTTATTTTTATTGTCATACCGTGGCCTATCAAACTGGTGCTTACCTTTGTTCTGATCTCTAGGATCAAATTTATTAAAGTTCTGTGGTGCCTTAAAATTATCTACCTGTTTCTTTTTATTACCTGATACCTCTGCCTGAGCTGCTTGATACCTTTCAGCTACATTCAGTAACTCACCCAGTCTCTCTGCACCTTGTTCCATGAGAAACTTTCTCAGGTCTGGAGCCATGGACTCTCTTAGTTGTTCTATAAGGATCATTTCCTTAAGATCTTGGGTTTTCCCCAGAGAAGTCCATTTCTCCAAGTATGTCTCTAACCGTGCAGAGAACTGGTGATAGGTTTCACCTGACAGTAGTTTAGCATTCCTAAATTTTTTTCTATAAAATTCACCATTCTTTTCATATCTTAACAAAAGAGCCTGCTTTAGCATGTCATAATTTTCTTGATCATCTCTGCTCATTTTGGCAAAAACTTCATAAGCTGCACCACGAAGCCCTTGTGATAACTTTAAGCTCCACCTTTCTCTCTCTAACCCATACGTGGTAGCTAATAGTTCATATCTATTTAGATAGCTCTCGATATCATCTTCTTTCTCAACAAAATGATCTAAATGAAAATTCATAGCTGAGGTTGAGGCTCCCTGACTAGCGGTGGCATCAGAGGTAAAGGGATTGGCACCATTTTCAGGAGCATGGCTTTGAAACTCAAACTCCCTTAGTCGTAACTCATGTTCCCTTTGTAATCTCTTCTCCTCCTTTTCTGCTTCCCTCTCTGCAGCCTGTCTCCTTTCTTCTCTTTCTGTAGCTTGTCTCCTTTCTTCGGCTTCCCTTTCTGCAGCTAATCTCTTTTCTTCTCTTTCTGCCTCCAATTTCTTCTCTTCATACTGGAGCCTTTTAATCTCCCTATCTGCCTCCAATGCCTTAGCCTCTTTGTCAGCCTCAATCTGCAACCTCTTAATTTCCTTTTCCGCCTCTAACTTTCGTTCAGCTTCTTTTTATAATCTTTTTTCTTCACGTTCAATAAATTTGTCACATTCAGTAGTGACATAGGCAATCATAACTTGCCCGTCCATTCCTAACTCTTTCGCAGCCTGCACAGCAGCAGATCGAAATTATGCTAGGTCCGCCATTTTCTAATAAGCAAATGTATACAATATTTAACCAAACAATTTTATCTATAAATAATTATCTAAGGACAACCACAGGCACTGAGAGCTCAACCTTATTTTTCCACCCAAGAATACCTTTTAATTTTTATAATTTCCCGAAGTGAATTTCTCCCAATATATATATGCTAGGGGAAGGTTCAATATCCCGGGAGCGAGCCCCCAATATATGTGGTAAAGTGGGATGATATAAATATTTATAGGGGACTTAGTGTACTGACTGAGATCAGCTGTGAAGGTATCTGTATCTAATAAGTGTGGTGTATTACAGATGACCTTACTGGCTACCACATTTAGACCTCAGTCAGACCTATTCTGGAATATTGTGATGACTACGTTGAATGTCTAGGGTTATGATAATGATGAAGTGTATGTTCACAACAACCAACAGACAGATAAACAATTTAATTTAATCCACAATACTTTACAACACTGTGACACTCACATACATAGAACACTCTATAAGACTATCTTAAATGAGTCAAGTGTTAAAGTTTAAAAATATATGTATTAATTCCTTCAAATATTAGATATCCTGATTCAACTACAAAGTGAACCAGGAATCACAATCAAATGTAATCACAAGTTATATGTACACAATTTATAGATAGAATCTTTGTATTGACATATATTATTATTGCAATTTGTGTGTAAGTTGTGCTGTAGTACTATGAGGTAATACTGGCTTTTCAAGCTAGGTGGTTGTGTGTCATCATGACTTCAAGTGTTTGTTTCTCGTGGACATAATATTGGGAAAGTTCACAGTTTCTTTTTATGTGAAACAAATAAATGTCCCTCTAGATTTAAGGTAAAGTCACTGTTAGAGGGGTATACACAAGATTGAGCTGCTCTGGCCACGGAATCTTAACTTCTGTGGGGGCAGCAGGAAACAGTCTCCACTGCTCGCTTGCTTCACCATGTTCTTGAGACACAACACAGGTCGATATATTGACCAAGGAGTCTGCTACCAGCCTCTGAATTCAGCAAAACTCAGACCAGGTGCTGCTTTAATATGTTAGTACCACTGTCCCTGAAACAAGAAGGTTGTACCTCCTACTTCAGAACTAATTTATAATCTATTTCCACACTGGAGCACAATACATAACAAACACTGAGTTCAGCGCCGTAGGCCAACTGTTAGCTTCTCATGTATAACATTCACCAGTATTCCTCTCCCTAATGGTTACTACGCCTCTGCAATTTCAGCTGTAATTCCTTCTATACAATAAGATAGGTGTCATAGTACTATTTGGCAATTCCCTATAGTCCTAGGCAGTTAAACTCCTCTCCGACAAGTTTTGTTCATGGTGGAGCAATTTTCTAGGCTTTCCTCATGTTTGCTACTGAACTACACACATACAGACATAAATTTATCAATTCACATTCAATTTTCATCTAAAAGATATCAAATATTTCTAGCTTACCACAATTCATGGAAATAATAAACAAATACGTTGACTGGCAATGAGTTATGGCACAATTGCGATCTGCCTTTGTCCCAGGCTTTCATAAGAAAAATATGAGCTGGATCTCAACGCGCTTGCTTCTCAGTAAGTTTATTTTCACAATGTGGCACTGAACAGACGCTCCTAATTGACTATATTAAATGGTCTAGCCAATAAGACCATGTTTACAAAAGTATTTGAAAAAAAGTACCCTTCCTACCGTTTCCCGTAACAACCAAAAATAGTATCTGCAATCGACTAATCATGTTTAGGCTTACATATTCTTCTAGCCAATAAAATCGGATTTAACTTGTTGGCCTATTTCCCGTAAAATAGTGGTTTCAAAACATGCCACTGAGCAATTATGATTTGGTGCTGTCAGACAACCTCACTATTTTATTTTGGCTATAATTTGTTAATTCCTAGACTATTTGTGTAACACTTAACATATTCTTTGTCAGCAAGTCCTAAGGAACCCAAATATATAAATTTAATGGGGCTAAGTGGCTCCGTTCAAAATTTGTATTCTAGGATAGTCGTGTTTTTAAATTTTTTTTTATTGTTTTAGAACCGCCACCTGTCCTGCCTTTTCGACTGTTCTGTGAGACTAATGTCAGGATTTCAGACATAAAACAGTAGAATGTCATGTTTCCTAATAAGCATTAAACATGTTTTCAAAACCTAACCGTGTATTTGTAGTGTTTTTTGTCACTGTTTATTTGAAAAAAGTTAGTGCTTCATGCCTTACGCGTGGGATTTGCGTTCACATTTTCATCGCGAGACGTGGTAGTATTGCCTGCGTTCCTCCGTTCAGCCCTCTCTCTCTCTCTCTCTCTCTCTCTCTCTCTCTCTAAGTCCATCTGTCTTTTCATTACGCAGTGTAATAATGACATTAATGCTAGTATTAATCTAGGTCATTACGCAGTGTGTCTATCTCAAGGTTTTCTAAGAAACACAGTACCAGTTTTATTTTTGAACCGCGTGTAGTTTATGCAGTAGGCTTTACCAGCAAACGTGAAAGCGTTACAATTATGCAGACGAAGTAGAAAGAGGGGATTTTTGTACGCCATTGTGACAGCACTGGTCTTTTACCATTCTTCTTTCCTTTATTGAATTAATTCGTTAGGCTTTACATTTACTTTTTAATTTAGATATGTGGATTTAGAATGTTTCACGACACGGACCTCGGCTAAGAGCGTCGCGGTGGCTTGGGAAAAGTGTTAGGCTCGATATTATGAGCCAAGGTCCATCAATAAATATAGATCTTCGTAGTACTGAGAGGAGCCGCGGTGATTTATGCACAGGTCAAGGGAGCCGCGGACCAAAAAAATTTGAAAACCTCTGCACCATTTTAATAGACATAAGCAGACCATCATTTTCCGCCTGAGAACTGACCACTGCAGATTACTGTGCCATCTCTATAGCCTCACGATATCACCCACTAATGAATGTCCATGTGGAACTTGAATCCAGATCCCGAACACATTCTCCAAAACTGCACAACCCCTGACGTCTGACCTGGTCAGGGGGTGTTGAGCTCAGGCAGAAGCTATGGGGCTGTCGCGTTGACCTGGAAGAGACATTGGATTTCGTCCTGGTGATAGCCTCCAGATTTAGCATGACTACAAACTGTACCACAATATGTTCTGGAATTCTAGCGTATGCGAAATTATTGTTGTTGTTGTCTAACTAGGGCTGCCTGGCTCTTGCAGCCAATACCACATTGAAGACTCCTTGGTATTATCTACACTGTAGATCTAGGTTTTTCCTGCGACATTTTTGCCATTCCGAAACGTGTTGAGTTGAAGTCATGAGCTCTAGTTTCTGCAGCTTGGCATACATTTAAATGTGATGGGGCCGTAAAGACACCCCGGAGGACCCCCCCCCCCCCTCATTGTTCATGGCAGATTTATCGCCCATATTTTCGATGTGCGCGAAGCATGCTGGGATGTAAAAAGTCTTCTTGATAATTGTGTGCCATATCTGTGTTTTCGTGCCTGATAAAGCAAAATCGCGAGTGTCATTTAAGTGGCTAAATTAATCCGCGCAGCGCGGACTAAGTTGAGTGTTTAGGCTTAGCGGTATATATAAAGAAATAGCGAGCCAGCAGCGACCTTTCCTAGTATCAGCCCAGACGAGAGAGCAAACGACGAGGTGACCGGTGTAGGTAGCAGATGGACCAGAGCACGTGAGCTATTAGCAATCGAGCACTGTTGGGTGTTTTGTTTGTTGGGTTTTGTTCGCTTTGTTATTTGTTTAATGTTTGCTTCAGTGTGCTCTTAGTCACTGAATGGGTTGTAAAAATAAATACAGCCCCTGCCTCTAGAATCAAGAGTTTTATTGTTGAATCGGGTCGGTTGCGAGTGTGAAAAGAGAGTGATCAAATATCACATCATCATCATCAATCTCGCCCCACCCTTTCACAATTGGCGTCGTCGACAGGATCAGGCAGACAGTGACACTGAGCAAACAGCAAACGAGCAAATATAATATTGTAAACACCCAGCAGTGCATTCTTACAGCAAGATGGCTAATGCGCCTGTGAAGGTAGTGTACGTGAAGGGGCCAGAGATAAGGTTATTTAGTGGAGAGGGGAGTCCCACTTGGCAAGAGTTTGTGGAAGATGTAGAGGCCGCGTGGAAGGTGGCGCCTTTTTGGGCAGAAGACAAGTTAGACATGATCTGGAACAACGTGACACCATGGGTATCTAGAGAATTACGGATACGTGGTGGAGCCAAAGCCAGCCCTGAGAAGTTACTGGAAATAGAGGAGGAAGCCTACAGCGAGCAACCACCAGTCGGTGAGATGACAGGAATTTCCAGGCCGGGAGTCAGGGGTCTAGGGAATGTTCTGTTTTCTTGGGAGGCAAAAAGCCAGAGACACTGGTGCAGATAGCAAGTCCAGAAGCCCACAGTGAAGAGGAAGCACTCATGGCAGAATTATCTCTCCTAAAGACCCAGCTAGCACAGATGTCACAGTCCAGTTCGCCAGCACAAGAGGAGGTGCAGAGAAAGAGAGCACTATGCCAGCCGCGGGAACAGCCAACGCAAGACGAGGAGGTGTGTCCGCGGGAACAGCCAACGCAAGACGAGGAGGTGTGTCCGCAGGAACCTCAACTAGACCTTCTTGTTTGTGAGAGTCAGGCTGTTGTCAAGGAAAGCTGTGAGCTGATAGCACCAACAAACGCAGTTGCACCGACAAGGCGAAAAGGGATGTGCAAGTGGTATAGTGTCCACAGGGGATGGGGGTTCATCACGCCAGATGATGGGGGTATTGATGTATTCGTACATCAGACCAAGATCTTCAGAAAGGGATTCCGGAGTCTGGCGAGGAATGAACGAGTAGAGTTTGACAGCAAACCATCGGCCCAGGGCATGGAAGCAATTTATGTATGCGGCATTGGCGGTCAAGAGTGTAAGGGCAGCAGGAAGCGACCCATGGCACAGAGGAAGCCCAGAAAGATAAGATGCTACAATTGTGGAGACCTGTCAGACCACATGGCAGCCAAGTGCCCTCAAGGCCCGCTTCCGAAGAGATGTTTTCGATGCAAGTCCACTGAACACTTGATATCTACCTGTCCCTCAAGGAGCTCTTTCCCGAAGCGTACTGTCACAACCAGGTTGCCTTTAGGGCGCAAGCCAAGAGATGGCCACGACAACTGTCACACTAAGGGCGCCGAGAGAATTGGCCGTTGTCTAGGGGAGGAAACCCGTCCTAAGCAGATAGGAGGAAGTGCAAATCAAGGTTCAGCAGAGGAGTCTCATCAAAGGCAGATTGTGGGGAACGTAAGCCACCGTCTACACAAAATGAGTGGAAAACACGTCAAGAGCGATCTCCCTTCAAAGTCGACAGCTGCAAGCACTGACAGGCAGATGTCACGGGCAGACAGCGACGCGGCACAGGTGAGCGAGTCTTCTAGACCACAGCAACTGCCCGTCCGACAACGTAGGAACATGACGACCAAGAGCATCCCCAGCCGGGCTGTACCTATTACAGAAGCTCAGCCCAAAGCATCGCCGCTCAGAAAGAGTCATTCTCAGCATCAACGATCTGAGAGGTTACAATTGAAGCGCCAGAGGTAGTGATGTTGTCGGGACGACAACAAAAGCAGGAGGGAGATATGTGATGGGGCCGTAGAGACACCCCGGAGGCCCCCCCTCATTGTTCATGGAAGATTTATCGCCCATATTTTCGATGTGCGCGAAGCATGCTGGGATGTAAAAATTCTTCTTGATAATTGTGTGCCATATCTGTGTTTTCGTGCCTGATAAAGCAAAATCGCGAGTGTCATTTAAGTGGCTAAATTAATCCGCGCAGCGCGGACTAAGTTGAGTGTTTAGGCTTAGCGGTATATATAAAGAAATAGCGAGCCAGCAGCGACCTTTCAATAGATAACCATTCAGGATAAGAGGACGCCATAACCACATCAAATCACGACTGACGTCTTTTCAACCGCACTATATCCAGCGTACAGGAACATTGGCTCCTAAATACCATCGCAATAAGGAAGCTGAAATTTTTCGGTCATATAAAAAGACATAATAGTCTGGAAAAAACAGTGATGGAAGGCATGGTCCCTGGAAAAAGGGGAAGGGGTCGACCTAGACGACGGTGGACCCAGGACATCACAGAGAGTCTGAACTTGTCTTTGGCTGATGCAGGTCGACTTGCCCAGAATAGTGATGCGTTCAGAGCAGCTGTAATGGAGACAACGTTCTGGAAAGAATATGTCACATGATGATGATGATGATGATATCCAGCGTCCTTTTCAGGACGTACACAGCGATCGCAATAGTCAAAATGGGCCGAAATAAACCACACGCTAAAAAGAGAAAGGTTTATACCAGCCCAGCAGCGCAGAACAGCCAGGGGAATAACACAAACAACAAAGACAGACAGCCAGAAAGCAAAACTGCCCCAAGTATTAGTGCCGGGACCGAAATTTCTCCAACTTTTGACACGATGACGGAGCTAGCTGCGACGTGTATCGACACGGCTGAAAGCCGGAGTTTCCAGACTCCTTGCGAGGAAGAGGAGAAAGCAGATGCAAGCAGTTCTGACTGTGATGATGAAGACCCAGAATATGACTACATGATGAGTGCGATGCAGAAACCCTGTCAACCACAGAGAGGCTGCATCAGACACCAATGACACCACCACACGATGCCGAGTTGACAGCTGTGGCTGCCCCAGGGAAGCTGCTCCAAACTCAAAAGACGATAAAAACATCACTAAAGCAAGACGTCATAGTAGAGGCTCCAGTGTGTAGTAATCAGACAACTACAGAAAGTGATCAGGAGTCAACAAAACAGAACGTGAGACCGTCCTACACACCACACACTCTAACGCAGACGGAAAGCAGAGCGCGTCACCTGCACAAACCAAGCAATGCCGGTTGTCACAAGGCACTACAAGAGAGGATGGTTAAGATCACACAGATGTCTGGAGGTGAGGCCTCACTCAGGGCCCTACCAGATGACAAAGTGATCAACATCCTAGAGACAATAACTGGCAGGAGAAGCATCTCTAAGGTACGGAGGCACGAAAAGGGAGTCGTGCTTTCGCTCAACAGCACGGATAAGACAACCTCACTGATGACAGAACTGGAGGCCGGTCCGAAAGAATTCATGCTGCCTCACCAGATAAAAGTAGTGATGGAGACCAGCAAGACAACAAAGAAGCTGGTGCTAAGAGGGGTGGACACAAGATGGTCCGCTAGCGAAGTCCAGAGCTGCCTACAGACTGAAAACACAGGTGCCCAGGTCATACAGGTCGAGAGGCTAAGGACATGGAATGGAAAAGATACCAATCTGGTGGTAGTAACTATTGAAGAAGTGACAAGACCTGAAAGACTGACATTCAAAGAGACATCAAAGAGGACAGAGGCATATATCCCTCCGGTGATACAGTGCTCCAACTGCCAGCAATTCTCGCACACAAAGAAAACGTGCAGGAGAGATGCAGTCTGTCGATATTGTGCGGGTGGCCACCTATATCGCGACTGCCCCAAGGCGAAGGAGGACCCCAACTACAAAGCAATAAACTCAAACCGCACCTGTGCAAACTGCCTCGGAAACGCTAGATACCGAGGCTGCCCGATGTTCCAGGAAACAAAGAGCATCCTGAAGGAAGCGGTCTCCAAAAACATCCCCTTCAAGGAGGCAAAACACAGAGTGGCTGCGGATGTTGCAGAAAAACAACGCACGATTGACAGACCACAGTTACACCAGCTGACCGCTGAAGTCAAACAATTGAAAATAAAACTCCAGGTCGAAAACAGAAGCAAGCAGGCTCCCGAAGACAAAAAGGACAGCGGTGAAGACGTAATAGATATTCAGAACATCAGAGAAATGATGAAAGACATGAAAAGCATTAAGCAGCAAATAGAAGCAGATGTAAAGAGGCTGACAGAACTGACGGAAGAAAACTCCAAAATCCTCAAGAGAATCGAAACAGAGCGAAGAGCCATTGAGGACATGACATCAAACACAAGAGCGACCAAATCAAACCAACAATCAGACGAAGAAGTCATCGAAGAAACACTTGAAAAACTTCTACCAGCAATAATAGAAAAAGCACTACTACAGATACAGGAAAGCAGGAAGACAAGAGAAAGAGAAACTAGGAAAGCAAAAACTAACAAAACGACACAAGACAGATAGGAAGGCAGGAAATGAACACCATGAACACGCCACGACCGACAAGCAACGAAGAGGAAACCAGACAACCTCGTGGTCCTTTTCAGGACCAGTCCTTTTCAGGACTAACAGACGACTAGCACCGAAGAACCTAACACACAGTATACCCCAATTATAACCAACTTTCAGGTTGAACAGGGTATTACAGCAACATAGTAGACGAAAACAACAACAACAACAACAGCAGCGACCTTTCCTAGTATCAGCCCAGACGAGAGAGCAAACGACGAGGTGACCGGTGTAGGTAGCAGATGGACCAGAGCACGTGAGCTATTAGCAATCGAGCACTGTTGGGTGTTTTGTTTGTTCGGTTTTGTTCGCTTTGTTATTTGTTTAATGTTTGCTTCAGTGTGCTCTTAGTCACTGAATGGGTTGTAAAAATAAATACAGCCCCTGCCTCTAGAATCAAGAGTTTTATTGTTGAATCGGGTCGGTTGCGAGTGTGAAAAGAGAGTGATCGAATATCACATCATCATCATCAATCTCGCCCCACCCTTTCACATAAAGGATCATCATAAATGGTCGCTAGCTAGGAAGAAGAAGCGCGTGGCATACTGTGCATTCACCGTCATCCAATGGGGCGCTCCAACTATGCAGAGCTAAAATACTGTGCTCTGGTTCTGAGCTCTTCCAGGGAATTATCACGTCCTGCACACAGCCACTTCTAAGCTCCCCCTGCCTATCACTGGGTCTATAGTGAGATCCTTCTGCATGCAGTCAACTAGGTCAAAGCCAAAGAGTTGCGTCTGGGGCTCAAGTGACTCCCCCAAGCTTGGTGTGCAATGCTGGGTTCCCAACAAGTTTCACCACAGGGGAAATCCCTGGAAGTGTGTGGATGCTTTCAAGAGTCAATGAGGGTGTAATTAGCCTCAGTTTTCTCCTCACCTCTGCTTCTTGTGTGAGCCTCTCTTCGCCCAATCTGAGGTGGCGCCGTAAATAGCATCGCCACTTAGTGCGATCGGCAGCTTCGTCCTCCCATGTTGCTGGATCCATGTCCAGTGCCCTCATATCTCTCTTGCACACATCTTTGAACCTCAGCTGTGGTCGCCCAACTGTTCTCTTGCCATCTGCTAATTGTCCGTAGAAGATATCTTTTGGGATGCGACCATCTTCCATGCGGCGAACATGGCCAAGCCAGCGAAGTCTGCGCTGTCTAAGAAGCGTATACATACTTTGAAGGCCAGCACGTGACAACACCTCGACATTAGTCACTTTATCTTTCCACGAGATGCCGAGGATGCGGCGTAGACACCGCAAATGGAAGGTATTGAGCCTTCTTTCTTGCTTAGCATAGGTCGTCCAGGTCTCGCTGCCATATAGGAGTGTGCTGGTGACGCAGGCATTATATACCGCAGCTTTGGTCTTCATTGTGAGTTTAGAGTTTCCCCAAACACGCGATGTGAGGCGGGCAAAGGTAGCTGCAGCTTTGCCAATGCGGCTGTCGATTTCTGTATCCAGTGAGAGTTTGTCATTGATGGTAGACCCTAGGTATGTGAAGTGGTGCTTACTTACTTACTTAGTCGTTCCCCTTCTACCGTGAGGTGTAGAGGTTTGGTAGAGAGAGCGCCAGACCATTCTATCAGCTGTCTTCTTCCTGGCCTGGTTCCATTCTAGTCCTCGGTCCTTCAAAGATTGTCTAATGTTGTCCTCCCAGCGGACTCTGGGTCGTCCTGGAGGTCTGGATCCCTGACTCTTTGTTTCCCATGCTTGTCGTGGTAGCCGATCTTCTCCCATTCTGCAGACATGGCCAAAACATCTTAGTTGGGACTGTTCTATTTGGGTCTGCAGCGGATGGAATTTTAGGCCTTGACGGATCGTCTGGTTGCGGACCATGTCTCTTCTTGTTACTTCAACCACTTTCCTCAGATACCTCATTTCTGAGGTTTGGATCTTGCTTTTGTGGGTTGTAGTCATTGCCCACGACTCGCATCCATATGTCAAGACTGGGACATAGGTGGAGCGGTATACAGCCATCTTCGTTTTCTTACCAACCTCTTTCTTGCTGAGGAATCCACGATTTATGGCCTGAAAAAGTCTCCCAGCCGCTGCTTTTCGAGTGGCCAACTCTTCTTTGATGCCTCCCTTTCGGTCTATAATAGCTCCGAGATATTTAAAGTGGTCGACCTGCTCCAGGACCTGTTCTCCCAACTTAATCTGATATTTTCTTTCTTCTCGTGATATCACCATGGATTTTGTTTTAGAGCTGCTTATGACCATCCCTCTCTTCTCCAGCTCTTCCTTCCAGACTTGCAGGTTCGATTGGAGATGTGCCTCTGATTTAGCAATCAGGGCAACATCATCAGCAAATGCCAGCTCCGAAATATAGACCTGTCTCATCTTCCAGTACCCCACTGAATACTTTCTTGTTCTCTCTCCTTACATGCCTTGATGACATCGTCCATAAGGAGTATGAAGAGGTAAGGTGATAGGATATCACCTTGTCTTACACCAGTGGTGGTCCTGAACTCTTCTGACTTATGGTTTGCTGTCCTCACATAATTTCTGCAAGACTTGTAGAAGCTCTGTATAGCATGGATCAGAGGTGCTGGAATATTCTTCCTTGCCAAACAGTCCCAAAGTTTGCTCCAAGGGACCCTGTCAAACGCCTTTTCCAGATCTATGAAACAAAGATGGATCTCACTCTTATACTCAAGGGCCTTTTCACTCAACTGTCTGAGTGTGAAGATTAGGTCTTGAGTACTTCGGTTTGCTCGGAATCCGCACTGGACCTCATCCAATTGTGGCTCAGCTAGGCATCGGAGTCTCTGCTCTAGGATTCTAGAGTAGATTTTACCAGGGACACTGAGAAGGGATATGTCTCTATGGTTTCCACATTGTCGAATGTCACCCTTTTTGAAAATTGGTGTTATGATGGCAATCTCCCAATCCTTTGGTATGGTCTTGTTGCACCATGCTGCCTGTAGGACCTTTAAGAGTAAAAGGTCGCCTGATGCTCCCATGTACTTAACCATTTCTGGTGTTATACCATCATGCCCTGCTGCTTTGCCCATCTTGATTTTCTCTAGTGCTGCCCTCAGTTCTTCCATCTTTATGTCATCTTCACCATCATTGGTTTTCTCTTCTGTGCTAGTGGTTATCATTTCTGATGCTTCACCATGCTCACCATCCAGGAGTTCTGAGAAATATTCTTTCCATCTTCCAATTACTTCCTTCGGGGCAGTAAGCAATTTGCCTTGCTTGTCCTTTATAAATTTGAGAGGGCATTGTTTTTCCTTCCTCGTGTTCTTTAGGGTCTTATAGAACAATTTCTGGTTTTCTTGTGCATCTTTTTCTAGCTTTTCTCCAAATTCTTCCCAGGACTTCTGTTTTGCTGCTAGCACTTTGTTCTTTGCTTCTGTTCTGAGTGTCACATATTCTCTATATTTTTCCATTTGTCCTGTTGTGTTTTTAGCTCCTAAGTATTGTTTCCATGCCATTTTCTTCTCTCTTATTTTCTCTTTGACTTCCTCTGTCCACCAAGGTGTCCTCTTTCTCTGGTTCCCAAGTCGGACTTCACCGCATGCTTCTGCAGCAGCTGTCTTTATGATATCCTTGAATTTATTCCAGAGGGTTTCCAAGTCATCAGGTAGTTCTTCTGTGTTGCTCACTGCTGTAGCAATAAGCCCCTGATATCTGGTCTTAATTTCTGGCTCTCTCAGCTTGTAGGTCCTAATGCTCATTTCTCCTGCTCGTTTACTTGGTTTCTTGCGTGATGTTGGGCAGTTCCTAGGCTGAGCAACTCTTTCAGTTGTTCGTTTGATTGTTAGCAGGTAGTGATCACTTCCAATCTCTGGCCCCCTCCAGACTCTTGCATCTCATACATATCTGAATGAGCTTCTCCGAACAATGGCATAGTAGATCACTGACTTCTCATTCTTGGTTGGTTCACATCTAGTGTATGCATGTATGCGCTTATGGGGGAACTTTGTGTTTGTAATGATCAGATTCTGCTCACTGCAGAATCTAAGGAGTCGCTTTCCATTGTCATTGAGAGTATCTTCTCCATATCTTCCGATAACTCCACCCCATCTAGCATGGTCATTTCCAACTCTGGCATTAAAATCTCCGAGCATGATAACTTCATCTAGGCAGTCATCCACTGTCCTTTGAAGCAGCTCGAAGAATTCCTCCTTGACCTCTGCTCTCTCATCCTCATTTGGCCCATACACTATGACCAGGTTGACTATGGTTTCTCCTTCTTTTAGTTTTACAACCATAATGCGCTCCGAGACAAAGTTCCATCCCTTGATACTATCTTTTTGATTTTGGGCCACAATGCAACCCACGCCCCCTTTAGCTCTTTCAGATATGGGTACACCACTGTAGAGCAACGTGTTGCCATCGAGATCCATGACTCCTTGTCCTTTTTTCTTCGTTTCCGTTAAAGCCAGGATTTCTAGTTTTGCTTTCCTCATCTCTTCCACCAGCTCCTCTTCCTTCCCATTTATACTTCTTGTGTTCCAAGTTCCATAAGTCGTAGTCCGTAGTCCGTTCCAGTTCGTCGCCTTTAGAATCAGTCCGGTTTTCTCTCTTGTATTGCTCGTAATCATAGTTTAAGACAAACAGGTGATTGGCCTGTTGTGCCTTTGCATGGTGGAGGGGCTGCCTCCTTACGGCCTCCATGCAGGCCGCCCTCCTCCTTTTTTCATCCGGGCTTGGGACCGGCATAGGCGGAGTTGTGAAGTGGTGCACCACTGCCAATTCATAGTTATCGATAGTGATAACTGGTGCAGCACCCACATCCTGACTCAGCACATTCGTTTTCTTTAGACTTATTGTGAGGCCAAAGTCCTTGCATGCTTTAGTGAAGCGATTCATCAATAGCTGCTACTATTACTACCAATATTACTACGTCTCTTACTGCTACCACATATACTACTCGCATACTACAATTACACAATAACTCATTACTAGCTGGTCTGTTTCATGTTCTCATCATGATCATCATCATCACCATTATCATCATCATCACCATCATCATCATCATCGTCACCCTTTGTGTTCCTTAAAGAGCATGGGGCCACCACTGTAGCTGGGCCCCTTCCAGGAAGCCTGCACCAAAAATTCAAATGCACCTGCAGATGTGGTTTCTGTGGTAATTTGTTTTTTATGATGAAGTTGCCAACCCCATGCACAACCTCATATTAGTTGGCTTGTACGACACGCCTGATGGTGCAGTGGTGCTATTCTGTCTTCAGAATGACACGAGTCTTCTACTGCTACATGACTGTGCCAGAAACGTTGTTTATCATTCATTCTTGTCTCCCGTGTGTTGAGTTTATAGTGCGCAGCTTTAACGTTCAGTTTTTCCTGCAAGATTCGATTGTGCGTGGTTCCTCTTCTGTAAGCACCAGCCCTGATTCAGTTGTCTTGGTCTTCTTCATCATCATCATCATCAGTTGCCATCTCCACAACGAAGGTTTGCTGAAATGGATCTCCAACGTCTTCTGTCTCTTGTCTTGGTGGTACACTCTTATAGACTCTTTCCCGTCCATCTCTTGATGTTATCTTCCCACTTATAGCGCTGTCTTCCCCTTGCACGTTTACCTTCAACTCTCCCTTCTGTTATGGTCTTCTGCAAGGTGTTATGCCTTTTTATGTGGCCAAAGTATTTTAGCTGCCGAACTTTGACCTCTCTCATTAGTTCTCTTTTCATACCTAGATTTTCTATGACCTCCTTATTTGTTTTCATCTCTTTCCATGAGATACGCCCCATTCTTCTATATATCCACATTTCAAGAGCTTCAATTCTTTCTTCCAAATGCTTATTCATCGTCCATGTTTCTGCACCATACAGAAATGCAGAATATATATAACACTTTATGATTCTCAGTTTTAATTTATGAGATAACTGTTTGGATGTCAGTATATGTTTCATGGTCTTCTTAGCTTCACTATTTCTGAATCTACTCCTCAGCATTGTTACTAAATTTTTCCTGCAGTGTTTTCTTGTTGACGGAGCTTTATGGTTGCCATCTTTATCACGTACGAATATCACGTAAAGTGCACAAAAATGGTGGTACCGCTGCTACAACTGATGTTGTGGTAACCGAGTTTAATGTGGCACACTTCAATTCAGCACGCGACCCACAACCTTCACCTCCTGGGAGTATATTTAGAAACATTCTACTTGCTACCAGGAGGAAAAGGTTGCTATTATTGCCTCGATGAACAATCTTCTGTGACCCATTTATTTCTACTATTTTGATGCTCGTGATGTGTTGTTAGAAAACTTAAATGCAGCCGCTGCTGTGTTGCTGCTGTTATTCACCACCCTTACTATTACTACTGTTACTTCGTGTCGCGAAATTGTCTCCCCTGCTCTGCAGTAGTGGTTTACTAATGGCCAAACTTCGAGTAAAAAGATGAAGGTTTTTAAAAGTATCAACCTTTACTCAAGATTTCTCTTGGCAGAGATGTAAATAGAAGAATGATGCTCCTGTTTAATGGGGCTTCACAGGTATTTTACAGAACGACAAGTATAACAACTGAGATCATCTGAGCTGTAATGAGCTTATTATTCTCCGCTCATTCCGTGAGGAAGAGTTTTAACTCGTATTTTCCGAGCCCCCAGCTCAAGGTGATTCATCAATATAATAATTTACTAGTTCTGTACGGTTATGTATTTTTTTTAAACTGAGTCATACAGGTGCAGAAAAAAAAAAAATCACTTACTAGTGGTTAGATATATTTATAGTTGCATATAGCAAGTTTTAATAATCAATTATTAGTTAACAAGATAAAAATAAATAACGTTATTTTAACAAGGAAAATAATCAATTAATTTTGATCATCATGGGATGATTTGAGTGGACATTTTAGAGTCTATATACTGTGCCAGTATTTTTGGACTTATTTGGCCAGGTGTTGACATTAATTTGTCGATGATCTAGGGTTCAGTCACTGCTAGTTCCCAGAGGTGTTTGGACTGTATCTTCTCTTCAGGAGTCGGATACTGTGGCAGCAGCAAGTCCCTTGCAGCAAGGCCGGGTTAACTACTTAGATTGTCCAGGCAGGCGTCTTTAAAACCCGTCTGATGTATGCGTCTAGCGTCGACTGCTGGCAACTTGAACCCCAAACTAAGAGAAAACAAATGCCTTCTTTTAAGTATCCGGTCTCCGGATAGGAAAATAAGGCGACCTCCGCTTCCATTCACCCTTTCATCTTCCTCAGAAATGCTACCACTCTCGAAGCATTACGTTTGGACCCATTGAATCGAATGAAATTGCTTTTTCGACAATGGAAGACGACTCTTGAAATATTCTACACATTTACGCATATAAAACTTACTGAAATGTTAGTATAACAAATATATACACGATGATATCATCATCCACTCCCTGGGGCTACCTCTGGGGTTGGTTCCATGTTGTCGTAGATTTTTGATAGGGGGATTAAGACTTGGGTTGGTCCCTTCTGAATAGATTAGAATAAGTGATAGTCACAGTGAGAGATCGTAATAGAAATAGATTTCCACGAGTGAGATGGTAAAATGTGATAGAGGCTGTCTCTGAAATCGAGAAATCTTCTCTCTTTCAGCTTATCTTCTACGACAGATTTAGAGGAGTCAGACAGTCTAAACACATATATATTAAATATATATATCTCCACTCACATGCACACACACATAAGACAACAGTTAGACGTACAGACGTAGGAAAACTATAACAAATGATTATACAGATATTTTGGGAACGAACTGACCAACACACTGATTAAGTTTAATTGAATTTTCATTATCAGACTAAAATTCCATCACAACATATAAAATTTACATCAAGCATATACACATAGTCATAAAGTCAATGAATTGCTACAAGAATGATAGACCCACAGTTATGATCTTTTCCCTCGATGTAGAGCCCACAGTCCCGTTAGAAGAAAAGTGATAGCCCCAAAGAGTCACGGATACATCTGCTGTAGTCTAATGATTTCCCCTTAAAGGTATGAACAGACTTTGATACTATAATCTATCCTAAGGAAAAATATTGTTAGCCACAAAACTTGCATAAAGAAAATTTAAGACAGCAAATATGGGTGCCAAAATACAACAATAAAGGAATCACTCAGTCCTGCATTCACTCTATTCAGTCAGCCGTGATCACGTGCGTTCATGCATACTTACAGCTTTAGTAGCAACTTCTAGAAACACGATTTTTTGGACATGCATATACATAATCTTCAATGGTAGCCGTGGCCAAGACAACCCCAGTTCCAAAAAGACGGATTGAATTCACTGCTTCAGGGAACGTTATCTTGGTTCTACTTATTTTAGGATATCTGGTTCTGTCACATTACAATTGTCCAGGCACGAACGTTAACAGCGAGCACAGTGTCAATAGCTTAGGTTTCTAGTAATGAGGAATGTCAGGTCGGGTGCCTTATCTCAGTATAGGAATTTAGTTGGTCACACCACCACTTGTCAACAGTGTCGGAAAAGTTATTGATTGTAATATCTTACTTGCCACAAAGGCTGAAAATGTACTTGAGAGTTTGTGAAGAAATATTATCTGGCTCAAAGGCACAGTATAAGCATTTAGTCTTTAATAAAAACCTTTAGTGAGAGTTGTACTCTGTCTATTTATGGAGACACGCGCACTGTCAGACAGGTGTTAACTTGTAAACCCACGTGGTTAAAGATAAAAAATGTTTCTTCTCTCAATGGTACTCAAACGCTGGCAAAGTTGGGTTACCCCAGTTTTCACTGCATAAAGAAAAACAACATATCAAATACTTATACATACTATGTACTACGGTTATAACTTACATTATGAACTGCAAGCGTAGAGCTTGTCTTATCATTTAACACTCCCGTGAAATAAAATATTAGAAAATCAGTCATAATGAATTAGAAATGCATGGGTATTTCGTCAATACTCAATGATGAATCAGTGCAGTTATCGGTTAGTTTTGCAATATTCTCGACTAAGCAGTTAAATTGAATTATTTTATAGCTGCTGAGTTTTTAAGGTAGAAATTATAATTTAATCTGCTTTCCACTAAAACACGTCAGCTAGAGAATATAACAGACTTTATATTTAATTCTTCTGCGCACAAATCTAACTAGAAAAAGAAATAAGCAATTTATCACATTAAACACTCACACAATACTAGATATACAATATTTACCTCAACACAGAACTACTAAGAACTAAACCACTTCGACCAAACTAAATTCCATCTTCTATCAACAGAGATTCTTAGGAATCGAACGTAGGTTGTTCTAGTCTTGACTGCGAAGTTACTGAGTGAATGAAATCTAAACTCCGGTTAAGATATATGAAAACAGACAAAGGATCCCACATTATGTCGACCCCCCCCCCCCCCCCCCACCGGTCTTCCCCTCTCCTCTTAACACTTACGTTAAACCAAGAGACTGCCATAACCTGCCACTTCGCGTCTATAACACCTCCGTCTAAGAAACTGGCCGTAGAGTGCCGTGTCAGATGGAAATGCTAGACTCTATGTCTCCTTTCTGGGCAATGCATGGGGCGCCGTTCACACCGTCAATACTCAATGATGAATCAGTGCAGTTATCAGTTAGTTTTACAATATTCTCGACTAAGCAGTTAAATTGAATTATTTTATAGCTGCTGAGTTTTTTAAGGTAGAAATTATAATTTTGTAGCAAAAGGTTTTCCTGGTATGATAATAGTGGTAGAGCAGAAGTAGAATCTCTCTCCAGAAAGTATGAAGTTCCAGTGCCCGAGAGGTCCACTGGTATCACAAGTGAGTTACAGCTGTGAATACTCTGAGCTGGACAATAGATTTAGGCTTCAGAAGTATAAGTTGCTACTTTCGCTATAGTAACCCTATGTGATAATACAATTAAATTAGAAAAAGTAACTCAAAATTTAACAGTTAAAAATTTACCAAGTCAAATGAGTACAATTTCATAATTTATTATGTACATCTATATATTCTTGTAATGAGAAATGGGTGTTGGAAGATGGTAAAATGAATGATTATTTATAGTTACAAATTAAAATAAACAAGCGAAAAAGTCTTGGATTTATCTTCCACTGAAATTACACAAAAGTTTGTCGCAGTATCTCTTTGATATCTCTGGCTATCTAGTTCTCATCATAGACAGTCGTTTTAGAAACTGCTCACAGTGTTTGTTGGATGGATACACATAAAACTCATCTTATGTTAGCCACGTATGCTCGAGGTTCCTGAGACACACTTGAATACACAGACTGTCCTTCAGCCCGCCCTATAACTACGGGGGACTAAGGTGTTGAAGATTGGTTGACCTCTAGGCTTCAGTTAGCAGGATCAACGGTCTTCAAGTCTTTAGTTTCTCGATCAGGAATGATCATAAACATTGATCATAAAAACCTGGAACAAGAGGTAATAGGTGGTCATGGTGTTCCAACAATCTCACCACCAACTGCTGTTCATGATGCGACCATGTCTTCAGTGTTTGTATATAAATGAATGAATCATGGTAGTATGTTACAGAGATAGCATGATAAGATAATGTCTACTGTTGTCGTGTGGTGAGTCACTGGGGCAACTACGACAGTAGTTTTTGCCAGGAATAGTCTATGAGATATTAGATATAAGGTCTCTAGAAATTGGCTCGTTAAGAAAGAATAAAGATCTATTCGAGATGGGACAAGAAGACAGGAATGCGAATGCTTTCCACTTGACAGTGTTTTCTAATTAATTATGGAATGAGTTCTGTTTCCCCACGACCTAAGCTTCTGCCCTTAGATCCCGTAAAGAAAAAGCCCCCAACCTCATCTGAGTAGAGAAAGGTTCCTATAGGTGAATATGTAACACCGACAGCACGAGTGATACATTAACAAACTAGATAATGATCAAACGATCGTTTGGTTTATTAATGAAATATCCACACATATAGGGTTAGTAATGGTTAGAACGTGATGATGGTGAAAGACGATTCACACAAAACACACAGATGAGATAATAAAATTGCAGTTAATTAAGTAATAGTTAATTAAGAATGAACTGGTGTAAAGTGAAATGATGATGTGATATGATACGTGTTACCAAATTGGTGAGTAATCTACACCGTCCATGTGTCTCTAAATGCTTCGCATTGATATGACGATTCACATGTATGCATACACTGTCCCAAGTTGTTATACGTTATGTCGAGGGGGTATCTCTAAGCTGAGGACGTTCTGATGAATACTGTTGTCGTACGGAGAACGCTGACGAGATATCTGTGTATATTCCTTCACTGTTTGAGTATATCTCTGTAGTGTTGATCAACAGTTAATAGCTGTCATATGAACAAAAGGTCTGTTGTCTAATCTCCCGAGGGTACTGGCCAGACTGGATATCTTCACGAATCGGTAGTGATATGTAGACTCATAACCTTGCATATGTAGTCGTGATTCATAAAATATATATATATAGTCTGCTTCATAGAATGCGCTTAAGAGGGTGTTGCACTTGGTACAAATATGCGATTCCTCTTTTGAGCTCTTTTGCTTGACTTCAGATAATAATGATCTTTCGAGTGATTTGAATTTATGATGACTCTGTATTGAACTTGTGATAACGATGTATTGAACTTGTGATAACTCTGTATTGAACTTGTGAGCAAGCAGTATATGGTGACGAAAAATGCTGCGTCCACCTTCTGACTTGTGGGTGAGATGACTTGTGGGTGAGACAATATTCCTTTTGGGACCTCAAGACGCAGCAATAGAGACCGCAGTCAGCGACTCATAGCTTGACTGCCTGCGTCAGGACCAGCGAACCAGAGCTGGTCAAGACCGCACTCCACCTCCACGTGGTGGTCCTGGAAACAGTCTGCAGCAGTGCAGGCTGGCTGAGCGAGTGCGGATCGAAATGGGAAGGCAAACCCGGTCCTAAAAAATGCCGTGCTGAAGTCGGATGTGTCGGCCGAAAGGCGCAGATATCGCAGCTTCGCTGGAAACAGACACAACGCAACCAACGTCCTTTTCAGGACGAACGAGGAAGAAGAAGAAGAATATTCCTTTTTAATTGAGGAATGAAAGATGTCCTATGAACAATGGTTTTCGAACCCCCCTGGCAACTATCCAAATGATACCGTATTTTGTGCATAACTTATATTCTGGTTAGAGACGTCATCATACGTTATGCGTGTAGAACTGAGACACTCACATCCTGTTATTTCTCTTTTTTGTACACACAACACCGCTATGACCACAAGTACGAAATGACCAGTATACCTCGCCCGTAATGGTAAGTTCCGTTTTGAGACTGGTGTTGTTCATAGTTGAGGTTTTCCCAGTAGTAGCCGCCCACCCAATCCCCCTGGTCCCGACGTACACCTCCGTCTTAGTCCAAAATGTTCAATGGGCCATTAGGCGTATCCTCGAGTTTAGGGGGGGGGGTCCTACAGCGTCCCAGTATGTCCGAGGTCGACCCCACCAGGAGGAATTTTGGTATCGCAATTCAAACTCATACTGTTGCGACACCGTCCATGTTTGACCATTACGGGTGGTCGATTGATCACACTGATAATCACCCGGTACGATGTAATTAACCCTCCAGAACGCCCATAGACTGTTAGCGGTGTTCTGGGTTATGTCATTGTTTCTCCAGTGGGTTTTGTTAACACTAACTACGCACTAGCGCGGGAACATTATGGTACAGATAGCAGCCATAACGTATCCATTATCATCTCACGGAGGATGTTGTGCAACGTTGGAGGGCGAGTCAGTATCGGGTTCGGAAAAAAAGGCGTAGCATCGGAAGTAATTTTATGGAGCAAGTTTTCTTTTATGGCGGTTCGAATTAAGTTAGTTAGAGTCCCATATTCCTAAGTCCACAACACTGTAAGTTTTACTGCTCTCCATTCTAAGACGAAAAATAAACTCGAAATATAGGTATTTTATTTATTCAGACTGATATTACCTTCCTCCGTAACAGGGATTATGTATTCGTTTGATGTAAATTTTTGTTGTGTTTATACAAGTACTGTACTGTGGGGCGGTTGTTTTTTGTTGTCGATGCACTTATTTTAGAGTATCTTACGGTTTTGGGGGTATGGGGGTCTGCGTTGGCCTAACGACCCACATCACACACCACACCTAGCCCCCCCCCCGACCCCCCCCACATCCTCGACCCCTAGGTGCTGACAAACGGTTAGTCTATCATGCACACGAGATGGTTTTTGGGTCGTCAGTTTGTTTGTGGTTTGCACACATGGGTTCATATTGACAGTCTGAGACCGGGACTACGATGAATCTTCGCAATGCCACACAATATCTGCTCGTTTGACTAGATTGTTGGGAGGACGGTGATGACGTTTTCAGATTTTTATTAATTTATCAGCAAACGATTTTTGACGCCAGCAATGTTCGGATATCTGAAACCCCCCCCGCCCCCCCCCCTACCCCCCCCCCCCATCCCCCCTATACCCCCCCCCCCCCCCACTAACTCCTGTCACCCATACTTCTCATCGACATGTGGTCCTGAACACGTAGACGTTGCCTCTATGATGATGTAGTTAGTGCTTATAGGTGATTTTTGTGCGCACTAGGGTTAGCTGCAGATGAGTTGCGGTGTTCAGAAGGTTATACTTATTGAGTGGTAGAGGGCTATGGATGAGGAGGTATGCTGAATTTAGAGTTTGCTGGTGTTAGAGATAAGGGTGTTTGGGTGCCTGTCTGGCGTCGATGACTGAGTTTGTATAGCTATAATGAATGACCTAGAGCTCGTTGGGAGCTTTGAGGGTAGGCTTCATGGCTATTGGTTGATTTTGCTCTTCGCAGCAGAACTGCCATTGATAGTATTTAGAACGTTCATGAACTCGTTCGATGGCATTTATGAGAGTGGTTGATACTGATGCGAATGGATGACAGCTTCAGGCTTTGTACTCTTCGAGCATCTGGATCAACACAGACGACGAATGTAATTCATTGCCTAGGGCGTAGGTCTAATCCGAGGTGCGATTATAACTCCACTGTCCGAGCGACAATGCATATAGAGAGAGTAAACGCATACATCGATCATATTCCGCTGCAAAGCATCATAACGCTCATTAACTGTTTTAAACCAAATATGGCTAATAGGCCAGCTAGTAGGTGGGGTCGGGGCAAGTGATCGATGGGATACAAGCTACCCTCAGAACATCCAATACCGTCATGCGCAACCCTCTGTGTCACAATCATATAACAGCATATTGTCGCGCTCTTACATCCAGACAGAACATGGAGACAAACACGTGGCAATGTAATAGAGGGTGACTTACTACGTATTGATAGTGATGTGATAGAGGAGGGGATAGAACGCAGTGCGGTCTCTAAAGTGTGGAGAGCGCTTGTGATATATGATGGCGAGAACCAAGCTGCTATGTGGTCTGAAACTATCATGTGTTTGGGCTCTGAGAGTCTACTACACAGTTTTCATGATAGTGACTGTCAGGCTGGTTGAGCAGAAATAGCATGTTTTGTACTACTCAACACGGACTAGGAGAGCTCAGTCAGTTTTGGGTGGTAGACTTATTTCCCATAAGTGAGAGAAACATCACTCACTTACAGTTGCTGACCTTAAATATAGGGTGTATAGCACATGTATACAGGAGGATTGAGTTCTTGAAAGTGTTATAGTGTATCTATAGTAATCAATATTGGTTATAGGACATGAGTTGATAGGTGGGGATGAATGTGGGGTAGTGTTTGGGTAAGATTTGGGGGGGGGGTAAGATTGATTTGGGTAGGGTTTTTGGGAAAGGAAGTGGTAGTGATACTCTGAAGCAGGATTGGTGGATGATTCAGATCTTAGTTAAAGTGTCTGAACAGAGAGTAATGTAGCGAGAAGTTGAAGAGGGGGTATGCAGAATGTGTGGGTCGAAAATAGTGGGGAGTGGTCGTATCATGACGAAATGGTCAGGGATGAGCTTCAACTCATTACACACAGTAGGTGATAGGAGGGTAGTTACTGTATGGAGTGATTAGTGTAAGGGCTGTTGAGAACACTGTGGTGTATTCATACTATTGTAGGAACGATACGAACAGCACAAAGGGTTAGGTGTATCTATATATTCTATCTATCTGAGGGGGGAGGTGGAGGGGAGGGTAGATTGTAGGTACATATAGAGTGAAGGGTGGATGATATGTTATGTGATAGATGGTGAGGTACTGTCAGAAAGAGAGAGGTAAGAACACATAGAACTGGACATATTGACACGGAGTTACTGATATGGGGATGGGAGATGTATAGAAGCTAGCAGTGTCAGGACAGTTAATGGGAGAGATTTTATATTATGTACTTGCGTCATGGAGTACTATGTGGTGAGGTTAATGGAGTTTGAGTGCGCTAGTGGAAGCGTGTGGGAAGTGGTGGGTAGGAGAGCGTTAGAGTGTGTAAGTACAGTACTACACGGGAGGTGGCGTTATTATTGCATGTATGATGATATAGTCTGAGGACATGGTGATCAGTTTTTTTCATGAGGGAGTGGGTTTCTATTTTCTCTCTTATCTTTTCTCCTTTTCTTCTATTTTCTTGTGAGGTGGGGGGTGGCCCCGGTGTATCTCGCAAAGGCGGCTGTTGAGTAGCTAACTGCTTGTACGTCAGTATCATTTCTGACGAGTATGTTCGTAGTTCGGTGGGAGGGCTGATTGTGAAAATTTATTACAATCTATGTTGTTCAACGTGCATGACTACAGAGAGGTATAGGTTCCCTTTAGGTAAGAGGCTTAGGACTGATCGAGATGGGAGCGGAACAAAAAGGGTTTGTGGGAGGGCGATTATTTCGGATGTCACGACCGCGGTGGGGGATGAAGATAGGGGGAATACTTCCCGGACTGACTAATATAAGACCTCGCCCCTACTAGCTGGGGCGGGGGGAGTGTTTTTCGAGGGGGTATGGGGCTACATCTAATTTAAAATCACGGGCCGTGGGAACGTGTACGAAGGAAAAGGACTGATGGTGACCGCTGAGCAGGAGAGTAACAACCCAGAGAAAACCAGCTCCCCCGACGTGAATGACGCGAACGGGAGGTTAGTCCGCAGGGACCATTACGTGACACGCCTACCATTACCAGTCGCAAGACCAAGGGCCCCCGCCTCACGCCGTCTGGCATAGGGGGGCCTGCAGGGCTCGTCGGGAAGCGCTGGCCCGTGCGTGACAGGGTTACCAACAGACCCCACAGGTCACAGGCATCGAGCACCTAGGACCGATGATTTCATCAGCGACAGTCAGAGCGTGTGACCCATAGTATGGTTGTGTTCAGAGTAAGCCCCAGGGGTCATAGTCAGGAGTTATTAGACTAAGGGAATGGGCGGCAGCTTCATAACAGGAGGGGTAACTGGCTTGGGGGGGGGTCGTGGATGAGAGTATGTCACAGGGAGACACACGCCCGATGTCAAGTACATATGTACAAGTCGAGATAGTGCGCCGGTTTTTCTAGTCTGCGGGCGCGGAGGGGGGGGGGGGCGTTCGTACCCGAGTATTTGTCGGGGGGGAGGCCCCCCGGATCGTAGCGGCGACAATGGGTCCATATAACACGGCAGCCGATTGTGTTATAGCACCCGCTTTAAACATGCACCACCCACAGGCCGGGACAATCACTATAAAATGTCGGAAGGGGGAAAGGTGGGAGGGGCGCACCGGTGAAGATCTTCGGTAGGAAGGGCAGGGCGTCTAGTGAGGAGATGGCGAGAGGACGGTGTGGTGAGATTATCACGCTAGGGCTGCGTATGCTTCACAAAGGGAGGATCAAACTTATTAGCGATCTGCTTCTTATGAGGGGGTGACGCGGTAGGGGGACTGGAGGGGGGGCGCCGTGGCTCGCCGGACCCGTCACCCGGCGGGGGGGGGGGGTGCGCACATGGGTCGGATAGCTATTGTGTAACGCATGTGACATGGTTGTGCTGTGTCTGGAGATCCGTCGACGTGTCAGCCTGTGTGTCGATCAGTGACTGTGTCGTAACGTGTCGTGCACTGTGTGTATGGGCTTTGCGCCCACACCGGCTTGTACGCTTGAGGTCTGTCGCGACAAATAAGTGTCTCGCTTGTCGTTTCTGTTTTTCTTCTCCCCCCTTGTTTTTGATTGTCAACTTCCAGTGATGTCGTCCGCGGTGTAATGTCAAGGTGTGTGTTACATAGGGTTGCGCACTATGGTGGTGAGGCACAGGGCGGACCTTTACATGGATGTTGGTACGTGGGGCTCAGAGTCAAGGATTCGCCCGGGGGGCGGAGCCAGGATTGGGGGGGGGGTAGACTCCAGTGGCGGGTTGGCCGTGGGGGCGGGCGCGGGGTGGTCATATTGTAGGCTGGTAGGGATGCACTTTGTGTGCAGACTGCCAATGCCCCCATATACTCCGACTGAGGGTTTGGGTGTAGGGTCATCGGAGCGAAGGCAGTGAGTTCAGCTGTAGACCGGGCGGGACCCGCGGGCTCAGGGGGGGGGTTTAGGGGTTTTTTTGTGGGGGGTTAGAAGCCTTCTCTTTTTTGTTTTTTTTTTTTTCTATGAAGTATACTTTAGTAATGGGGGAGAGGTTATTGCTGATTAGTGTGACATAGATATCTAGGTGTTCACAATTTATTTTCTAGTTGTTGCGACAGAGTGGGGAGGAGGTGTGGATATATTCGTGTCGCTATTGAGATAGACTGTGTCCCATACCCCCCCCCCCCCCCCCCCCCCTCTGGAGGATTAGATGAGTGGGGGTACATGGGATGTGAGAATAGTGAAAAGGGTAGACGTCAGCAAGTATTAATAGTACAACACGTGGTATTCTGAAGGTTAGGGGACGACAGCTGGGTAGGGCACTAAGGGAGAGATTATGTATGTGCAGTTACAGGTTGTTGTATGGGAGTGTTCATAGGGAAAGAGTGAGGTGTGTGAAGTGAGCAGCGCAGAGTGCGGAGTCGTATCACATTAGAGGAGGAGTAGTATGTATATTATGACTGACGTAGGGGGAAGGATGTTGGGATACACACTATATATACATAAACAAAATAAAACAACAAACGTCTTGGCAGTTATGGGCAAATGACACAATTATAGGGGTATCATGTAATGATGGATGTAGTCAGATGGAGGAGTGTAGAGAAAGGAAGGGGGGGGGAAAGGGGGGGGGAGGTGGGGGGGTGAGGGGATAGGAAGTTGAGGAAATTAGTAATGAGTGGAGATTAGGGTAAATGGGGGGAGGGGGGATGGAATTAAGGGGGGGGGGGGTGGTGGTAGTGTGAGGTGGCATGGCGAAGTTTTTTTTGAAATATTTGATAGAGAGGGGTGAGGTCACATGTTATTATTGTTTAATTATGGGGAGGGGGGTAGGTTTTGAGATTTTGGGCTGATAGTGAATAGATAGCTTCAGGAATGGGGGTAGGGGCGACACCATTAAGTTTATTTGGTTTGTTTTTTAGGTGTAGTTTTATTATTTTTGGGGGGCGGATAGACGGGTGTAAAGTGAATAGTTGGGGTATTTTATACATTAGTTTCTAATGACAGATGGGTCTTTCTTTGATGTGGGGTTTACATCTCTATAGTGAATGGTGTGTTTTAATAATTGTGATTTATGAGAGGGGTAATATTTCTCTAGTCATTGGGGGTCACGGATGGTAGGGTAGGTGAACGGTGTGGTGTGCGAAGGGGAGTTTAAGCAATTAAATTTTGTGGTGAGGGGCGTGGGGGGGGTCAGAGCGTGGGGGTGGTAAAGGGCGTAGTACAATGGGGGAAGAGGGGAAAGGACTAAGGAATGTAATATGGGGGTTGGGGGATGGTTATGTTGGGCTCTGTTTACAGGGGGGGGGATTTACAGGTAAACTAAGACAGGTCACGGCAGAAATGAGAAACTATAGGTTTACACATTCTAGGGATAAGCGAGAGCAGATGGACAGGGGCAGGAAAAGTTAAAAACAGCAACAGGAGAAACAGTACTTTACTCTGGAAGAGAGGATGGACAGCACAGTGAAGGCGTAGCCATTATTCTACAGAAAGGGATAGAAAGGACATTACTGGAATGGAAACCCACCAACAACAGACTGATACGATTGAGATTGAGAGGGAGATTCACCAACACTACAATAATACAATGCTACGCACCAACGAATGATAGCGATGAGGAGGTCAAGGATGAATTCTATCAACAACTGCAGAAAGAAATGGAGGACACACCTAGATATGATCTTGTTATAGTAATGGGAGACCTCAATGCGAAAGTTGGTACACACAATACATATAATGAAAGAACAATGGGGAAATGCGGCAGCGGAACAGCAAACGAAAATGGGGATAAGCTAATAAGTTTCTGTAGCATTAACAACCTGGTCATTGGAGGAACACTTTTCCCACATAAGGAAATTCACAAGTTAACACGGGAATCACCAAATGGTCGGGACAGAAACCAGATAGACCACATCATGGTTAACGGCAGATGGAGACATGCATTACAAGATGTGAAGGTAAGAAGAGGTGCAGATGTGGGAAGCGATCACCATTTAGTGGTAGCAAAACTGAAAGCGAAACTAAGAAGGGCTGGACCAACTGTAACTACACAGAAAAGGTTTGACATCAGCAAATTGAAGGACCCCCTTACCAGAAAAGCTTTTGCGGCCGACATTAAGAAACGATATCAATTTGCCAAAAGCAAGGAAAAGACATTGACTGATGATATAGACCAGAATTTTAACACCATTTCAACAATATATAAGGAAAGTAGCAAATCATGCTTAGGATTCCAGGAAAGGAAGAAGCAAGACTGGATAACACCAGAAACACTAAACACCATAAAGATGAGAAAGGAAATGAAAAGAAAGAAAACAGAAGCGAAGTCCCCCAGATTAAAGCAACTATATAGCGAACAGTACAGTCAACTGGACAGGGAAGTTAAACGCCAAACCCGAGCCAACAAAAGGAATTTCCTAGACGATCTTGAAACAGGCAGAAGAGGCAGCACTGAGAAATGAACAAAGCACAGTATACAAAATAACTAAATTCATCAGCGGAAAACAAGGTGCAAACAATATTACATTAGTAAGAGATAAGCAAGGAAATCTCATCAAGACAGCAGAGGGACAGGAAACAAGATGGGCAGAGCACTTCAGAGAAACTCTGAACAAGGAAATACCAGAGACACAATTGAATGTTCCTGAGGCTGAAAACGATCTAGATGTAAATACAGACATTCCACGAAAAGAAGAAATCATCACAGCAATCAAAGGGTTAAAGAACGGTAAAGCTCCGGGCCTTGATAACTTAAATGCAGAGCTATTTAAGACAGACCCTGAGCTAGCAGCAGAACTATTAGAACCACTATTTGCACAAGTGTGGAAAACGGGGACAACACCATCAGAGTGGAACAAAGGAATAATTGTCAAATTGCCCAAGAAGGGAGATCTTTCAGACTGCAATAATTGGAGAGGAATCACTCTTCTCTCAGTTCCCAGCAAAATACTAGGCAGGAAAATTATACAGAGAATTTCAAAGGCAGTAGACTACAAACTGAGGAAAGAACAAGCAGGATTTAGAAAGAACAGAAGATGTGTAGACCATATATTCACTCTCAGGAACATAATAGAGCAGTGCTCAGAATGGCAAAGACAGCTTTACATAAATTTTGTTGATTTTGAAAAGGCTTTTGACAGCATACATAGGGACAGTTTATGGAAAATACTGAGGGCTTATGGAATTCCAAGCTGCATAGTGTCAATCATAAAAAGCCTCTATGCCAACTTTACGTGTAGTGTTGGGCAGAGCAACCTAACCTTCGAGGTGAAGACAGGAGTACGACAGGGATGCCCCTTATCAACCACTCTATTTTTAACAGTCAGACTGGGTGATGCGCCAGACAACAGAGGGCAGTCCAAGAGGAATAAGATGGACTACATTTTCAACATTGGAAGATCTGGAATATGCAGATGACATTCACATCAACACATCCAGGAAAAAACGGATAGACTTAATAAATTTAGCCAGCAGGTGGGCTTGAACATCAATTTAAAGAAGTCTGAGGTCATGACGCTCAATGTGAGCAACCCTGAGCCCATATCAGTAAGGAATCAGCAACTGGTACAGACAGATACCTTCACATACCTAGGAAGCATAGTAACACCAGACGGTGGGGCAGGCAAAGACATCAACATCAGAATGAATAAGGCAAGAACAGCCTTCTTTAGCCTAAATAACATCTGGAAGTCCTCCCAATACAGCACAAGCACAAAATTAAGATTATACCAGAGTTGCGTGCTTTCTGTGCTTCTCGATGGTGCGGAATGCTGGAGAGTCACAGAGAAGGAAATGTCAAAATTGTTCTCTTTTCACACAACATGCCTAAGAAAAATTCACCGAGTCTTTTGGCCGAATACCATCACCAACCAAGATCTGCTTACCCGTAGCAAGCAAGAGGACATGCATACCATCATAGCTGGCAGACGCTGGAGCTGGGTTGGTCATGTCCTCAGAAGAGACCCCGATGCCATCACAAGAACAGCTATGCTTTGGACCCCTGAAGGAAAGCGAAAGAGAGGCCGACCAAAAACAACTTGGCGGAGGACTGTGGAGGCTGAGATGCAAAGAATGAACCAGAGTTGGGGCACTGTACGAAGGATGGCCACCGACCGTGCAAAGTGGAATCAATTTGTTGTTGACCTACAAGACGCCACTAGGCGTGATGGCCACTGACTGCTTTGACGGTCGGTGGTTAAGGATCGAAGAAGAAGAAGTTTGTATGTCAGATAATCGGCGTGGTTTTCCATCAATCTCCTTACTTTTTCTTGCTGGGCTTCCGTTAAGGTGGAGCTTATTTTCACATCTAAATGTGATTTCTCCTGTATCACCGGGTACTCCTTGGATGATAATGGCTCTTCTTCCATTTGCATAGCAATGGCCATAGTCATGAGGTGCACTGGTTCGGCAGGGGCTCGCTCGTAAAACTTCTTAAGCAGATTTAAGTGATAAATTTTCTGCTTTCCGTTCACGGCGATTTTATAGTTGGTGCGAGAAATCTTTTCCGCCACTTGGTAGGGTCCTTTCCAGCAAATCTGCAATTTATTACTGCTACTTGGCAGAAGAAGTAGCACCTTCTCTCCTACTGCTAGTTCTTGGTCCTTCGCATTGCGATTGTAATATTTGGCATGTTTCCGCCTAGCTTCCCGTACTTTCGCTGTGGCTAATTCCCAGCCAGTCTTCAGGCGTTGTTTCAAGTCTGTGACGTACTGGAAGGCTGATGTGACAGTGTCGTCTGCCTTGGCATCTGTCCATGTTCTTAGTAATGCTTCTAATGGACCTTTAATAGGTCTTCCGAAGAGTATTGTGGCCGGAGGAACTCCAGTTGACGCATGCGGTACTTCCCTATAAGCAAATAATGCGGCAGGAAGATACTGATCCCAAGTTTCTGGCTTCTCCTGTGCCAACTTCCGAAGAATAGAGGTGAGCGTCCCGGTAAACCGCTCTACTTGCCCGTTACTTTGGGGGTGATAGGGCGAAGTATGGATATGCCCAGTCTTGAATATTCTAAGCACCTCCTCTGTCAACTTGCCTCTAAATTGTGACCCGTTGTCAGTGAGAATTTCATGCGGGAAGCCCAATCTAGTAAAGATATTCAGTAAAGCGTCAGCTACATGCACTGAGTCGCATGCTGGCATGGCTATGGCTTCGCCCCACATGGAACAGGTGTCCACTAAGGTAAGGATATGGGAGTTCCTCTTCTTAGTTCTCAGCAGAGGTCCAATTATATCCACGGCCACTCTTTCAAATGGGGTGCCCAAGATTGGCATCTCCCCAAGGGTCGCGGGTGCCGTCCAGTGTTTTGGTGCAACTTTCTGGCACTGAGGACAAGACTTGACGAAACGTTCAATGTCGCCGGTGATCCCTGGCCAATAATAGTGGCAGGCGATCCTTTGAGTCGTGGCGCTCATTCCCATGTGTCCACTAAATGGGATAGAGTGGCCCATCTCAAGCACCTGGTTCCTAAAGGTTGCAGAAACTACTAATTGGTTGTGTTCCTGTCCTTCGTTTCCAGCTCGGCGATACATCAATCCATTTTTCATAAAGAAGTCTCCCTTGGTAGGTGGGTTGTGTGTCCTAGGTAATTTTTTAAAACAGGTCGCCAGTGAGGAATCTTCCATTTGGGCCCTCTTCAATTCCTCGGGGAGGATATTGGTATGAGGTTCCTGCTCTGCGTCTTTTTTTGACTGTCCTCTAGTCTGTACGGCCGCTATGACTAGTGGTTGAGTAGGTTCTCCAAGGAACACATATCTACATCCCAAGATTAAAGAGTAGATTGGTTCTTCCATTATAGCTGCACGAATCTCTCCTGTCACATAACGAGATTCCACTCTGATAAGTGCAATTGGCAGTGTCATGGGTGCAACATCCTTCGTCGGACCTTGGATGTCGACACTCTCTTCTGTTATCTGGTCAGGGGTGACAAGAGATGCCCTGACCACCGCATCGAAAGCAAGTCCTGTGTCATAAAGGCACTCCACAGATTGTCCGTTTACGAGGACTGATTCGATGACAGGAGGATGAGAAACGTTTCCGTCCTCTGCTCCTTCCGGGGTGACGATTTTGTCTGCAGACAGGCAGCATGTTGGGGAGGAGGTCTGTGCTTGCACTCATTAGTGTTGTGATTGTTCAAGCGACAGTACTTGCACCATTTATCTCCCTGTCTCTGGTGTGGCGCAGCATTTTTCTTGTTTTGCTCTTTGTAGTTATCTTGTTTTGCGTGCTGTTTATGCGAGATGTGTGGTCCTTTGCTTTGTTGGTCTGGTTGGGAGCGAGCAGGTTGCTTTGGCGCCTGATCCGAAAACTTCTTTCTGGCTCCTTGAAACTCCATAAGAGCATTTTGAAATCGCTCTGACATTGTAAGAATATTTTCTAACCGGTCAGCGCCGTTTTCAGTGAGAAATCTACGCATTTCCACCGACATAGACTCTTTTAGTTGCTCTATCACAATCAGCTCTTTCAACCCGTCATAGTTTTTGGTAAAGTTTCCCAGTGTACACCACTTCACTAGGTAGTCTTCAATACGGGCTGCGAACTGTGAGAAAGTCTCTCCGGCCTCCTTCCTAGAACCTCGAAATTTTTTCCGGTAAGCCTCTGAATGAAGCTCGTACCTCACCAAGAGAGCTTTTTTCAATGCCTGATAGTCATCTTTCTCTCTGGCCGGAAGTTTATTAAAAACTTCGTAGGCGGCTCCTCTTAGGCCCTGGGAAAGTTTCAAGTTCCACTTCCGTTCTTCAAGTCCAAACCCTGTTGCAAAGCGTTCGAAGCGGTCTAAAAAGGCGTCCATGGTATCGTTCCTTTCTGAAAAAGGTTCCAGCGGAAAGTTCATGGCATTGGGTGGTGCAGGTTGCGAAGTAGGCCCACTATCTGAGCGGGTTGAGTACCCTCCATCAAAGTTGGAAGCCGCTGCTCTTTTTGCCAGCTCTATCTGATTGGTCTGTCCCTGGATTTCCAGTTGCTTCATGTTAAGTGCATGCTCTGCTGCGGCTTTCTCTTTGCGCTCTGCTGCTTCTGCTGCTTCTTTCCGCTCCGCTGCTTCTGCTGCGGCTTTCCGCTCCGCTGCTTCTGCTGCGGCTTTCTCCTTCTCCATTGCAAGTTTCTGCACTTCCATCTCTCTTGCATGGAGTTTATCAGTCTCCTCACTCACAAATTTCATCAGATCTTTTCCACTTAACCCGTATTCACGCCCTGCCTCCATTAAACTAGTTCTAATTTTTGCAGCATCTGCCATGATATGCAGTACGGGTTCGCGAAGGGAAAAATTGGCAGTGACCTCAAAACAAATTGTTTAGACTCGCACAAGTAATTATCTCTTTAAAACCAGCTAGGTTTAAATTAGTAATCAAGTTCAAATAGTTCTTAAAAATCACTCACTCAGCGTATTCTGAAAAATTATATAACAGATTATCTCAAAGTTTTCTATGAAAAATTTGCTAAATATTTATAATAAAAATTTTCCTAGCAGTTACAGAAAAAGATAAAAAAAAATCAATTCCCTACAGTATCTTCTATTCTCAAAAAGTGCTTACTCTGTCCGTTTAATACTCAATTTAAAAAGTATCACTCGTGCTTTAGAGATATAAATTATCCCCCCTATGAAATAGACAAATTATAGTAAGAGTTAGTCTAGAAGGTAATCCCTCAAAATGCCAACAAATTTTGGCAGTTATCGCAACTGTATAGTAGAGATGAAAGTGTGATTTATCACACTTCTAAGTCCGGGTTCACTAATCCCAAGACGAGTCCACAATTTTCGTGTGGTGAGTCACTGGGGCAACTACGACAGTAGTTTTTGCCAGGAATAGTCTATGAGATATTAGATATAAAGTCTCTAGAAATTGGCTCGTTAAGAAAGAATAAAGACCTATTCGAGATGGGACAAGAAGACAGGAATGCGAATGCTTTCCACTTGACAGTGTTTTCTAATTAATTATGGAAAGAGTTCTGTTTCCCCACGACCTTAGCTTCTGCCCTTAGATCCCGTAAAGAAAAAGCCCCCAACCTCATCTGAGTAGAGAAAGGTTCCTATAGGTGAATATGTAACACCGACAGCACGAGTGATACATTAACAAACTAGATAATGATCAAACGATCGTTTGGTTTATTAATGAAATATCCACACATATAGGGTTAGTAATGGTTAGAACGTGATGATGGTGAATGACGATTCACACAAAACACACATATGAGATAATAAAATAGCAGTTAATTAAGTAATAGTTAATTAAGAATGAACTGGTGTAAAGTGAAATGATGATGTGATATGATACGTGTTACCAAATTGGTGAGTAATCTACACAGTCCATGTGTCTCTAAATGCTTCGCATTGATATGACGATTCACATGTATGCATACACTGTCCCAAGTTGTTATACGTTATGTCGAGTGGGGTATCTCTAAGCTGAGGACGTTCTGATGAATACTGTTGTCGTACGGAGAACGCTGACGAGATATCTATGTATATTCCTTCACTGTTTGAGTATATCTCTGTAGTGTTGATCAACAGTTAATAGCTGTCATATGAACAAAAGGTCTGTTGTCTAATCTCCCGAGGGTACTGGCCAGACTGGATATCTTCACGAATCGGTAGTGATATGTAGACTCATAACCTTGCATATGTAGTCATGATTCATAAAATATATATATATAGTCTGCTTCATAGAATGCGCTTAAGAGGGTGTTGCACTTGGTATAAATATGCGATTCCTCTTTTGAGCTCTTTTGCTTGACTTCAGATAATAATGATCTTTCGAGTGACTTGAATTTATGATGACTCTGTATTGAACTTGTGATAACGATGTATTGAACTTGTGATAACTCTGTATTGAACTTGTGAGCAAGCAGTATATGGTGACGAAAAATGCTGCGTCCACCTTCTGACTTGTGGGTGAGACAATATTCCTTTTTAATTGAGGAATGAAAGATGTCCTATGGCGAATTCTGCTAGCCAAATGTCCGTTTTTGATAACTTATTTCTGGTTAGACGTCAGATACGTTGCGTGTAGACTCAGACTTCTGATGAACTGAAGACACACAAAAGTCTTCGTAAGTTTTTCACATTTAACATCACTGGTTGACTTGCATTTAAACTACTGCTCATTATTCATCTCTCTCTCTCTGAGTTCAATTCTAATGATGTTAAATATCTTGTGCATGAGAGTGTGTGCGCATGGGAGACTGTGATGATGATGAAGGTGACGTATGAAATATTAATTACCTCCTATCATCTTCTAGGAAAATCTTCTGATTTTATTAATCAGTTATGCCAAGAATTATTTGAAACTTTATCTTCCGCACATTTTAGCTGTGAGGTTAAAATAAACAAAATTAAGAAAATGTATTAATAAGTATAAGATCTACTAACCTTCTTTTCCCTTCGCAAAATCCTTTAAGAACACAATTCATCACAGAACTGAATTATATCCACTCTGAATAAACACGTGTATTAGGCTAGGCGTTTTTGGGATTAATCTCTTCCTCACAATGTAAAAAGCTGGACTCCTTCCTCTTGCAAGCTACGCAGTAGATTATATTTCTGCTAGTCCAATATGGGTTTCTTGTACAGCTCCGCCCATACCAACCAATCCTTAATGGCCCCTCTGGTCACTCATTCACAGGATCGCTCTTGTCCCCTGTCAGTCCAAACGTGGGTGTAGTTTGACCTCTGATTGTTTATTGTTCACTTGGCCAAGGGGGGCGTCCAATGTGGTAACCCAACGCTTGTCTGAACAGCGGCCGACCAAAGATAACACCATTACAGCATGAGACGTTTTCCCCTGGCCAATATGGGCGTCCAATGTGGTGTCACAGAAATTACAGCATGCCCAGATGTTTGATTAGGATGACCAGATGTGTTTTCACCAGATTTATCACGATGCAATGTGGGCTTCAAACGATAATGTCAGGCATGGGGACTCAATCAAAGGACTTTTATTTCCCCCAATGAAAGAACAAATGCGGTTCTCTAGATACCGGTCGCGAGTAATTACAACGATGAAATAGCAAATGTGGGTCGCAAATATGGGATGAAAGCGCAATCGTCGGAGAAAATACAATCTGAAAAATGTAGGAAAAGATGGAGCAAAAAGGCCTTTGCGTTCGTTTATCACAACTGTGCAGAATTAACAAAATGCATGAATAATCAATCACACGTTATGATACATGGGTACGATATAACCTTTGCCTTCCACTCATGGATGCCAAGTCACTTATGTACTTGCTGGTGTGCCGTAAGCTTCCAGGCAAGAATTAGCCATGATATATTTGGCTAACCAATTAATGGTTATGCTTCCTGACAATGCCTGTGAAGGTTATCTCTGGTTAGCGTCATTCCCTTTTTATCATGTCTGATACAATCAAATCGTAAATAACCTCTGAAATAAAATGATATTAGTCATACATATATCTTTAATAAACTTACATACCCTCTTAGGATTTATAAGCTCACGGTGAGACTGTATAGCTTAATTTAATCTGCCCTGCATACAGCGTTAAAAAATAACTTTTCTTGCAGATACTGTCTTCCAGTTTCTCACTCTGGCTTCTGGATTTGGTGTATGTGATTTTCAACGCGCCCCTCTGTCCTTATATTTGGGTCTCTCGCCCGTCCGACAAAGCACCTCCTAAAGTCCCAAAAGATTTTCGTTTCATCTCCTGGTTTGAAGCGATTTGAGGCAATCTGTGTTTTTCCTGTACTTGTTTTCTCTTCTGTTCACTTACACACTTATATCCTTCCTTCCTTCCTATGTATCATTTCCTTTTCCCCATATGAGGCTTTCAATCTATATAAGTTTTATCCAAATACGTTGAGACATGTACGTATAATAAATTTTTAAAGATTATTAGCTAAGTTTTTGCCGATGTGATGAATGTGAAAAATATTAATTATCTTTAAAACTATTTATATTTGAATAATATCCTTTTGGATATAATTCCTAGTCTATCTCCTTTAGTGAATTATTTTTATTTAATTGATTTCCAACCAGGCGTCCTCCTGTAGTTTAAAATTTAATTTCCTGTAAATGAAAATTTTTAAAGTCGGCCATACATTCCTATATTAGCTATTTCCTCATTCTTCAGTAATACATTCTGGCTTAACCGTAATTCACATTTCCGCCGTCTTCAAACTTCAAAGCAAGATCCGCCGAGTGTTATTACTGCGCTGTGTGTGTGTGTGCGTCGCGTTACACATTTGTTCCACAACAAAGCAAGAGGTAACAAATCTCGCTACAGAGCCCTCTTCTTTAAAACAGTGCCTGCACGGTTAACTTTTTGGTAACTCATGCTGCAGTTTCTCCTTACTTTTCTGTCTCTCTGTATCTCCTTTGATAGGATGACGACTTAAAAAATCGGGTCCAAGATTGTCCCGTCCTGGAATATATCTCACATTGAACGAATATGGAGATAACAGTAAACTCCACCTTAAAAGTCGTGAATTTAATTTTTTAGACACTGCTAAACACATCAAAAGCTGATGATCGCTTTCCACAATGAAGTGTTTCCCGTAAAGAAAAGGGGCAAATTTATTGATCGACCAGACCAAAGCTAGGCATTCACGTTCAACGGTAGAATAATTTCTTTCAGCTGTATTTAACTTTCTACAGGCAAAAGCTACTGGTAGAAGCATATGTGGCGGTGTGTCTGCCCGCTGTAGTAATGTTGCTCCGATGCCTACATTGCTAGCATCCGTTCTTAGTACGAATTCTTGTGTGAGATCGGGAAGGGCAAGTATAGGTTTATTTGTCAGCTTATTTTTCAACTCTGTATAAGCCTGTTCACACTCCGCGGTCCATTGTATTTTATCTGGCTGACCTTTTTTGGTTAAGTCGGTTAATGGCGCGCATAATGAGTTAAAATGGGGTATATATTTCTGATAGAACCCGCACAGTGACACAAAGGATCTTACATCCTTCTTAGTTTGTGGTCTTGGTGCTTTTCTCATTTTCTCTACATTCTTTGGGTCAGGAGACATTTGCCCTGTGTCGTGGCTGAGTAAAGTGTAGAGTATTTGTCGAGTTGTAAAATAGTAGGAAAATCGACAAGGGATAGTGGACTGACAGAGTTATAAATTACACACACAGAAAGGTGTAAATAGGAGATGGACTTGAGACAACCTGGAAGAAGATTTATAAAAAAAATGATCTCTCTCTCCAAGCCTCAACTCACTTTTACTGTCTAAGCACCTCCTGCTCTCACTCTTTTCTCTTATCAAACATAGAGATTATAGTAAAGAGCTAAAACAAGTTAATTATGGATGAAGGGTCGGGAACAGCGCATTAATAAATGGGTAAACTTTATTAAATGAAGAAAAGCATGGAATAATGCATCTCATCACAACAACATAAAATTACATCAATAATCATCAATAATCAATTAATCATCAATAGTCATCAATATTCATCAATAACCACAAAGATGCAAATGCCCCAACAACACACACACACAGATCACCGATCATAAAACCTGTAGAACACGGAGAGATAAATAAATCGAGTGTCAGTCCGTCCGCTTTCGGGGACCAGATGAAATAGCTCCAGTAAGTGGTTTTTTCTTATATATCCTCCATGGGTGATGGAATTAACCTGAATAAAATCACTGTATAGGCGCTATCGTTGGTGACTCCTCCCTAATTGCGCGAGGTGGGCTGAAAGACTCTATTTACCTCCGTTTTACCAAATGAATAAACTGCGTGTCAGCCTGTCCGCTTTCGTGGGACCAGAAGCTAGCTCCAGAAAAGTGTCTTACAGATAAATATCCTTCAAGATGAATGAAGTGAAATACCAAACTTTCCTTGTTGGTGCTATACTATGGTGACCTCTAATTGCGCGATGGGGGGCTGGGAGACGCTGTTTATCTCCTGCTGACCAATTAAACGAACTGAGCGACAGCCTGTCCGCTTTCGTGGGACCAAATGTGCTAGCTCCAGAAAGTGTCTTACGTGCATATATCCTTCAAGATGATTTGAATAGACTGCATAACTTTCCTTGTAGGTGCTATACGTTGGTGACCGCTACTTGCGTGAGGGGGGCTGGAACTCTGTCCATAGATGGCTGCTCATACGTGCGAAGTTCTACATAAATCCAGAAATACACCAGACGAAGTTACTTGAGGACAAGGAGTCCCAGGCGCTCTTATCCGGCGCTATTGCTTGCTTGGCTGTAAATCCTGTTTAAAAACTGGTTTGGCTGTGGTTTGGCTGAGGGCCCCATTTAGGCACACAAAGGCGGGTTATATGAAATTCTGCTACAGACGCTGGGCTGATTGATATGCTGTAAGCCGCCATGCTCTGACTGGCAATCAAGAGGCGAGTAAGGAACTACTACTGCATCAGATGATTCTCCAGGATTTAGCGTGGGCTCGTTGCACTGCGTGAGCTTAACTTGGCGCTGACAAAAGGGGTTTTGATTCACGAACGGGGTTGACGACTCGTAACGCTGGCGGTATTCAGAAACCCTCTAGATCGAAGAGAACATGACGTTCTTCGCCTGACTGGAGTCTGCTCTAGCGATTCGGTCTCCCTGAAACTGAGACCCCAAAAAAACGGCCTTTACATCAAGCAAATAATAAATCACCCTAACTTTATACAGAAAGTTTCGCTCCACCATGGGATTAAATTTATTGTAGTTATTGCTATGATAGTTTTAGGGCTGTCCTTAACCATGTCTCCTGTTCCTTCCACTCTATCAATTATCAGCATGCGCCTGCATAGGCTTAATATCTTTTGTACACCCATGTACCTGTCAGTAAATGTTCTGACAGCAAAATCTGCTCCTCTTCTCCCAATCTCAACATACAGGAACCCTAACCTTGTAGTTACAGTTAAATGAATATGCTTATTCATCTTACAACATTAAATGAATTTACATAAACAGATTACAGCATGTGACATTACACAAATAAATCGTATGTCCCCTTGGGGAAATATATTAACATTCCACAAAATGAGTACATAGAAAGTGCAATGTTCTTACTATAATAATACAGTTGTGGCTGAATCATAAGATATAATTATATCTATGCCTGGTGACTGCTTCCGGTGAAAGTTATAGCCTAGTGCCTAGCCACACAAGTAAGCATAAAATTATTCTCCCTTGCCACTAGAAATATCTATCAAAAAGGAATAAGTGACTATCTCCTATAATTCAGAGTTATTGCCTGCATCTCACTATTCAGTTTTAAGTGAACCATCCACACCTGACATTATCTTACAGAAATGACAGTTAATTAACCTATTCTTAACCCATGATAAGCATCTGTGGACTGATTCTACGCCTAGTATCTGTTATTGTAAGTTTAACATTTAACCCATGATAAACCGTAACAGTTTAAGCACCCTTACTAAGGCGGTAGACCGCGCTACATTATCACTGAATTAAATGACTAGGAGAAGTCCTCAAAAATGAGTTCACGTCACTTTCCTATCACTAACATGAATATAATATAATAAGATATGTCAACTCACCCCGAAAAATGACAAGAACATAGGCAAACACATTCTAGTTCTGCTGTGCTAACTCTGCCTAGTCTCATATGGTCATCTACGGGCCAGGAATATTCACGAGTGTGTTGGCTTATTAAACCCATCTACTCTTATAGATTACAAAGGACGCTCCCCCCGGACCCTGGCCTGCATATTTCTACAGATGTTCGGCGAAAGACGTAATCGAGAGTAAGACAAAAGGTTTCAGAAGCAACAACTTTGAGAAAATTTCCCCGATAGACATAATATTATGGTTTCTAATGCGTTCTGAAGGCCAAACACAGAGACCACCTGCAGACGTTTCCTCCCACAGACAAGCGGTTTCTTTCACAGAAACCGCCTTTCGCTCGTGATCAAAGGCTTAGAGCGACCAGAGAAATTCCCCCTGTTCGGACGGACCACAGGTGCGTTTAGATAACATTACGTTACCGCTACGCTGACTGTTGAAGAATTTTTAATTCTGGAGGCCAGCCAAATGTAAACAAACCGCTCGGGTGGGGTTTGAGAAGGTGAAAAAATAGTGCTACGAAGGTTGGAAAGAAAATATAAAATGACAAGGAAACCAAAACATTAGTTTATTTTAAAAAATCGGACGAGATGGTAAAGTAAATTAATAGTCACGTGACACCCTGTAGAGATAGTGTGACCTAAAAATTCCAATGTCTCACATCCAATATGACACTTAGTTGGACGTGCTTTCAGTCCCGTTTCTCTCAGTCTATTTAACAACATGGAGAGCGCTACAATGTGTTCCTCGAATGTAGTGGTAGCAATCAGAATATCATCCATGAAGTTGGTGATATGAGGTTTGTATAATGGTTCCAACAATTTCCTCATCATTCTGGAGAAGATACTTGGAGCATTCTTTAAACCAAATGGGAGTACATTGAACTCGTAATTTCCATCCGGTGTACTAAAGGCTAACAGTTTCCTAACTTCTGGTTTCACTGGTATTTGGTAGTATCCCTTGCTTAGATCTACTTTTGAAAAATACCGAGCCTTACTCAATGTAGCAAACAACTGATTGGTGTCAGGTAATGGGTCTACCTGAGATTCAGTGATAGCATTTAGTTTCCTATAATCAATGCATAACCTGTGTTCACCACTAGGCTTCCTTAATAGCACCACACTTGAGCTGTAGGGAGATTCAGACTTTGAAATAATTTTCTCTTTTAAGAGATAGTCAATCTCATCCTTTAGTGCTTATGCTTGCTATTGTTCAGTCCATGTCCGCAACAATGCTTCCAGTGGACCGTGTATGGAGACGGCGAAACAACAACAATGTTGCCGGACCCAAACCTATTTTTATTGTAAGGGGCAGTATACTGAAGTGGGGTATGTATCCATCAATTGTTTGGTACAGCCCTGGTTCCTACCTCCTATGGTTCTGGTTTTTTTCTGCAGCTTTTTTAATACTCGTTGCTGATTAACCAAATTTTCCAGATGATCCAGGCCATGGTGTTCTGACAAATATTTGGTCTGGGTGGGATGTCTTTCGTCCCCTCTCTGTACAATACGGAGATTTGCCATGGTTACTGGTGTAACAGTAGACTTGTTGTGATTGTGTTTTCTCCTGATCACTGCATCTAAATGTTGTTTTTTCTTGTGTGTTTTCTTAATGGGCCTACGTCCGCAACAATGCTTCTCTAGGTCCTGTAACTGGTCTACACTTCTGATTGAGTTTACCTGGTTACATTCTGAACAGGATTTCATATACCAACTTATGTCTTCAATTATTCCTGGCCAGTAATATCGCAATGCTATATTTTGACAAGTGGCCCCTTTTCCTCTGTGGCCACTGCCTGATGTAGCATGCTCTTGCTCCATAATTTCCTCCCTGTCGAATGTTGGCACTACCAGCTGTCCATGCCCTTTAGGTCCTTTTCCAGCTTGTCTGTAGAGTAGGCCATTTTCCATGTAGAAGTCTCCTTTCTCTGGAGGGTTATGGGCCTTTGGCAATTTGCCAAAACAAGGCTTCAATGTGCTGTCTGCTGTTTGAGCCTTTTTCATCTTTATACGATGAATGTTTATTGGATCTCCCTCCTCCTTTTTGGTGCTCGACCTGGTATGGTTTGCTGCCATGACAACAGGTTTTATTGGGTCACCCAAAAAGACATATTTACATCCTATTACCAGCGGGTATATAGGATCATCACTCACTGCTGTTCTTATCACTCCTTCCACATAGCGAGTTCTCACGTTGATCCTTGCTATGGGAAGTGTCATGGTGACGGTTCTCTGCATTGCCCCTTGTATGTCCACTGTTTCTGTGGTAAGTTGATCAGGGTGCACTAGGGTTGCCCTCACGACTGAGTCGAATTCCAATCCGGAATCATAAAAGCACTGAATTTTAGTGCCATTACATGTCACTTCCTCACAGACAGGGGGATGCTGGAGGTCATTCTGACTAACTGCCAGTTCCTTCCTTCCTTTGTTCCCTGTTGTAAGACATGCAGCGTGATAAGGAGGGTTTTTCCGTCTGCATTCTGCAGTATTGTGGTTACTCATCTGGCAAGATTTACACCACTGTCCTTCCTTTCTTGAAGGTCTATTATCTAATCCTAGAGGGTTTTTGTCTTTATAATCAGTTCTGTGTTTGTTCTTGTTGGAATTGTCCCTGTGTTCATAGTTGGTAACGTTTTGTGAAGGTTTGAAGTTCTCACCCTGCTTCTTCTTATTTCCTGATACTTCTGACTGAGCTGCTTGATATCTCTCAGCCATGGTTAAAATATCTTCCAATCTCTCTGCTCCTTGCTCCATAACAAATTTTTTCATTTCTTGAGGCATGGATTCTCTCAGCTGTTCCATCATGACCATTTCTTTTATATCTTGACATTTTCCTAAGCTAATCCATTTTGTCAGATAAGTTTCCAATCTGGCAGAAAACTGGTGATAGTTTTCTCCTGGAAGTAGCTTAGCAGTTCGGAATCTCTTTCTATAAGATTCAGAATTCTTTTCTTACCTGACCAGTAAAGCTTGTTTTAAGATTTCATAATCTTCCTGGTCTTCTTTTGAGTGTTTTAAATAAACATCGTATGAAACTCCCCTCAACCCCTGAGATAGTTTAAGGCTCCATTTTTCCTTTTCCAATCCATAGGTAGAGGCCAGTCTCTCATATCTATCCAGGTACGACTCAATGGTGTCCTCCTTCTCAATAAATGGATCCAGGTGAAAACTCATGGCTCCATTTCCCGTGCTATGGTTGGAGCTACTCTCAGAGTGAGGTGAGCTAGCACCATGATTGCCAGCTGCTCCCTGGAGTTAAAGTTCCTTTAAACTTAACTCATGAGCTCTTTGTAACCTTCTTTCTTCAGCTTCCAACATTAGTCTCTTTTCTTCTCTTTCCAGTCTTTTGGCTTCTCTTTCTGCTTCTAAGCTTTTGGCTTCTCTCTCTGCTTGTAGTTTCCTAGCTTCAGCCTCAACTTCAATTCTTTTGGCTTCTCTTTCAGCCTGCAATTTCCTATCCTCTGCTTCCATTCTTTTGGCTTCTCTATCCAAATATTTGTCTACTTCAGTTGTGACATACTGGATAAGAGCATCACCTGTCAATCCTACGTCCTTTCCCTCCTGCATGATTGCAGATCGAAACTTCACCAAATAAGCCATGATGCTTACTTACCAGAGGGTATATAATTTTATATTTCCTAACCAACTAACTTAATTAAAATCAATTAATTACTTTGAACAAGAGAAATCCTTAAAACCTTGTGAGCGTCTCCTATTTACTTCGTACCCAATGGTACTATTATTATGAAAAAATTTCTAAGTTTTATAACTTTTCAAAAAAATTTATTTTTACAAACTATTTGTGGCTCAAGATAGAAGAATACATAGATAGTGGCTCAGGATAAAAAATAATATCCCGCGAAAGAGCCCCCAATGTAGCGAAAGGTTTTCCTAGTATGATAATAGTGGTAGAGCAGAAGTAGAATCTCTCTCCAGAAAGTATGAAGTTCCAGTGCCCGAGAGGTCCACTGGTATCACAAGTGAGTTACAGCTGTGAATACTCTGAGCTGGACAATAGATTTAGGCTTCAGAAGTATAAGTTGCTACTTTCGCTATAGTAACCCTATGTGATAATACAATTAAATTAGAAAAAGTAACTCAAAATTTAACAGTTAAAAATTTACCAAGTCAAATGAGTACAATTTCATAATTTATTATGTACATCTATATATTCTTGTAATGAGAAATGGGTGTTGGAAGATGGTAAAATGAATGATTATTTATAGTTACAAATTAAAATAAACAAGCGAAAAAGTCTTGGATTTATCTTCCACTTAAATTACACAAATGTTTGTCACAGTATATCTTTGATATCTCTGGCTATCTAGTTCTCATCATAGACAGTCGTTTTAGAAACTGCTCACAGTGTTTGTTGGATGGATACACATAAAACTCATCTTATGTTAGCCACGTATGCTCGAGGTTCCTGAGACACATTTGAATACACAGACTGTCCTTCAGCCCGCCCTATAACTACGGGGGACTAAGGTGTTGAAGATTGGTTGACCTCTAGGCTTCAGTTAGCAGGATCAACGGTCTTCAAGTCTTTAGTTTCTCGATCAGGAATGATCATAAACATTGATCATAAAAACCTGGAACAAGAGGTAATAGGTGGCCATGGCGTTCCAACAATCTCACCACCAACTGCTGTTCATGATGCGACCATGTCTTCAGTGTTTGTATATAAATGAATGAATCATGGTAGTATGTTACAGAGATAGCATGATAAGATAATGTCTACTGTGCAGAATTAACAAAATACATGAATAATCACACGTTATAATACATGGGTACGATATAACCTTTGCCTTCCACTCATGGATGCCAAGTCACTTATGTACTTGCTGGTATGTCGTAAGCTTCCAGGCAAGAATTAGCCATGATATATTTGGCTAACCAATTAATGGTTATGCTTCCTGACAATGCCGGTGAAGGTTATCTCTGGTTATCGTCATTCCCTTTTTATCATGTCTGATACAATCAAATCGTAAATAACCTATCAAATAAAATGATATTAGTCATACATATATCTTTAATAAACTTACATACCCTCTTAGGATTTATAAGCTCACGGTGAGTTTGTATTGGCTTAATATAATCTGCCCTGCATGCAGCGTGAAAAAATAACTTTTCTTGCAGATACTGTCTTCCAGTTTCTCACTCTGGCTTCTGGATTTGGTGTGTGTGATTTTCAACGCGCCCCTCTGTCCTTATATTTGGGTCTCTCGCCCGTCCGAGAAAGCACCTCCTAAAGTCCCAAAAGATTTTCGTTTCATCTCCTGGTTTGAAGCGATTTGAGGCAATCTGTGTTTTTCCTGTACTTGTTTTCTCTTCTGTTCACTTACACACTTATATCCTTCCTTCCTTCCTATGTAATTTCCAACCAGGCGTTCTCCTGTAGTTTAAAATTTAATTTCCTGTAAATGAAAATTTTTAAAGTTGGCCATACATTCCTATATTAGCAATTTCCTCATTCTTCAGTAATATTGTCTGGCTTAACCGTAATTCACATTTCCGCCGTCTTCAAACTTCAAAGCAAGATCCGCCGAGTGTTATTTCTGCGCTGTGTGTGTGCGTGCGTCGCGTTACACATTTTTTCCACAACAAAGCAAGAGGTAACAAATCTCGCTACAAATTTATTCTACTTTCCACTGAAACACGTCAGCTAGAGAATATTACAGACTTATATTTAATTCTTCTGCGTACAAATCTAACTAGAAAAAAGAAATAAGCGATTTATCACTTTAAACCCTCACAAAATACTAGATACGTAATATTTACCTCAACACAGAACTACTAAGAACTAAACCACTTCGACCAAACTAAATTCCATCTTCTATCAACAGAGATTCTTAGGAATCGAACGTAGGTTGTTCTAGTCTTGACTGCGAAGTTACTGAGTGAATGAAATCTAAACTCCGGTTAAGATATATGAAAACAGACAAAGGATCCCACATTATGTCGAACTCCCTTCTTCCCCTCTCCTCTTAACACTTACGTTAAACCAAGAGACTGCCATAACCTGCCACTTCGCGTCTATAACACCTCCGTCTAAGAAACTGGCCGTAGAGTGCCGTGTCAGATGGAAATGCTAGACCCTATGTTTCCTTTCTGGGCAATGCATGGGGCGCCGTTCACACCTCAAGAACTCAGCCGAAAACTGCTGTGTCCGGTGAAAAATGTAGACGGTAGGACTCATTAGATGGCAGTTCCCACACCTCACCGAGCATCTTAGCCGTAAAAGCTACGTGTCAGATGGAAATACCAGACGATATGTCTGCCATCATGTCTGACTGGACGAATAATCACATTATTCGTTACCATGACATCTTATGCAATAAATGCGTTTCCAGTATGAGACCAGAACGGTAAAGTCAGAATGGGAAAAAATAATATTTTTCGCAAACGAACTAATGCGAAAAACACAGGAAAAGGATTAACGAGCGATAATAAAGTAGAGGATACGGGTAGAAAAAGAAAAGAATATAGAAAATTTATTGATCATAAATCTCTATGCGACACATGTGAGGAAACCCCACTAAGCAGTCACCAGCTCTTGCAATGGTGGTTCATGAGAAACTTATTTTAAGTGATGAGGTTGCCAGCCTCATGTGCACCTGTACATCCACAAGCAATTTGTACATGTCAAAATGCACAGTATACTATTATAATATATACATGTTACAACATACCCCGATATTCGGGCAAATAAAACATTTTGCACAGAAAAAGTCCGAATATTGTCGGGCAACTGTTTTAAGATACCGTCAGTAGTTAGTGTTACTTCGTTATGTATAATCTCAACTATTCACGCTGTATGCAGGTTCCGAAGACTCGTTACTTCCAGTTCTATAGTTGAGGTTTTATCCTCTAGTAATCCTCTAGTATTCTGTCCTGTTTTATACTGGAATACTAATTATATTCGTTATCTTGGCTGTCTGAGATGTCTCCTTGACGAAGATGGAAATGTAGTGCATAAGTCTTAAAATATTCTAGGTTATAAGCGAAGTTTTCGTTCTCACGCACATGTTTCTCATATATGCAAATAAACGTCTGATTTTGGTAAGGGTTCCCCCTTTTCCACCTTCCCGCTGATCATTACTACATGACCGTTTAAGATATTCCCCTTTTAAGTTATTTTCAAACTCCTCTGAACGTACTCAATGACCATATAAGGTCTTGCCACGTCCGTATTACTTGTTATGTATACAAAAGCCTACATTACCAACCTGTCCCAATTATTACTGATAATATATACCCAAATGTTACTTTCTCATAGTTGTATATTACAACAAAATCATATGTCGGAAGTATTATATCATTTCTCGTATTCCACTCGTTTCCATCTGGTCACGTCTGCAGAATTAACACATTATCTTAAAATACAAGCTGTTGTCCAGGTTGGAAAACCCGTGGCAATATGGTTTTGTTGCAATTATCTGCAATCTATGTCCCCGAATCAAACATTCGTTATCGACATTCCCCGATAAAAGTCTGGGTTTGTCGCCAGATGGAATCTGGTGTGAAAAAGATTACAATGTTATCTCTCAACTATACATCTGGCATAACAATAACAGTATTGCTACCTGTAAACTTTTAATCCGTCTGATGTTGACGGTTAATCAACAAACACGTCGACGTGGCTACAAAAAAAAAAAAAAACTGTCAACCCGTCAGGTAAACCAGGTGGGCTTGACAAGATAACATCGATCAATGAAAGAGTACACAAAATAATGAAAAAAAAGGAGCATGAGAGGGGATAGTCGAGTAACCTGATGGAGAGGATTGAAGACAAGAAAAAGAAGACGAACGAATTTCGTCAGACTTCGGTTACTACCAGCATTATGAAACCTGCTGCTACTACCACCTTCATCACATTTAACATTACTACTGTTACTTTGATTACTACCAGATTTACTCAAACCTGCTGCTACTACCACCTTCATCACATTTAACATTACTACTGTTACTTTGATTACTACCAGATTTACTCAAACCTGCTGCTACTAATACTATAATTTAATAGTATTCATCATCTTCATTATTCCTTTCTGTTCCCCGTGGAACATAGGTCTGAAACAGTTGCTCTCCTTTGATTTCTATCCTGGGCTGTCTTTTTCAGCTGTGCCCAAGTCATTCCAATTTCCTTAGCCTCTTCTTCAACTGTTCTTCTCCAAGTTCTCCTTAGCCTCCCCTCTCTTCTTTTTCTTTGTGTGTTCCAGTCAATGGCACCTCTGGCTATGCTTGATTGGTCTCTTCTGAGTGTATGTCCTATCCATCCCCACCTTCTTACCTTAATTTCCATTTGTATTGGCTGTTGTCGGCATTTTTTCCTTAGCTCTACATTTGTTATTACATCTGGCCATCTTATATGGAGGATCTGTCTGAGACATCTATTTACAAATATCTGTAGTTTGGAGGTGATACTCTTCGAATAGTATTGCATCAGTATTATTACTATTATTTAAAGTTGTATTATTTTTCCCCTTGTCGCTCCTTACGGAGCATAGTGCTACCAAGGCAGCCGAGCCTCTTGTAGGAAACCTGCATCAAAGCATTAAAGTGCTTTCACAGCAGTGTGTTCTGTAGCATTTCTTCTTTGTACACTTTCAGACGTCAACCTGAACAACTTATAAAAAGCAATGGTCAGTCTGAGGTTGTTGTTTTTATATGATGAGGTTGCCTGCCCCAAACGCAGCTTCGTGTTAGTCGCATCATACGACGTGAGGGGCGTGCACATATGACGTCAAGCAATTGTTGCCATTTTTTAACCCCCCCTCCCCCCCCCCCCCCCCCCGGTCTCATTTCGTCACAAAAACCCAGACATCTCCACCCCCTTTATTTGACGTCACAAACCTCTTAACCCCCTCCTCTATTTTTCTCATTTTTTTGGCAGTACTGATAAGAAACAATGTAATCAAATGTAAATTAGTTAACTAGTCGTCGTCATTACCATCATCAGCAGCATCATGGGTACCTGACTCTGCTCTTAAGTTAGAGAAGGCAAAGACAGCAAGGAAGGGAGAACTGACCACCTCGCCTCATATATTCTGAGACCTAGTGTAGTGAAGACTCTGCAACTTCACACCTCTGCGGCAGAATCTTTTTCAAACTATCTTTACCTGTTATAGTCCTATAACCGATCTAGTATCTGTTATCAAACTATCTTTACCTGTTATAGTCCTACAACCGATCTAGTATCTGTTATCAAACTATTTTACCTGTTATAGTCCTATAACCGATCTAGTATCTGTTATCAAACTATCTTTACCTGTTATAGTCCTACAACCGATCTAGTATCTGTTATCAAACTATTTTACCTGTTATAGTCCTATAACCGATTGTCGTAGATTTCCGATAGGAGAATTAAGACTAGGTTTGGTCCCTTCCGAATAGGTTTGAATAGGTGATAGACTCAGTGAGAGTTAGTGAAAGGTAATAGAATTTCCACACACGTGAGATGATAGATTTTGATATAGTGGCTGTCTCTGAAAGCGAAAAGAATTCTTCTCTCTCTCACCTATCTTCTACAACAGTTGTTACAGCGTCAGACAGACTACACCAATATACATATTACGTATATTTCTATCACTCACAGGCACGCACATACACGTGACGACAGGTAAACACACAGACGTGGGAAAACTATAACAATTGATATATATATTATCTAGAACGAGCTGACCAAACACGATTGTTTAGTTCAAGAGCGATTTTAATATCAGGAAAAAATCGGCTCACAACATCAAAGAAAGTACATCAAGGAAAATACATATACACATAGTCATAAAAAATCAAGGAATGTTGCAAGGATGATAGCCCCGTTATAGTGTTAACTCTAGGTTTAGCCCGGCCCCGTTAAGAGAACAGATTTTGGCGCCCGAGTCACAGATACATAGGGTTTGAGTCTAAGAGTTGTCTTTGTTTTATCTCGTAATTATATGCACAGAGTTTGAAAAAAATCTGATTTAACCTAAGACAAAAACACAAGAACTCTAGCCTTAGCAACAAATTATGCAGATTGAAAAAAACAAATAGGACAGCAACAGGGTGTCAAAGATATAATAGTGAAAAATATCACTCAAACCAGCGTACACTCATTCATTCCGCCATGGCTTCTCACACTAGTACTCACGACTTTGCTTGCTGCCTCTTGGAACACATTGATTTTTAGATTTTCACACAGACTCAAAAAATGCAGTCTACTGCCAAGAAGTCCCCAGTTCCAAAAGACCTGTTTAACTTGGAGTCTCCGGGAACGACTACTTGGGTATGCAAATTTGTTCAAATGTCTGATTAAGTCACCTAACAATTATTCCAGGCGCGGGAGTTAACAGAGCACAGTGTCAATAGCGTAGGTTTCTAAAAAAAAATGATGAATGTCAGGTCGGTGCCTTCCCTCAGTATAGGATTCACTTTAGTCACACCACAGATTTGTCCACAAGATATAATCTAGTCGGGAAATGATTGTTAATATTCACGCCGCCAGGCAGCAAATTATATAGAGTTTCTAGAAGAAATTAAGTGCTGGCTCCAAGGTCCAGTATTTATCATTACAGTCTTTGAAAACCCGTTATAGGGATATTAGTATTTCTGTCTAACTTGCACCGTCAGATCAGTGTTACTTGAGAAAACCCACGTGGTTCAAAATAAGGACTGTCTATTTCTTCACAAGTATGGAAACTACTACTAGGTGCTGGTAAAGTTAGGGTCACCCCAAAACTTTCACTGTGTGGAGGAAAAATAACACATATAATATAATACACAGAATCTGAACTGGTTAAAACTTACATTTAAACTTGCAAGCAGAGAGCTTTGCTTATCATTTAAACTTCCCGTGACGTAAGTTATATTTAAAAATCAGCACTCCTCATAAATTAGGAACACGTGCGTATCCCGTCATCATTCATGAGGCTGGATTCTAGAGTTTATACGTTAGTTTAGAAAAATACACTCGACTGAGTATTAGCAGTTAAATTAAATTTATAAATAGCTACAATTGCCGTTATAAGCTAGAAATTTTTAATTAGTCTGCTTTCCACTGAATGCTTCCCTAGAAAATATAATAGCCTACCACTTTATTTCTCTTCTGCGCTAAAGAAATTAGATTTAAATGAATTAAGCGATTTAACACTTTAACACTCACACAATCTATATATCTATCATATTAATTACCTCAACCACAGAATTACAGGTAGTCGCACAACTTAAGAATAAAATTGCTGAAAATATTTCTGGAAGTCTAGAAGTTCGACAAATTGCCGAAACAAACTGAGATCTTCGCTAACAGCTATTCTGTTTTTCGAGCGACCTATCTACTGTGGAGTCTATGAGCGAGAATGAAATTAAAGTTTCAAACTTGGCCAATATCTTAAAATCAGACAAAGGGCCCAAACTTATTTCGCCAAGCGAAATTATCTCCCCTACTCCCAACATTTACGTCCGCTTAACGCGTGTCGTAACTGTCACCTACTGACCACGATGTACGCGTGTCAGTTTCAAATCCCAGACAGCCTGACTCCATTGCCCAAGTGAGCGCCGTGTCAGTTTGGGATTTTCCAGCCAAATGTCTGGATACTGCCCGGTGCAGATGTAAAGTATCACACCTCACCGGGACTAATGCCGAGAAGAAGCTCGCGCGCTCGGTGAGAATGTAGACGATTTGCTACGTCCTGTGTTCAGCGAACCGACTTATCACGCCTTATGACGCCCTGCAGCCCTGACATCTACGTAATATCGTCCTAGCGCGATTCTCAGTTTAAGAGAAAGGAAAAAGGTAAAGTTTGCGAATTATATGAGAATAATATTCGCAAAACGAATGGATGAAAAAAAAAATATACAGGAAAAATGAAATACAGAGATAATAAAAGAGAGAATTTGGGTGAACAAATAGGAAGAAAATGTAGGAAATTAAATGAATATAAACCCTACGTGACAGAGCCTCCCCCCTTTAAGATATGGAAGCACTCCATGTCTACGTTATGGAGTTTAATTTCCTATAACCGTAGCTTCGGGGTGTCTGTCTTCTTCCCTCTCCTCTTCCCCCTCCATCTCTGTCCAATTCCTACTCAAGTCCACTCCTCAAAGTTTCCTTCCCCTGGAATGTCTCATATGCGCGCTTGAAAGAGCGTCGCCGCTTCTGACATTTTTGAAAGATTTCCTGTGATAGCGGTGGAATATCCCTGCCACTATCATCATCTTCGTCAGTTTTGGCGATCGTCAGGAGATGGTCGGAGGTTGGCACTGGTTTTTCCAAGTATCTCTTTAAGAGATTTAAATGGAAAACCTTCTCCTTTCCTTCAATAGAGATCTGGTAGTTAGCCTTAGAAATCTTTTTCAGGACGGTAAACGGCCCTTGCCATCCGATCTTCAGTTGGTTGTTCTCGGTAGGGAGCAACACCAAAACTTTCTCTCCTGCTTCCAGTTCTCTCTCTTCCGCGACTTTCCTGTATCGGTTAGCGTGCTTTGGTGCGTGCTCGCTTAAAGTTAGTCGTTGCTAGGTCCCACCCTAGTTTCAACCGTTCCTTTAAAACCGACACATATTTACTTGCTGAGACGACTGTCTCATCCGCCTTCTCGTCTGTCAGAGACTGAAGTAAGGCTTCAAGCGGGCCCTTAATGGGTCTGCCAAATAAGAGTGTAGCTGGCGGAAATCCTGTGGAAGTATGAGGAGATTCTCTGTAGCCAAATAATGCTGCAGGAATACAGAGATCCCAATCTTCAGGTTTCACTTGTGCCAGCTTACTTAGCATCATGGTGAGGTTTCCATTAGCACGTTCCACGAGCCCATTTCCCGCCGGAGTATATGGCTTAGTGTGGATGTGTTGGGTCCTCAAGATCTTAACGATCTCATCCATCAACAGGTTTCGGTATGGAGATCCATTATCCGTCAACACTTGCTGAGGGAATCCCAACCGAGTGAAAATCTGCACGAGGGCTTCTGCGACATGCTTGGCATCTGCGCATGTTAGCGGGATAGCTTCTGCCCATAAAGTGCATGTATCGACTAAGGTCAGGATGAACCTGTTCCTTCTTTTAGTCCTTTCGAAAGGCCCTAAAATGTCGATCACAACCCGTTCGAATGGTGTTCCCATTATTGGCATTTCACCCATGTGGACTGGGGGGGTCCGTTGCTTGGGTGGTACACGTTGGCACTGGGCACAGGATTTGACATATCTGATAATATCAGTATTCACTCCAGGCCACCAATAATGAGTGGTTATACGTTGGTTTGTGGCGTTCTGTCCCATATGTCCGCTAAAGGGAAGAGAGTGCCCCATTTCTAGGATTTGGCTTCTGTACTGTTTCGGTACTAGGAGCTGGTTGTAACCTTGGTCAGGCTTGCCCGTTCTCCGATAAAGTACGCCATCCTCAGAAAAAATGTCCCCGTGCTGTTTGGGTTCCTTAGCCATGGGCAGTTTCCTAAAGCAGGGTGCCAAAGTAGGGTCCTTGTATTGCGCTTCTTTAAGTTCCATAGGTAACAAATTTGGCGCAGGCTCCCGTTCCTTCTTGGTTTGCCCTCTTGTAGTTACTGCTGCCACAATCGGCTCTTCCGGTTTCCCAATACACACGTATCTCCCGCCAAGTATGACTGGGTAGATGGGATCATCCATAACAGCCGCTTTGATCACGCCTCTGACAAAGTCAGAGTGTATCTCCACCAATGCGATGGGAAGCGCTGTAGGTGCATCACTCTTACGAACTCCACAAAGTTGGACGGTCTCTGCTGTCTCTTGACCGGGTTTGACCAGGTTTCTGGCAACAATGCAATCGTAAGAAAGCCCCGTGTCAAATAAGCAAGAAATTTGAGAACCGTTCAAAGTAACAGTACCTCGCGTTGAGGGTCTATCCCCAACAGGTTGGGAATCACTGTCAATAATTCCGCCTTGCGAGACTGTTAATAAGCATCCGATGCGTTTAGGCTCGGTGTGCTCGGTCTGATCATATGTCCCGTGCTCGGGGGTTCTCCCTTTTCCACCTTGTCCTTTCTGGCTACGCTGCCATGTAGGGCGGTCGGGTTGATCAGACTGTTTGGGGTGGTTGGGGTACTTGTTCTTGTAGAACTTGGATTTTTCAGGAGGGGGGTTTTGAGGTCCAGTTTCTCTGTGGTTGTTTTGGTTAGAAGCCTGAGAAGATTGCTCTAGGTTATGTTTTCGAAAATGCTCCTCTGTCGGTTTCCGCTTTGTGGCCGGTAGTTCAGCCAGCGCATTTTGATAACGCTCAGACTTTTCCAAAATGTCTTCAAGTTTTTCTGCCCCCTGCTCAGCGAGAAATCTCCGGGTATCAGCAGACAAAGTGTTCTTTATTTGTTCAGTTAGAACAAGTTCCTCAAGACCTTCATAGGTAGAGGGGAGCTGCGAAAGCTCAAGGCACTTTGTTAGATATCCCTTAAGACGAGATGAGAACTGGTGAAAAGTTTCAGAATTCTCTTTCCGGCTGTTGCGAAACAGTTGCAAAAACTTGCGAGCGTTCATTTCAAAGCGCTCCAGTAACGCTTTCTTCAACACATCGTAGTCGTCTTGTTGGCTACTTTCCAGCTTAGAATAAACATCATAAGCAGAACCTTTTAGGGCCTGGGAAAGTTTCATATTCCAACGCGACCTCTCTAACCCGTACAGAGTTGCAATTTTCTCAAATTTTTCTAACCATGTGTCAATCTTCTCATTAGGACAAGGAAAAGATTCAAGAGTGAAAGACATAGCATTTAGTTGAAGAGATTGAGTGTTAGCAGGGTCAGTTAAGGAAGAATGAGGAGAAGACTCTCCATTGCTGGAGGTAGAGGCAGCACCACGGCTTTGGAACTCTAGAGTCTTAAGCGCCAGCTCATGCTGTCGTCGTTGCTCATTTTCTCTTTCCTCATGCTGTCTCTCCTCCCTCTCCTTCTCATGCTGTCTCTCCTCCCTCTCCTTCTCATGCTGTCTCTCCTTCTCTTTTTCTCTCTCCCTGCGGATTTCCATTTCTTCCTCAATCTTCTTCTGCTGTAATAGACGGTCTGCTTCTTCTTTCCTCCTTAGTTCTTCTTCTTTCCTCTCCGCATCATATCTCTCAAGTTCGTCTCTGACAAAAGCTTTCATTTCTTCTCCTTCCAGTCCCTCCTCTCTCGCTTCGTCCCTGAGGAGTTGTCTAAGCTTTGCCCTCTCGGCCATATTATGTCAGTGACTGAGACACGTGGAGATAGAAAATAGGAAAAAGAATAACCTGGTTCCTACCACTTACGAGAAAAAAATCAAAAATTCAAAAGATGATATCCTTAACCCTGGGATACCTCCTCCAAAATAAAATCTAACTATCGCTGCTATTATCGGCAATAAAGCACTCAATGCAAAACACGACTACGCCAAATAAATGGTAGTTAAGATTACAACTGAAAAATAAGTTGCTACAGTGGAAAAGCAAAAGAATATTGCAAAAATTAAAGAGAAAAATAATCCCTTAATTTTAAAAAAAAATCCACTATAAGTTCGCACCTGAAGTCAGATCGGGTAAGGGAGGGAATTAATCTGGACAAAAAAGTCCGAAACACACTCCTTAACTTAGTTCAAACGCCGTTCTGCCTCAGTACCCAGTGAATGTTATACACTCACCACTTTACCAGCATTTAGTATTACAATCAGCAGTTAACATATATCCCGACAAAATCAACCTGTAACCAAAATGTATATTATTCAAAGATGCTGTGGAAAAAAAAAAAACTTATTAGTTTGTGTGGTCAGCACGCCCGTAAACAGATCGTTAGTCTAGGGGGTAATTATTTAAAGATATAACAACTCACAAGACATCACACTCTTACTCTATATCAGAATACAGAATCTTAAGTTCAAAATCCAGATAGACGAGTCCACGTTTGTCGTACTCGTCTTCCTATTCTAAGTTCAAAGACCGGAAACGAGCCCTCATTTGTCGTACTCGTCTTCCTATTCTAAGTTCAAAGACCGGAAACGAGCCCTCATTTGTCGTAGATTTCCGATAGGAGAATTAAGACTAGGTTTGGTCCCTTCTGAATAGGTTTGAATAGGTGATAGACTCAGTGAGAGTTAGTGAAAGGTAATAGAATTTCCACACACGTGAGATGATAGATTTTGATATAGTGGCTGTCTCTGAAAGCGAAAAGAATTCTTCTCTCTCTCACCTATCTTCTACAACAGTTGTTACAGCGTCAGACAGACTACACCAATATACATATTACGTATATTTCTATCACTCACAGGCACGCACATACACGTGACGACAGGTAAACACACAGACGTGGGAAAACTATAACAATGATATATATATTATCTAGAACGAGCTGACCAAACACGATTGTTTAGTTCAAGAGCGATTTTAATATCAGGAAAAAATCGGCTCACAACATCAAAGAAAGTACATCAAGGAAAATACATATACACATAGTCATAAAAAATCAAGGAATGTTGCAAGGATGATAGCCCCGTTATAGTGTTAACTCTAGGTTTAGCCCGGCCCCGTTAAGAGAACAGATTTTGGCGCCCGAGTCACAGATACATAGGGTTTGAGTCTAAGAGTTGTCTTTGTTTTATCTCGTAATTATATGCACAGAGTTTGAAAAAAATCTGATTTAACCTAAGACAAAAACACAAGAACTCTAGCCTTAGCAACAAATTATGCAGATTGAAAAAAACAAATAGGACAGCAACAGGGTGTCAAAGATATAATAGTGAAAAATATCACTCAAACCAGCGTACACTCATTCATTCCGCCATGGCTTCTCACACTAGTACTCACGACTTTGCTTGCTGCCTCTTGGAACACATTGATTTTTAGATTTTCACACAGACTCAAAAAATGCAGTCTACTGCCAAGAAGTCCCCAGTTCCAAAAGACCTGTTTAACTTGGAGTCTCCGGGAACGACTACTTGGGTATGCAAATTTGTTCAAATGTCTGATTAAGTCACCTAACAATTATTCCAGGCGCGGGAGTTAACAGAGCACAGTGTCAATAGCGTAGGTTTCTAAAAAAAATGATGAATGTCAGGTCGGTGCCTTCCCTCAGTATAGGATTCACTTTAGTCACACCACAGATTTGTCCACAAGATATAATCTAGTCGGGAAATGATTGTTAATATTCACGCCGCCAGGCAGCAAATTATATAGAGTTTCTAGAAGAAATTAAGTGCTGGCTCCAAGGTCCAGTATTTATCATTACAGTCTTTGAAAACCCGTTATAGGGATATTAGTATTTCTGTCTAACTTGCACCGTCAGATCAGTGTTACTTGAGAAAACCCACGTGGTTCAAAATAAGGACTGTCTATTTCTTCACAAGTATGGAAACTACTACTAGGTGCTGGTAAAGTTAGGGTCACCCCAAAACTTTCACTGTGTGGAGGAAAAATAACACATATAATATAATACACAGAATCTGAACTGGTTAAAACTTACATTTAAACTTGCAAGCAGAGAGCTTTGCTTATCATTTAAACTTCCCGTGACGTAAGTTATATTTAAAAATCAGCACTCCTCATAAATTAGGAACACGTGCGTATCCCGTCATCATTCATGAGGCTGGATTCTAGAGTTTATACGTTAGTTTAGAAAAATACACTCGACTGAGTATTAGCAGTTAAATTAAATTTATAAATAGCTACAATTGCCGTTATAAGCTAGAAATTTTAATTAGTCTGCTTTCCACTGAATGCTTCCCTAGAAAATATAATAGCCTACCACTTTATTTCTCTTCTGCGCTAAAGAAATTAGATTTAAATGAATTAAGCGATTTAACACTTTAACACTCACACAATCTATATATCTATCATATTAATTACCTCAACCACAGAATTACAGGTAGTCGCACAACTTAAGAATAAAATTGCTGAAAATATTTCTGGAAGTCTAGAAGTTCGACAAATTGCCGAAACAAACTGAGATCTTCGCTAACAGCTATTCTGTTTTTCGAGCGACCTATCTACTGTGGAGTCTATGAGCGAGAATGAAATTAAAGTTTCAAACTTGGCCAATATCTTAAAATCAGACAAAGGGCCCAAACTTATTTCGCCAAGCGAAATTATCTCCCCTACTCCCAACATTTACGTCCGCTTAACGCGTGTCGTAACTGTCACCTACTGACCACGATGTACGCGTGTCAGTTTCAAATCCCAGACAGCCTGACTCCATTGCCCAAGTGAGCGCCGTGTCAGTTTGGGATTTTCCAGCCAAATGTCTGGATACTGCCCGGTGCAGATGTAAAGTATCACACCTCACCGGGACTAATGCCGAGAAGAAGCTCGCGCGCTCGGTGAGAATGTAGACGATTTGCTACGTCCTGTGTTCAGCGAACCGACTTATCACGCCTTATGACGCCCTGCAGCCCTGACATCTACGTAATATCGTCCTAGCGCGATTCTCAGTTTAAGAGAAAGGAAAAAGGTAAAGTTTGCGAATTATATGAGAATAATATTCGCAAAACGAATGGATGAAAAATATACAGGAAAAATGAAATACAGAGATAATAAAAGAGAGAATTTGGGTGAACAAATAGGAAGAAAATGTAGGAAATTAAATGAATATAAACCCTACGTGACACCGATCTAGTATCTGTTATCAAACTATCTTTACCTGTTACAGTCCTACAACCGATCTAGTATCTGTTACCAAACTATCTTTACTAAGGTGACCAGACGTCCCGGTTTTTCCGGGACAGTCCCTGTTTTCGACCATTTTTGATAATTTGTCCCGACTTTTTTTCGATGCAATCCGGGACGCCAATTTGTCCCGGTTTTGGACGAATTTGCCAATTTGGCATAAATCTCACAGATTAAAAAAAAATTATTATTCCGTGGCTGACTTGAGGGAATTTTTAATTATTAGTGAACTGGCGCCGACACAGCACAAGAGGTTGTCAGGACCGCGAATTAATTGTGTAGTTCCAATGGGATATTCGCAGTTATTTGAAATTTTAGGTAGTGGTAAAGTACCAAGATTTTGCGTACGGTATACGTTTATTTAATTTAAACGGTGAACTATTTGTGCATATTTTGTTATTGTTGTAAGAAAATGGTACCAAAGCGTAAATGCAGTTTCAATGAAGATTTACAAAAGGAATATCCGTTTATTAAAAAGAGTACATCAAACTTCAGTGTACGATGCAATATATGTGCCTCCGGGTTTTCGATAAGCCATAGTGGACGTGGTGATATTAAGAACCACATAAGCAGTGAGAAACATAAGAGAGCCGTTGTTACAGCTGCATCATGCTCGTCATTAACCACTTTCTTCAGAGCTGATAAATTGGTGACCAAGAAGAGCAATTAGCTGCTATAGAAGGCGATTTTGCATACCATACAGTGCTACACAATCATACTTTCAGGTCTATGGATTGCACATCAAAATTACTTCAGGTTACTTTAGAGCCAAAATTTGCATGTGCACGTACGAAAACAGAAGCCATTATTCGAAATGTCTTGGCACCCCATATTCTAAATGAGTTAAGGTGTGACCTAGAAAAGTCTACATTTATTTCTGTACCCGGTACTGACAGATGCATCCAACCACAAAGAATTCAAGATTTTTCCTTTGCTTGTCAGATACTTTGATCACAGTAATGGAGTGAAAATTAAAATATTAGAGTTAAAGTCATTGCCATGTGAAACATCTGATATTGTAAGTAGTTTTCTTAATGACTGCATAACTGAAAATGGTTTAGACAGGAAAGTAGTTGGATTATGCGCAGACAACACAAATTCCAATTTTGGAGGTGCTGAAAGGAAAGGACAGAACAATGTTTTAAAAAAAAACTGCAAGAAAACCTTGGACATGGTCTTATGGGAGTTGGGTGTGCAGGTCATATTTTCCACAACACTGTTCGAACAGCTGCAGATGTACTGCCTGTTGATGTCGAGCTGATTATTGCTAAAATTTATCTACTCTTCAAATCATACACAGTACGAGTTGAAAGACTCAAGGAGTTTTGCCAGTTTGTGGAAACAGACTTCCAGATGATCTTAGGTTATGCTCGCCTAACAAATAAATTCTATAAAAGGAAGAAGAATGGTAAAGAACAGTGCTGTCACAATGACAGTACTCGAAATCCCCTTTGTTTTATGCTTCGTCTGCAAATTGTAACGTTTCCACATTAAATACAAGCCACTGCATAATACAAGCGTTTCCACAACACATTAAAACGGGTATTGCATTTCTAAGAAAAACATTGAGAGGCACACTGCGTAATGGCCTAAATTAATCCTAACATTAATTATACTACGTTACCAAAACGAACGAACAGATGGACTCAGATAGAAAGAAGGGAGGGCTGAAGGCAGCAACACAAGCAACACTAAACACGCGTCTCGCTATATTAATGCCACCCCTAACACGCGTGTAAGGCCACATGCACTAACTTTATTTCAGACGGACAGTGATAAAAACACTACCCTTCCCAGAGTTAGGTTTTAAAACCTGAAAAACGCTTATTGGGGAAACCTGACATTCTACTGTTTTATGTCCGAAATCCTGACATTAGTCTGACAGTACAGCAGGACAGTTTGCGTGTCTCACATAAAAAATAGAACAACTACACGACTATCCTAGAAAATACATATTTTGAACGCAGCCACTTAGCTCCATTAAACTTATATATTTGGATTCCTTAAGACTTGCTAACAAAGAATATGTTAAGTTGTCATGAAATATTCTAATCCACATATATAAATTATTAGGTAAATATGAAGCCTAACAAATAAAATTAATAAAGAGAAGAGCAATGGTAAAATGACAGTGCTGTCACAAGGAATGTACTCGAAATCCCCCTTGTTTTCTGCTTCGTCTGCAAATTGTAACGCTTTCACGTTGATATAAAAGCTTACTGTATTATTACCCGCTTTCTTCAATGAAACGTGTGCTGTATTTCTTGGAAAAGCATTGAGAGGCCCTGCGTAATGACCTAAATTAATCCTAACATTAATTATATTACGTTACCAAAACGAACGAACAGATGGACAAAAGGATAGCGAGAAGGGAGAGGCAGAAAGCCGAACACTAAACACGCTTCGCGCGATACGCAAATGCTGCCATCACGCGTGTAAGTCTACATGCACTAATTTTTTTTCAGACGGACAGTGATAAAATACACTACCCTTTCCCAGAGTTAGGTTTATAAATCATAACAGACTCTTATTAGAAAAGATAACAATAGATGGGTTTACGTTTGAACACATAACAGTACCCAGACAGCACATCTTCGAAACAGGAGGTAGAAGAAATTGCATATTTTGAACGCAGCCACGTAGCTCCTTTAAATTAGTATTTTTGGGTTCCTTAGGGCTTGCTGACAAATAATATGTAAAACGTTACGCAAATAGTCCAGGAATTAATAAATTATACCCAAAATAAAATATTGGGGGTGCCTGACAGCATAAAATCATTTCTGCTCATAAGATTTTTTTTTAACGTGTTTGAAAAAAATTTACGTTACAGAAATAGCCTACCATGTAAACTCCAAATTGATTGGAGCGCAACAAATGAAAGCCTAACCACGATTGGTCGGGCTATAAATACTATCTTGGTTGTTAGGGGAGACGGGAAAAGATAACATTTTTTCAAACACTTATCGAAACGTGGCTCATTGGCCAGTCTCGCTGATATACACACTTGGGAGCGTTAGTTCGAGACCACTTGTTTAAATGATCCTGATAAAGCATCAGTGCGTTGAAGCCAGCTAAAATTTTGCTCAATAAAAGCCTGGAAGATAAGCAGATGGAAATTTGTGCCAGTTTGTGCCAGAATTCATTGCTAATCAACGTATCTGTGTTATTCGTATGAATTGTGGTAAGCTTGAACCATTAATATCTTTTAATGAAAATTGAATGTGAATTGTTGATTTATGCCTGTATATATATGTGTAGTTCAGTGGCAAACGTGAGGTAAAGCCTAAAATGCTCCAGCCTGAACAGAGGGTGTCGGAGAGAAGTAAAACGGCATGGAATGGCCAAACAGTACACTGACACCTGGATGATTGACTAGAAAGAAATAATGCTGGAAGTGCAGAGGCGTAGTAACCATTAGGAAGGGTAATACTGGAATAAAGTATTTCAGATGAAGCTGACTGTTGGCCTAACGCTCTGAACGCAATGTTTGTGATGTATTGTGATCAGTGTAAAAAGAAAATATAAATTAGTTATGAAGTAGAAGGTACATCCTTCTTGATTTCAGGGACAGTGGTCTTGATGGTACTGAGCAGCACCTAGTCAGAGCTTTGCTGAATCCAGTGTCGGACAGCATACTCCTTGGTCCTTTTAGCTATCAGTGAGGTGTCTCCAGAGCCCAGAGGAGAATTCGAGCAGAGGAGTCCTTTCCTGCCGCCATCACGCCAGATAAGCGAATTGGCCAGCTGAGCTCAACATTATGTCCCCTCATCTTGAACTGACTTTTTAAAATTAACATTAAGAGGGGAATTTACTTGTCTTAAAATCAGGAACTGTGAACATCTCCAATACTGGTCCCTAAAGACAAACTATTGAAGTCATGATGACAAATACCAACAGAGCTTGAACAAAATAAAACCAGTATTACCTCATTTTACTACTACACAACTGACACACATAGAACATTTGTAATAATATATGTCACTACAATATTCATATTAAATACATTCTGTACATAACTTGTAATTTAAATTGATTGTGATTCCTGGTTCCCTTGTAGTTGAATCAGGACACATATTCATTCATGCCAGTAATGAATACATATTGTTATTTGAAAGTTTATCAGTGACTCTTTTAAGATATCTTTGTAGAGTGTTATATGTATGTGAGTGTCACAGTGTTGTCAAGAGTAGTGGATTAAATTAAATTGTTTATCTGTCTGTTGTTGTGACTTACACTTCACCATACTCATACCCTAGACACATAACGTAGCATCACACTATTCCAGAATAATTCTGACTGAGATATATAGATATGTGGTAGCAAGTAAGGTTATCTATAATACACTACTCTTAATAGATATAGATACCTTCACAGCTGATCTCAGTCAGTACACTAAGTTCCCTATAAGTATTTATAACATCCCACTTCACCACATATATTGGGGTCTCGCTCTTGGGATTTTGAATCTTTAACTATTAAAAATATTGGGGGTAATTCACTTCAGGGAATATAAGAATTAAAAGGTATCCTTGGGTGGAATTAAATAAGGTTGAGCTCACGGTGCCTGTGTTGTCCATTAGATATATAGTTAGAAATTGAATTGTTGGGTAGACATTATAAAAATTTACCTGATAGACAATGGCGGACCTGGCCAAATTTCGATCTGCTGCGGTTCAGACTGCAAAAGAGTTAGGATTAGATGGGCAAGTTATGGTTGCCTATGTCACGACGGAATGTGACAAATTTATTGAACGCGAAGAAAGAAGGTTTGAAGCCGAAAGAAAGTTAGAGGCTGACAAGGAAATTAAGAAGTTACAGTTTGAAGCTGAGGCTGACAAAGAGGCTGAGACTAAAGCATTGGAAGCGAGGAAAGAAGACAAGCTGCAGAAAGGAAAGAGAGAAAATTAGCTGCAGAAAGGGAAGCAGAAGAAAGAAAATTAGCTGCAGAAAGGGAAGAGAAGAAATTAGCTGCAGAAAGGGAAGCAGAAAAAGAGGAGAAGAGATTACAAAGGGAACATGAGTTACGACTAAGGGAGTTTGAGTTTCAAGGCCATGCTCCTGAAAATGGTGCCAGTCCCTTTGCCTCTGATGCTACGGTTACTCAGGGAGCCTCAACCTCAGCTATGAACTTTCATTTAGATCATTTTGTTGAGAAAGACGATGATATTGAGAGCTATATAAATAGGTATGAACTATTAGCTACCACGTATGGGTTAGAGAGAGAAAGGTGGAGCTTAAAGTTATCTCAGGGACTTCGTGGGGCAGCTTATGAATTTTTTGCAAAAATGAGCAGAGGTGATCAGGAAAATTATGACATGCTAAAGCAGGCTCTTTTGTTAAGGTATGAAAAGAATGCAGAATTTTATAGGAAAAAATTTAGGAATGCTAAACTACTGTCAGGTGAAACCTATCACCATTCTCTGCACGGATAGAGACATACTTGGAGAAATGGACTTCTCTGGGGAAAACCCAAGATCTTAAGGAAATGGTCCTTATAGAGCAATTAAGAGAGTCCATGGCTCCAGACCTGAGAAAGTTTCTCATGGAACAAGGTGCAGAGAGGCTGGGTGAGTTGCTAAATGTTGCTGAAAGGTATCAAGCAGCTCAAGCAGAGGTAACAGGTAATAAAAAGAAACAAGTGGATAACTTTAGGGCACCACAGAACTTTAATAAATTTGATCCTAGGGATCAAAATAAAGGTAAGCACCAATTTGATAGGCCACGGTATGAAATAAAAATAAATTCCCACAATTCGATGAAAGGAAATATGATGAAAGAAAATCTTTCAACCAAGGAAAAAGGTGGTGTAAGAATTGTCAGATGGACAATCATGACACTGACCGTTGCAGAAGGAAACCTGTGTATATGGCAACCCTTCAGGTCAGGTCGAACTCAAGACAGGAGGAGGATATTATGTTAGATACCACTCCAGAAGAGATGAGGAAGGCACAGGCTGGGGATAAAACACTCAAGCCTTGTTTCAGAAAATTGTCAACTTGTCATACAACTCCAGGCAAGGGAGATTTTTACATGAAAAACAAGTTGATGTATAGGAAGACTGGAACTAGATCCCATGGTCACGGACAGCTGGTTCTTCCAAAAAGATACAGGACAGAATTAATAAGGAGCCTACATGTGAAACCAAATGGGGACCATGAGAAGATAGGTACCATCATTCAAAAGGTGGCTCACAATTATTATTGGCCCAAAGCAAGATGGGACATTGAGAATTTTGTAGAAAGGTGTAGCATAGCACATGAGGGAACACCCACAAGTGGGAACATGGATCAGGACCTGGACACGCCCCGGAGCAAAATTAGGCCTGATAATAAAAGAGATATAAATTTGATAAAGTGGACCAAATGGAATGGGAAGCCCCTTTTCACGGACAAGCTTCACTTAACTGTTTTACTATGGCCACTATGCGGAGAGTGCAAAAAGATGTCTTACCCCAGGATAAGCCGACAATCCCTCAATCGGACTTAAACAAACTGGAGGAAGAAGATGTAGAGAGGAAATCTCTCATCAAGAATTTTAAGAGGGGAGAAAGCCCCAAAAGAAAAATTGGTAGCGGTCGTTTTGTGAATGATAATTCTGGGAGGAAAAATCATCACTATAAAGCTTCGAGTGGAAGAGACCATACCGGTGCATGGACAAATAGGTCCACACAATTAAAGGTCCATATGTAGCTATGTTAAGAACGTGGACTGATGAAAAGGCAGAGGAAAACATTACATCTTCATACCAATATGTGAATGAGCTGACCACTCGGTTGAAAACTGGCTGGAAACTTGCCAATGAAAATTTGAAACAAGCCAGGAAGAAACATGCTGCCTATTATAACAGGAAGGCGAAAGACAGAAATTTGGCTGTGGGAGAGAAAGTACTGCTTCTTTTGCCCGGGAGTCAGAATAAGTTACAAATTGGATGGCAGGGTCCATATACAGTTCTAGAGAAGGTGTCTAGAACAAATTATAAGATAGATAAGAAGGGGAAAGAAAAAATCTATCATGTGAATCTCCTGAAGAAATATTTGGAAAGAGAACATCAGGAAGAGACACACTTGTTGACCTTGTCCATCGCCATGGAGATGAAAAAGGAACCACTTTCATCATTTGAATATCCATTACACCCCTGTGAGACAGCAGCACAGGTGAAAATCAGTACACATTTAACGAAAACTCAGAAAGAGAGAGTGCAACAGGTTCTAAATAATCATGCAGAGGTGTTAACAGACCGACCAGGGCATACAAACCTATTGGAATATGATATGAAACTCATAGACTCCACACCTGTCTGTATGAAACCATATTCGATTCCGTTTGCTAAGGAAAAAGCTTTGAAGGAAGAGATAGACTATCTGTTGAAGGAAGGAATTATTTCGCACAGTGAGTCTTCGTATAGTTCCGGTGTTGTACTCTTAAGGAAGCCCTCTGGAGAACATAGACTCTGTATAGATTACAGGAGACTGAATGCTATTACAGAAGGACAGGTGGATCCATTGCCGGATACAAATCAGCTGTTTGCCAGGCTAAATAAAGCTAAATATTTCTCAAAAGTGGATCTGAGTAAAGGATACTATCAGATTCCAGTAAAGCCTGAGGTTAGACCATACCTAGCTTTTAGTACCTCAGAAGGACACTATGAGTTTAATAGATTGCCATTTGGATTGAAGAATGCGCCTAGTGTCTTCTCTAGAATGATGAGAAAATTATTGGATCCTCTGAATAATCCCTGTATAACAAATTTTATGGATGATATCCTTATAGCAACAGAAACATTTGAGGAACACATTGACTCTCTGAACATGCTGTTTGATCGACTTAGGGAGGCAAATTTTAACAGCCCGACCAACCAAATGTTGCGTTGGATGTAAAGAATTGGAATTTTTTGGGACACACAGTTTATCAGGGAAACATGACCCCTGACCCAAAGAATTTAGAGAAACTACAGAAAGCCCCGAGACCACAAACCAAGAAGGACGTGAGATCCTTTGTCTCATTATGTGGTTTCTACCAGAAGTATATCAAAAACTTTAATTCCATATGTGCACCTTTAACTGAATTGACACGTAAAGGACTTCCAGATCGCATTACATGGACACCACAATGTGAAATGACTTACCAAGAATTGAAGGAAAAGCTCACAAGTAAACCCATTTTGAAATTACCTGACTTAAGTCAAGAATTCATAGTAAGGACGGATGCAAGTAATATTGGGTTAGGTGCAACTTACTACAGAAATCAGATGCATTGGATGGGGAATTAAGCCCAGTGGCATATGCTAGCAGAAAGTTGAATAAAGCTGAAATCAACTACTCAACTAGCGAAAAAGAATGTCTTGCAGTAATATGGGCAATAAAGAAATTCAATATTTATCTATAGGGAAGGCATTTAAGTTGCAAACTGACCACAAACCTTTATCGTTTTTTAGCACAGGCTAAGCATGAGAACTCTAGGTTACTCCGATGGTCTTTGCTTCTGGCTCCATATAATTTTAGCATTGAATATATATCTGGAAAAACCAATCTGGGAGCGGATTTTTTAAGCCGCCATCCGTGTGATGAGAATCACCGTAAACCCCAGAAATAATAATAAATTTCTCTATGTGTATATAGAATAAAGGACTGACATATAATGTCTGTTTTAAGAGGGGAGGTGTCATGAAATATTCTAATCCACATATATAAATTATTAGGTAAATATGAAGCCTAACAAATAAAATTAATAAAGAGAAGAGCAATGGTAAAATGACAGTGCTGTCACAAGGAATGTACTCGAAATCCCCCTTGTTTTCTGCTTCGTCTGCAAATTGTAACGCTTTCACGTTGATATAAAAGCTTACTGTATTATTACCCGCTTTCTTCAATGAAACGTGTGCTGTATTTCTTGGAAAAAGCATTGAGAGGCCCTGCGTAATGACCTAAATTAATCCTAACATTAATTATATTACGTTACCAAAACGAACGAACAGATGGACAAAAGGATAGCGAGAAGGGAGAGGCAGAAAGCCGAACACTAAACACGCTTCGCGCGATACGCAAATGCTGCCATCACGCGTGTAAGTCTACATGCACTAATTTTTTTTCAGACGGACAGTGATAAAATACACTACCCTTTCCCAGAGTTAGGTTTATAAATCATAACAGACTCTTATTAGAAAAGATAACAATAGATGGGTTTACGTTTGAAAACATAACAGTACCCAGACAGCACATCTTCGAAACAGGAGGTAGAAGAAATTGCATATTTTGAACGCAGCCACGTAGCTCCTTTAAATTAGTATTTTTGGGTTCCTTAGGGCTTGCTGACAAATAATATGTAAAACGTTACGCAAATAGTCCAGGAATTAATAGATTATACCCAAAATAAAATATTGGGGGTGCCTGACAGCATAAAATCATTTCTGCTCATAAGATTTTTTTTTAACGTGTTTGAAAAAAATTTACGTTACAGAAATAGCCTACCATGTAAACTCCAAATTGATTGGAGCGCAACAAATGAAAGCCATGGAAATTTTTGCCAGTTTGTGTCAGACCACCC